>PTEX01000071.1:949712-1035436 GCA_003342815.1 Eudromia elegans
GGAGGAGGAGGAGGAAGGGAGGGAGCTCTCTGCGGGCGCAGTGCTGATCCGCCGGCGGGCAGCCGGGAATGCGAAGCAATGGCCGCGGGCGCCTCGGGCACCAGCGGCGGCGGCGCGGAGGAGAAGAGCTACCGCCGCTTCCTCGAGCTCTTCTTGGGCGAGTTCCGCGGGCCCTTCGGGGCAGAGCCGGCGCCGGCTCCCCCGCCCGACGCTGCTGCTGCTGCCGCCGCCGCTGATGCTACTGTCGAAGCCGACGCGGCGGCCACCGGGGCCCCTGACGAGGAGCCCGGAGCAGAAGGAGAAGAGGGAACAACCGGGGAGGCGGAGGAGGGCGACGCCGCGGACCCTCAGCCGCCCACCCCGCCGCCGCCGCCCCCGCCGCTGCCTCCGCTGCCCCGGCCGCTCTCGGARTACATCACGGAGGAGGAGGTGGAGGGCGAGTGCCTGGACCTCTGCCTGCAGCAGCTCTACAAGTAGTGAGTGCTGGGCCGGGGGGAGCCGAGGGGAGCGAGGGCAGGACGTGGGGCTGAGSGGGAGCTTTGTGCGCGGAGCTGAGACGAGGGCAGGACATGGGGCTGAGCGGAGGCTCTCCCGTGCTGGGGTCGAGGGCAGGGTGTGGGGCTGAGGGACTCCCCCTCATACCGGGCGGTCGAGGGCAGGGTGTGAGACTGAGGCGAGGGCAGCGGTCGGGGGACAGGAGGAGGTCTCCGAGACGAGGAGTTGGAGACTTTTTTAGCGGCTCCGGATCCCAACCTTTCTCCGTGTCCTGCTTCACCCCGCTTCCCAAAACACGCCCCCGGCCGCGCTCCCTGCCCTCTCGCTGGGACGGGGAGGCGGGGGCGCCGGGAGCGTCTCTGTGCGGAGCAGCTTCCCGCGGGGAGCGCGCTGGGGGGCGTCTCTCGCTCCGGGGCAGGGCAGGAGGGGCACTTGGCTGCGACCGAAACGTTCCCTGAGCTGAAACGTGGGGAGATGCCAAGGGGAAAGCCTCTGCCGAGGGATAAAGAGGGGTTTTTGCCAAGGGAAAATTACTCGGGAAAGCCGCACCATGCTTTAAGGAGCAGGAGAAAAGAGGGGTAGGAAGCCCCGGAGAAGGCTCCCCACGGCCATGGGGCGGTTGTTGCTGTCAGCCGGGGGAGCCAGGCCAGCCCTGGTGTGCTCAGTACAGAGGCACTTTCCAGATCGGCGCTTTCTGGTGCACAGAGAGGAAACAGATGGGATCTATTCCCAGTGTGAAAAGTCTGTGGACYGAAACCTAAAAGATCGGTTCCCTGGTGCTTTGTACTGCGCTCTGCTTTGAAGGCTCGAAATAGAAATGGTTGTTAACGGCATTTCTTCGGGAGCCKTTTAAAACTGATGCCACAGGAGGAGACAAATGAACCCGTGAAAATATGCATGGCACACCGGGGAGCTTTGTGCCATTGAGCTGGTAATTGTAATGAGAGGTGTTACTCAGCCGCGCAAATAAATAAATAAAGAATGGCGTTTTACAACCGCGCGATCTGCTTCTGTTCGGTTCTCATCCACCCGCCGTGTTCGTGGGCGCCGGGGCAGTGCAGCGCTAGCTGCAGAGGACAAAGCGCTCCGGCTCACACAGGCTCGCCCTGCCGCTGCTGCGAAGTCTTTCTCTTGAGCCGTCRTAGGCTGCGATAGGGAGCGTAGTGACGAGTCCCTTGCGTGTATTTGGATTTTTTTGTTGTTGTTTCTCTGTTTTCAACAGACAGGTAAAATGAGAAGTCAGATGAGTTTTAGACAATAAAACAAAGTTTTAGACGACAAAACGGATTATTTTGAGATATTAATTAAATTATATTAAACGGTTTTGAGCTTGATTTTGCTCTCACCCTCCCTTTTCTTTTCTTCCCTTCCCTCTCCTCTCTGCATGCTCCCATATTCCAGGACAGGCAGATTTAAATTTCCCAGTGTCTGAGGACCTTTGTGGATGAAATTAGGCAAAGAGATCTTGACAGGATTTTGTATGTAGCTCTTTTTTTTTTTTCCCCAGCCTTTTGATGGCCACTGAATAAAGTGTTTCCTTGCTTTTGTTTCTAGTGAAACAAATGCAAATTTCCTTTGACAGGCACCTTTATTATAAAGCAAAAGGCAACATCTGCCTCAAAATTAAAGGGGAGGAGATCATGTTGGAAGCAGATTCTTGCTTTCCAAAAGGCCTAAGTACTGTTAATTCTTTTTTTTTTAAAGTTCATTTTAAAATTAATTTTAATTTAATTAAAGTAAATTAATCTTTTAACTGAAGATTAATTAGCCCTGATTTTATATCTCTTTAGTTAATATTTGTATATATTTCAGTGAGGAAAAGATGCATATGTATAGACCTGTAGAACATGTTTTAAGTGTTTTATCTTTAGCTGTCCAGTCATCAAGGAAAGATAAAACTTATATTACTGTAAAATCATCAAAAGTAAAAAAGATTCCCTTTCTTGGTAGCTAAGGTTTCAACTGGTCAGGTGACTCTAGAGATGAGAAACTTAAAGTATGTAAGTAAAGCTAYTCTTATGCTGAATGATTATGATAGTGCATATGGAAACTCATATGCAGGGCAATGATTTTTTGGTATATAATTAGCAAGAAAGAGTACATTGTGAAGGCATATTTTCTGCAACTATGTATTAATCAAATGACTGGTTTGCATTATATGTTGCAAGCAGATAAAACTCATTACTATGAAAAATCTATCAGCTGTTTTCCAGCTTAAACACACTGCTTTAGTTCTTTTTTCAGGAAGTAAGACTATCTCAAAAAGGAAAATATATTCCCAAGCATGAGAAAATATAGTTTTATGCTATTGTATACATCAGCATCAAAAGAGTTTCTTTTTATGAAGCTTTCTTGTTGTTTTCTAAAAGACTCATATTCTCCTTTGTAATTTCCAATTCCTGGTTTCCTTCTAGAGACAGCACAAACTTGGAAAATTAATGTAATCTATTAAAAATTCCACAAGTACTGTATATTTTCTCAGTGAACCACAACAGAATGAAGCTGATCAATAGAAGGTCTGAGAAAGTATGAAAGAGACTAAAAAGAAAAGCTGTTAAGCAACTGCACAGGAACTTTGCTGATTGCTTGAAAGTTTACTCTGTGATTATCTGTATCTTTTAAATACGTATTTAAATGTGTTTAAAATAAGATGTTCTTGATAAGCCATCTCAAAAAATATTCAGCAAAGTTGTTTGTGAAGGGAGAAGAGGGACAGAGGGAGGACAATAAAAGAGCATCAGATTGTCCTATGCTCAGTGAGGAGCTTATTAGCAAGATTTTTCTGAAAGAAGATAATACTTTAGAAGAGTGTTTTTTAAGAACATTAAAATCTCTATTCTCTAATGAGAAATTTTAATCTCTAATGAAAAATCCTAACTTCGATTCTAGGATATAGGGCTATTACAAAGTGTACAAGATGTACCTTCACAGAAAAGTTAAACAGCTGACCCTTAGGATACAGGTCACTGGGAGCAACAAATGTATCTTGCTCTATGTCCAACTATTTAGCTCCAAGACTGTCAAAAACCTCATCCTTTTTAACTTGGTACTTGTTTCATCATCTCTTGTGTGGTTTTACAATGGAGTGTGGTTTTACAACTTAAGTAGATACTGGTTGCATCTCTTTGGCGAATTTTCAAATGGTTAAGCAGTTTGTGTGAGACCATGAAATCTCATATCCCTTAGGTATGCCAAGCTCTGTTGGTGATTTGATTTTCCACCTTAACTTAGCTGTTTCCTTGAAGCCCTCTCCAAGATCAGGCATCTTTTCTTGAGGATAGTTTGTGAGCTGGCTGCTGCTAGGAGGGTGCTAGGATGCACATGGCAAGATGCAGAAGTATGTGGATGTTGTTGGCTGCAACTATTATCCTCAGATCCAAGTGATTTTGGTCCTAAAAACCCTGACGCTTTTGCAAGGAGAAATTCCAAATAATCTGCTATAAGTATATAGAGAAAATTAAGAGGTCCTTTGTATTGTTGTTAGTACTTTCTTCTTCTTTTAAAGAAACTGCTGCCTACTATAATGTTCAGTTCATAAATTGGATGATAGGGAAGCAGTATTCAGAGATTGGCACATTTCAACTTTAAGCTGGAAATCATTATGATCTGCAAAGAGGTGGAATTTTGAGGTGATCCTTTTCAAAACCCAACTACTGATTTACAGAGATTAATGTTATTATTTTTGCTAAACTGCTTACATGATCTCAGGGCACATATTAAACAGGTAATGAGAATACCATTTTTTCCTATATTTAACGTCACCGTGAAATGATCACTGTCTGTTCTGCTTTTCTTGTGACTCTTGTTGATGGTTTGTGTACTGGTCTTTTCCTGGGAGGTATTTTCACTGGCTGGGGAAGATGTGTGAAAAACGAGATGAAAGGGAATTAGGGCTTTAAAATATGAGATGTTCTTTGAACCACACTGCAAGTCTGTCTTATGCAATGCAATCATGATTACGTAATGCAGATGAATATAAAAATAAATGTCCTGGACAATATGGGTCTATGACGTTATAGCCTATGACACGCTACTGGACTATAAATGGTCATGGCCCCATATCGTAATGTAGAACCCCATTTCCARTTTAGCTGAAATCAACCAGCAAATAAATGTGTGTTTGTTTTTAATTGTAACATTCAGTGTTTATATCGAATGAATGCAGATTGCAGGCTGGCTTTACAGAAACATTTCTACTACACTTGTACTTTATTAGGAAGAAGAAACATCACCCACTGCTAAAAAGGCATTTCATAAAGAAGTAATCATCAGAGTCATAAATTAGAACTGCAAGGGAAATAGCTGCCCTTGGGTACTTCAATAATTAATACTGAAGTTAAATGAGTTAACTAGATTGCAGGATTACTTCAGTTTATGTTTATATTGGATGGAAAACAGCTGAAGGCAACTAGTGATTGAGTAACTGAACCGATGTTTTAAGCTCTGCTACTGCTCATCCGTTSAACTATGCATGCAATCAGTGGAAAAGTTTATTTGTTGGGTAGTATAGAATTAAGAAACTGTCTGCTAAATTTTGATCATGGGAAAAGTGTATTTGATCTCAGAGAACCGTTCTGAACTGGAAAACACTTTGATTTTCTTCCAACTGTAACCACAATAAAAGGACTATTCTGTTAACTGGGTAAAAATGTGAGCAGCTCCTTAAAGCTTCCTTTCTCAAGATAGTATTATTTTGAAAATATTTTTGATGGCCTTTTATGACCTAGTAAACTCTGTTAAATTGTACCTAACTTTTTTTCTTTTTTTGCTTAGTTTCTTTTAGTATTAATTTACAATACAGAATTTGGCAAACTTCTTTCTTTTTTGTTTTTGTTTTAATAGGCTCTGTACTTCCATCATGACTAAAAATAGAGGCAGTCTATAAACATAGGGCTTGGCATTTTAACTCCTTGGCACTGTTCATAGGGCTGTTCCTTTCACCTCAGGCATATGACCTTATTGAAGTTCAAAATTCTGAAATGAGTGTAACAAGTTATTTACCATTGGTGTTATGAATAGTGTACTTTGTACATTATGATAATTAGCTTCTGGAATGGTTCTATTCATTTCAGTCCCAACGTGAAATTATAGGTAGTCAACCCACTCCCCCACCCTCTATTTTATATTTAACATATAGTTACATTCTTCCTTTTTCTATTTCTCATCAGAGAAAATACTAAGCAAGTAAAGCTCTTTTTATTCCCTTCCCCAAATGTACCGGTATTGCATGAACTGAGCTTTTGCTGCATTAACCATTGTCTGATATCAAGGAGCTGCAGGTGTTACCAGATGTTTAATTAAATAATGATGATAAAACTCAGCTTTTATTGTCAGTAGTATCATTGTGTTTAAGAGATCTAATGTCGCTGCATCACAAATCTGATGGAATGTGGGTATATAAAGCCTTCTGTATTTAAAGACTCCTGAGTTTCCTCTCAGAACTTATTACCATCTTCATCTTAAAAACTGCCGAAAACCTTACGTATTAGATGGTAAGAAATCAGAATATTTCTGGAGAATCAGAAACACACTACTGTTCAGTGAATGGATAAGCTTTCTGCTTTAAGAACATTGGTGCTTTGAGTTGTTCCTAGTTCTTCCTTTTCATTGCAATATGTTCCATAGAGAATAAAAGATGCATCCACTATCATATGAATTTAAAACCTCTTCTTCCTGACACCCCTAAACATTTGTTAAATCAGATTTTAAAAGAAAGGGGACTGGCCCTAGCCGTAATATTAAAATGTGAATTGTAGGTGAAGGTCCGCCTAGAGAAGTTTGCACTGGTGTAAATGCTGGGCTGCATTTGTAAGGTCAGTCCATGCTAACTTCAAATAAGCTTCTGCTACAATAGTTAAAATAATAGAGGTCTTGGATTTTTACAGAGGTTCTATTCTAAAATTTTAGCAAGTAGAAGCAATGACAAAACATGATTGTCACGTGATGTGCACGTGATTCCTCTGTGAGGGCAAATGGTGGTACCTAATGGTATTTCTGATGTGCTCCCAAAGTACTAAGTGTGAGGCATACTGAAGCCTTAGAAAAATTAAGAAATTGAGATCTACAACATCTGTTAAATCAGAAGAGCCTTCTACTGTCCCCTGACAAAATACTTAGAACAGTGATCTCTTCCCTTGCCTTTAATCCCTTACTTCAGTGGTAGGAACCACATAAAATCAGTGAAGAGAATCCTCTTCCATTTAAACAGAGTGTTAGACTCATAGTTGGATAGCACTGCTGTAGTTCCCATTGAAGGAAGGAGAGAAAAGAATATGCAGTTTACAAGAGATTCTGGCCTTGGATGTATGCTTGGGCTGTTTGCTTGGAGAGGAGAACTGAGCCTATTTTAAGTAATCTGATCCTCTTCCCAAGTGCATTGTTCATTTGCAAATGATTTTTAAGTGGTTTAAACTTTCCTCATTGGTGTTAACCTTTTTCTTTAACCTTTTTGACTGATTATGAATGACCCAAATGATCATATAGAATATTTAAAATCTTGCTAATTACATTGTACACTAATTTTAGAATAATATTTTTGGATGTTAGGTACTTCTGGCACCTCACAAAATGTAGTTGGTGCAATTCACATCCACTTTATCTTTTTAAGTGACGCTAGTTATAACATACAATATAGCCTTTTTAAAAATATGAGGTGAACAMCACAATTATAAATATAGTTGCAGGGATTAAAGAAAAAATATTCTACAAAAATTACTAAAATATGAATACCACCTCCCCCTGCTTTAGTCTTCCAAATTGTCTGTATCTTGGACAAAATGAGAAGGGAGTCATGTCAACAAGGAACAAAGAGAAGGCATTTTTAAACCTGAAAAGCACTTATGTTTCTCCTAGATAAATCTGCATCCTAAATTTTCAGATGAGAAATAAACACAGGAGACAATGCAATTTAAAGATTTTGATTATATTTGTTTGTAAGTGGTGGTTTTATAATTTTATTAGTGTACATTTGTATTAAATAGAATTTATTGAAAGTATGTTCTTCAAACCAAATTTTGCATTAATATATCAAAAGCTATTCAGTCTAATTCACCCTCTGAAAACTGATGGAGAAATAATATTTCTTGATAAAACAATAGTAAAGATGAAAGTTGTCACAGCTCAGGAATTATAATAAAATAGGTTTATGTGCGTGCGTGTGTGTGTGTGTATATGTATGTATTTTTCTTGTCTTTTTTAAAATGTTTTAAAGACCAACATTTGATTAGCTCCTTTATGTGCGCAAGCTACCTAGCTAAACAAAATTTCAGATTAAGAGGGGAGGAAAGAGTATTCTCACAGTCTCATCTTTTTTATTGTGGAATGGAACAAAATATTAACTTGAAGTAATGTTTGTGTGTGAGGATGTTATTTGCTGTTTTTATTTGTGAGAAAATTGCCATCTGAAATAGAGATTAAAAACATCTGTTGAGGAAGTGCAGAAAGAAAAATGAAAGCACATTGAGGAAGTCTGCTTTATATTTGCAAAGATATGAAAAAAGAGGCAGTTGGGTAGTATATAATAATAAAGCAGAAAGGGGAAGAAAGAATGAATTAATGTCCCAGCCTGAGCGACCACCCATGTTCCTTCCATTCATTTCTTGGAGAGTGTCTGTCATCTGTAAAATGGGCATGCAAAGGGACAAACTTATGAAAATTATTTTCAACTCTGTTTTTTTTTTTYKTGTGTGTGTGTGTCAGACTTCAAAAAAAAATTGTTATGCATTATGTGTATTTGATTTTAAATTGATGCAAGATGCTAGGGCTTTGCCATCACTTTCAAACTTGTAGGTTACAGAATGATCTTGTTTCCAAGCTTTTCATTACTACTTGCAGATACATCTCAAGGAACTGTTTTTTGTTTAATTCTTTTCTAATTTTTGGAAAAATACTGAGAAAAACAATTCAGCTATTGCCTTTTAGTGGTGTAAAAAGGAACAGCATCCTTCCATTGTGCCTGTGGCCATATAGCATATAGAAAAGACTATTCAAAAGGTGTCAAATAGTGTTGGAATACATAGAGAAAAGCTCATTTTTCAAAGGCATCTTTTGTGTGGGAGTTAAAAATCAAAATTTCTGTAGGCAGAAAAAAGCAGAAATKAATTTTGTTGATTTTAAACAAGTAAATAGTAACATAAGATCATACACCATTTTAATTACTATCTGCCAGGAGAGTGTTTTCCTCGTTACTTATAATAGGCTCACTACTGCAAAAAAGTAAAATGCCATGTCTTCATTCCTCTTATGCCCTGGTGTATTCTATAACATGATGTGGATTTTTGGAAAGATAGGAATCTGGAGAATATTAATACTTGTAGTAGAAATAATAATTTAGAAAATTTGCTATGAATAATAAAAAAAAGCTTGTAAAATTCTTCTTGTGAAGATAGTTAAGAAAACTGAACACAAATGCCAAAATAAACAACACATATGTAGCTTAATTCAGCATTCTCTGCATACTGAGATCTGTTAAGTTTAGTCAAAAGAAGTTTGGGTAACTGAAAGACACAGGTCTTGAAATGATGAGAGACAGATCTTGCTTTCCTTTCCTATGAATAAGGGAGGCTAAATACATGAGGTAGGAGTGCAGAAACTTCTTTAGCTTCTCGCCTTGTTTTCTGTCCCCTCTTTTCCTTGGTCAAAAAGCTTCCCTGTTTTGCTTTGAGCAACATGGAAGAGATGTCCATCTGCATATTATGAGTTAGACTCATTTATTCATAAAAGAGTTAGAACTCATTTATTCATAAAATAGATATAAAGTCAATTAACTGCTTATGTAAGGCTTAATTCTTAGTCAGTTACCTGCTAGCTTCATACCTAATGGACTGTGGTTAACACCTGACTAAAATGCTGATTGAACCTAACAATCTAATCAGTTCCACTTAATTTATGGACAGCTAAAATCAATGAAAACTAAAGAACTTGAGCTGCTTCTTCCTGTCCAAAATGAAAAAACTTTTTATTCTTGGTTCTCCATATGCATATTTTGTGAATTTTATTATGCTATTTATTCAATAGTATAATAGTCAAAAGTAGATGTAGTGCAAACACTTTAGTGTTATTATTATGGTTTTACTTTTTCTTTTGTTTGTTTTATTTAATTAGTGTTGAATGTTTAATATAAGAAATATTAGAAAGAAATTCTGTCGAGGTGGCTGGATGATCCAAATGCTTTTGTTCATATGCTTTTTCTGTACTCAAAGCAGGTATAAATGCTTATATGCTTCCAAGAGTTCTTTGAAAGGATAAATCTATCATTCTCTATCAGTTCATTCTTATGTTATTCTACTGTTCTATAAATAGGAAACAAGAGTTTATCATTCTGTCTAGAGTCTCATAAGAGGCAGAAATAAACTGATGTAGCCAGTTGCCCAAGAAACCAATGTTAATGAACTTTGACTGCTGCTTGTTAGAGACTGGGAGGCAGGCCTTGTATTTAGCTTTGAAGGTCAAAGACTATGACTAATCTACTAATTCCAGACCACAAAATACATAAATCTGGAGGAACTTGGTAATTAGTAGATTTATCTTCTCTCTTTTGTTTGAGAGATTTGGTATTCCAGTTACTTTCCACTAAATTTAACTTGCTAAGATCTAGTATTCTAGTTACTTTATTAAGTCTAGATGTGGAATGATAACATTGATTTAAAGAACTGCAGCTGTATTGAATATACCTATAGCTCCCCAAATTCCATATTCCAGCCTGTATACGATAGCATTTAAAAGAATTTTACTCTTTTGCAAATCTTTTGCTCCACAGATTCACCTGATATTTAAAATAGGAAATGTGTGCATATAATACACTATACTATATATAGTATATACAGCAGTGTGTATATATGTAGTATACTCTATGTATAGTATAGTATGGCATAAAATAGGAGGTAAAGAGCCGGAGGTGTTTTCTCAGTCTCCGCTGAAAATGGAGTTAGACCTTAAGATGTTCAGGGAATAGACTTTTCTCAAGAAGGTCTGYGATGCACCTTACTGAGTGCCTCTTTATATTAAAAAATATATATATTTATAACTATATAGGGATAATATGTAGAGCATTCAGTTAACTTCTGGTTTGTTGATGGATGATTATACCTATGTCTCATTTTTTACTAGGTTTGATTGTGCTCTTAAACTTTACCAAATTTGTTCATGAGATAACAAATTGAGCTGTCTGTCTGTCTTTTTGTGAGAAATATCTAAACATGAAGCAACACATCTAGATGGTATGTGATTTTAAACAGCCACCCTGAATATGAATTCTTCCTATTACGTATCTCTTTATTTGTATGAATGTTTAATTCAAGCCCTATTGATTACAATTAAGGGTTGAAATTAGAAGTTGACTTTCATTAGCTCAAGACAAATTATTCTCAAGATACCGCTGTGGGATGTGCTCACGTTTGCTTAGTGAACTTGACAGCCAAATTAAGTTAAAATTCAGAAATGCAGAAGGACTGTATCCCAACATCTTAATGTGACAGCTAACAAGGGAATTACTTTTTGAAGCAGAAGAAGGGAAACTGGAAACACTGAGGGGGTGGCTGCAGACAGATCTGACAAGTTTCTAAGAACCTGGGAATCCTGACTGCGTAGGCTTATTGAGACCACCCACTGAGCTTTGGCAGGTAATAATCTAGGAAATTATTGTATGCTTACTCTAAATGAAGCTTGTGAGATGTTTGAGCTGCATTCTTCATTAGACTTAGAGTAATCTTTTTGCTGCTAGAGTTCTGTTGTTTTTCAGTGCTATTGAAAATGAGATTTCAGAATGGATGTGTGATGAGGCAGCACCCAATTTAGGTGGTTACAAGTATGACCAAATTTTACAGAAGTTAACATGCTATTCATATAAGCAAGTCCTGGCAATTTAGATCTACTTTTGCTGAATGGTACTGGAAAGTATCCTCAAGCATGTGTCTGCAAGTTTGTGTACCTGGGTAATTGTGCTGTAAAAATCAATGTGCAAAGTACCATTGTGACTGAACATCTTGTGATCCTAAGTTAATTTAGAAAAAACACTTCCTCCCATCCCAATCTTCAATGCTGCTACAGAAACCTCTTTCAAATGACTAGCTGTGTGTATGACAGAATTTACTGCTTGATAACCTCATTCCTTTGTCACAAAGCCACCAGACAGATTTTCCTCTTAATGCTAACCAGATTAAGCATTCTAGCTAGATCACTCTATGCTATTACAACAGCATTCTATCTTCCCTCCCTACCACGCCTCATCMGTTCATTTGCATCTAGAATATGAAATATTATGCATTTAAACAGGGAAAAGAACGGGACTGGTGGCAAGGGAGCCATTTCAGCACTGAGTGGGGAAAATGGCAGTATGTGCACTGAGGTTCACAGCGTAGGATTTAGGAGTATTGTAAAGGAATTCCAGTCAGACTGTGGCTCTRATAGTACTTATCAAAGACTGCATGCTACTTATCTGTATTTGGCAGAGGACTCTAACTCCATTTAACTGTCAGTGCATCTATAATCCTTCCAAGTCTGGGACTGTTGATAGAGTGCCAACTATCTTGGATTATGTATTGTCAGAAAAAGTAAGGTCTATGATAGAAGTATCAAACAAGGTAAATGTTGATGTTTAATCAAAAAAAAAACCACCAAAGAGTTAATATGGAGTAACAGAAACTCTGATGTTTTATTTATTTATTTGGTAACCTGAGCTGTTTCATAGCCATTGTACTGGAGAAAACACTTTAGTTTTTCTTGAATGATAAAAGTCTTGATATACACCCTGTTGAAAYGTTCTGATCTATGTTTCTTCACGGTAGTATGAAAATTGTATTAAAAGACATTATCGATGAGTCAATATTATAGCATTCAGCAATGAAAAACATCAAATGGATCAAAACGAACTTAAAGGTGAATGATGTCATCAGCATGTAGGCTCTTTTAATTAAAACTCCCTATAAATCTGTCTGCTTTGTATTTTATAAAACACATATGCATCTGCATTCACATGCTCTGTAACGAAATATAATTTAGGACTGATATATTCTCTTAAAATTGAGGTCCTATAATTATTGTCAGATCCAGTGACCAGTTTTCCTTATGGAATCTTCACAGTGAAAATAATTGTARTGGAGAAAATAGATTAGTTCAGAGTTCTGTTCTCCACCCTCATCATTGCCTGTCAGTAATTGCTGCTGGCAATTTTGATGGTGATTTATGTGGCAGTGACAGCTGCATGTGAAGCACCAGACCAGTGCTACCAATTCATGTCAGCACAGCATTTGCCGAAGGAGTAGATGGTAATAGCTTATAGCTCTCTCAGTACAGCTGCCATTAACTTTTGACATTCTTACTGGGAAGACCACAGCACCTTATATCCTTACCTAGCTGTTAGATACATGTCGGTTAGCTAGAACCTTTAAAACATATAGATAATTCTTCTTCCCTGCCCAAAGGACAAAAAGACCTCTTGAAATTCTTTACCCATAACAAAGCCCTGGGGCTAATAAGCCCTTACAAGCCTATAGCATTTTTTCATTTCCTTTTCTACTCAAGGGTAATAGAAGTTAAATCTAGTAAAATAAATGCCAATTATTGGAGTTCATCCATCATGCCAGGTTAATGAGGCATCATAAATATATTTTGAATGTGTGAAATCCATTTGGGGGTAATTGCTGCAATTTGAAAAAGATGCAATATCTTCTTGAYTCACTTGCCTTTGAGTCAGAATCTAGCTGAGGAAGTTGCTGWTGATTCTTTTTTTTTCAGCCTATAATAGTGAAAATAAATTATTTTTCAAAATTCTCCAGAAAAGAAAAATCATGCCCTTTGCTGTATCTTTTCTYTTTCTAGTGTTTGTGTGCAGGAGAATTGGGCAAGAAGTGAAAGGGGGCAAAACTGGGACCAAGACCCAAAGTGGATAAAGTATACAAGTTACATGTGCATTCAGGGTTTATAAAGCGTAACAGTGTTTCCATTTCTAATAATTGAAATAATTCTATTTGCTTTCTTTTGCCTTATTGAAGAGTAAGCTGACATTTTTAATAGACTTTGCAAGATGTTGCTCCTGAGAGGTAATATTCAGTTCAGAACCTATTATTTTTTATGTGTGGTTAGGATAGATATTTTCTCCCCATGTACATCCTTTATTCATCTACATATAATTTCGTCTGCTACTTTGTCACCTTCAACCAATATCTTTGCATTCTTGCAACTAGCGTATGTCTATCATAAAAAAACCCCATATATATCATTTAAGAGAAGGTAAATACAGCACTGCTTAACTTTGAAATAACATTCATATGCTTAACAAATCAAAACAGTGAAAATAAATTGCTTATGTGTTAAGTATAGGAGAATGCCTATGAATTTTAAACACCTGGCCTCAATTATCCTTCCTGCTGTGGAGCTTTCATTCAGATAAATCTGCAGGAAAGTGCTTGGCCTAAAGATGTTTCTGTGCTGTGGTCTCTCCATGGAAACAGTCTTAAACCATCAAAAACAAATCAATTTAAAAAAGACTTTCCAGTTTTCTCCTAAAATAACTTTTAGCTTATTTAGTTCTGTCTCACGTGTGCTAACTGCAAGTTAGTTAGGCAAAGGCTGAAAGATTAGAATTATTTTAAGAAGAAAGTTAAGGGTATTGTTATGACTACAACCCAGATAAGACTTAAGCAGGTAGTCTTTTCTTGAAGAATGCCTTATTATTTCACCACTATATTTTAATGTTATGACCCTTTAGGAATGCTGAATATTATGGGCTTTACTAATCTCATATTATGAAATCCTGCCTTTATATAATTGTCTTTAGGTTACAGAAATTACAGTTAAGATTCACTTCCCAAACTCCTTTGGTTTGGTTGATGTTTTCACTTCTCTGTTCTCTCAACAGTCTGGCCTGTTTAGCCTCTCCTTCACATGCTTCCCAGTGTCCATCTTTTTTATTTGTTTCTTTTTTCCTTCCATCTCTTTGGGGTACAGCTGTGTTTATTATATGGTTAAACACCATTTCACTCATGTGTCTTGGTCCCTTGACTATTCATATTATTGCATGTGTGCACTGGCTTTTGGGTTTTCTTTTGGAGTAAACTGCCTAATTCTTGCCAAGATGAGATCTCTGTGCGGCTATAATGGTAAATCTGTCCAGGAATTACACACTTACAGATGATATAAGCAAGGCTATACTCATTTTTTTCCAGCTGCTCTGGGAAGATCTCCAGTAGCATCCCAACAGACCTAGTGGTGAAATCCCAATACTTTCTTATTTCAAGCCCCAGGTTAAGCTAAGCAATGKGTGAGCCTGACAATGTCATGCTGGAAAAATACAATTCCTGAAGTTTCTTATACAGTATTGGTTACTACACTTTGAATTTCAGAAATCTCAAGAAAATTGTCCTACATTAACATAAATGTCAGAGATCAACCAGACCAAGCACTAGATGGAGATGTTACAGTCTGCTCTAGACAGCATAGACCTGATTGGTGGGGAGGACAAACTGTTTGTCTCATGCCCAAGGGAACAAATGATTTTCTGGAAAAGCAAACTTAAGTTATAGACATTGCCTAGTTTAAGGAACAGAATGATTTTTCTAAAATATAGGAAAGAATCACAATTTTGTTTTAGTCATAACTAGCCTGGTTATCGATCCGAGCAGATTGTTTCAGTAGCTTTGTGCTATGTTATAATACAAGTAATATATAAAAAGTGTGTTATAAATTTCCTTGTAATTAAATACTGGTTCATTTCACATCCTTTCTTTCTTTGTAACTCTTGCATAATAAATTTTCCTTGACATAAGATAGTATATAAGAAAACAAGACCAATTATCCTGACCGTATGTCAGGGATACCTGTCAAAGTCTATTTTTGTGAATATGACAACTTGATCCAACAGACTTTWGTGGTTTTTAGGTAGTGATTTATTTTTGTGAACAGACTAGATTCTTTGCTGGCATGCTGATGTTAGACAAAAAGCCCACAATTCATGGGATTAGGAACTGGGACAAAGAGATAAGTCAAGACTTTTCTGAATGAATGCCAAATCCTTTGTGAACAGTCTGAAATGCCTCTAGTGAAATGACTAAATTATGTTGATTCCTTATCACTTAGAGAAATAGCAAATGCTATACAATTGCTGCAGTCATGCTGCCATGACCTGACCTCCTTTGAGTAAATTATGATCTCCTTTTGGAATCGAAAGCACTTTTATCTTAATTTTTCATGGCTTTACCTTAGAAACCTCTTAGTTTCTCCTCTGTTTATGGCTTGTGTCTACCATGTTCTTGGTCTAATGTTCCCTTGGGTGACACTTCATRTTTCAGACCCTCTGTGCCCATAATATTTTCTCTGATTTTGAGTGGTGCGCTGTTTTTCTCTCGTCCTTCAGCTCTTTCTTCAAGATTAATGTTTCCATCAGCCTTCTCATGCTGACTCATTCCTGCTCTCTTGACTGACTTGTTCCTACAAACTATCAACTAAATTATGCTCCTAAATTGGCATGTTATGGCGAGAATGGTCAAGAAAATACATGGATAATTAAAAAAACCTCATGATTTCCCGTACTCTTCTGTATTAGTTTAGATTTCCTTCCTATGTAGCTTACAGATGCTATATTTTTGTCTTCATGATAGCAAGAAACAAGCTGCCAGCCTATAAAGCTGTGGTAGACAGTGAATTTCACTGTTCTTTTAGGCATTGTTATACTTTGTTCAGGATCTATGCAGGTACTTTCCTTGCTCAAAATTCTGTGTAATTTTCTAGTGTTTTTTGTCAATGTGTTTTCGAGCTATTTTGGTTCATCATTTAATCTCTCTCAACATCCCTCTTCATGTATATTAAGTTTTTCTCATACACACACACACACACACACATACACAAAAACCCAACACCCAAAAAACAAACAAACAAACAAAAAAAAACCCCCCAGATTCTGCAATTGATAGATTTACCACAGACAGCCTGTAATAAAGCTAGGCACAAACCCGGGCTCTCCTGATTTCCTTTTCTTACTGCTATCATTTCTCCCTTTACCTACCTAAGGCAGAGCAAATAAAACACCAAAGGGTATTGTGCTTTTGGTTAAATGAGTTTCAGCATCAATTTTGAACTGCAGAAATATTTTCTCTCTCCTACTTCTGAAATATTTATAAGCATCCAGRAAAACAAAATGAAACTACTCTCTGTTTCTCTTCCCCAACTGCTTTCATCTTATTATTTGTGTAGCGTTTATTTACTTTGGATAGCTAGGTATATCTGAAAACTTGTCAGTCTGAAATACATATTTGATCTGGAATAAAAGTGTTGGATTGAGTGAGATTTGGTGTTTTAAGCTTTGGTTCTGTTACATGCTGATGTAACAAAAGCAAAACTAGGATGCAAAGTTGCAATTGACTCCATATACATGTTTGGGTTTTCAGAGTGATGCTTTGTCCCTTGAGTTTCTGTGGTGGCAGATGGAATTGCAGGACCAAGAACATGATTGATTCTTTTTTCTTGGTCTCTCAGTGATTAGCARCTGAGAACAGAAAACTTCTTTCTGAGCAGTACTATAATAAGGGCAGGTAGACCCCAACAAGTTCAATCTCTTCTGGTTACAACTGTGGCTGCCAGTACAGTTGTCTGGAAAAAAACGTTTTAGGTCTGCGGCAGAAGGGTAAACAGGACATGTCCATAGCTGTGAGTGATTGACTTCAGGCACTAAACTGTCCTGCTGTCTCTCTGCTTCTGCGATTCCACCTTGTGCATAGACCACTGAAGAGGTGAGAGAAAGAGCTGTCCTGTGGATTAGTGTTTCACTTTCCATGCCTGTCAAAGCATTTTTTTCACATGCCTTAAATTTTAAAAGAAAATTGGAAATATTTCAGAATTGGGAGTATACACAGTCTAATCTGTGTAATTGCTGTCTGACAATATGAAATCAGTTCTGAATGTGTATCATTCAGTAAAATAATAATTACCATAGCAACACGCACTACTTCTGAAATGCAGCTCATCTGTACAACAGCTCAGAAACAGAAAGCTTAAACTCTTCAGAGAGCTCTAATATCAATTAGTGAGATTTCCTCTCCTTTTTTTTCAAATCACTGTATTTGAAAGAGGCCAGCAGATGTCAAAAGGTAAACAACAATCAAATGTTGTTCCCATAGTTTAGACTTAATTAGAGATAAATCAGTATATTGTATGCCTTATGCAAAGATTATAACTGACTTTTTTGGATCAAAGAAAAGTGCAGCACAGAGAAAATTATGTGTATCATTTTGGTGATTCTGAAGTCCTACTCACACTTTGCTCAGATAAAATATATTCTGTGAACATTTCCTCCAGAGTTCCTTTTTTTGGTGTTATTATTCTTTTGGTTAAGAATAAAGCTGTCCACTAATCATCCACAGGGACCTTCTGTAGTGAATTCCACTGCAGGTTAGAAAGTAAGGCTCTAACATGAATTTTAAATTATACTAYGTAAAATATAGTGGGTCAGATAGAGTTATGATTGTCTCTGTTTTATGATAATAAGTAATATAGATATGTTTARAAAAGTACAGAGTAGCTTTCTATAAATGTTCTTAGAAAATTAAGAAAAATGCTTCATTTTTTTTCTCAGATGGCTAAATTCAGAGTTCTTGGAAACAAAATGATTTAAAATATACTGGGGAGGAGAAAATCTTATCTAAGGATGAATATAAAAATAGTAGTGGTCTTAGGTGCAGAATTTTTACAGTAGTTTGAAATGATAGAAGTAAAGATAAAGAGATCTTGCCCTGCAGGGACTAAAAAGCTACTCAGCTGATAATAGATGGCTACACTAAAAAATGGCTTTCTTTCCACAGTGAATTTGGAAGTCATTTTGTCCATAACAACTTATTGCACATTTGAAAAACAGTGTATTTGATGAAAGAGATKCTAAAATCTTTGGGGTGTCACTTGGTCTACCTCTCAAAAATTTGGGAATGATGCAAAGCACTCTACTGTATTCTCTCATTGTTAGCTTCCATAAGAAGGTATTCACTCCATCAAGTGAAAACACAGCTTTATGCTTGGTAATGTGGTGCGGAGGTGCTAACAAATAGATCTTGAGGCACTTGCATTTGTTTTCCTGCAGCGAAAGTGCTAATGTTTTGTGCCCTTCAGTGAGGGATCTGTCATGGACCTTACTCTCATTTTATTGACAAGTTCCATAACACCTCAAGAATATAGATTATCCAGGTGCATAGGAATATTATATCATTACCATGACAGATTTGTACRCATTAACTACAAATGGGATGAGAACTGTAAAGTCAACTTTTGCTCTCAGTTAATGTGAACAATTATTTACTTCCCATATACAGACACTTAAAAGAATTTTTAATTTAAGTTTCTATGAGAAATTGACTATAGAATATATAGACTATAGATAATTTTTTTTTTTGCATTCTGTTCTGCATGACTAGAGTGGCTTCATGTAGAGTAATGTAATGTAATTTCCATTTTTTAATAAGTGACTTAGGTTCACAGAATTGAATTGTTTCTTTGGCTCCCATTCCACATGTATACAATAGAAATACAAGGAAAAGAAAATTATTTTTCTTCAGATGGATGCAGAATCATGCCATTTTTTACCAATCTGTTAATGACTTAAAATAGTAAAGGCTTGAGATTATTGCATTTTCAGCAAACAAAGGATGTGTGTGTGTGTGTGTGTGTGAGAGAGAGAGAGAGAGAGAGAGAGAGAGAGAGAGTACTTGCTTGCTAAAGAAAGAAAAAGTACTTGCTTGCTAATTATCCATGTGTTTTATTCCTTGTATTTTTATCTGGGACGTTTCTGTGTGGAGAAGTTTCTAGTTTGCAGACACTTAAGTTTTATAGCAGCAACAAAATCCTTTGGATTTTTTTTTTCCAGGAAGCAAGAACATGTTTATGTGTGCAGTTCAAATTGCTTCTTTATTCACTTTTTTCCCCTAGCCTTTGCTTTCTGTGTTTCCATAACAACAGGAAAACTCTTTTTATAGTGCCTTATTATTTTCCAGTAAAATACATGGTTTGTCTCCACTCTCTTCGCTCTCTTTTTTGGATTGATATTGAAATGGGTACAAATTGGAACAGATAACATAAAGAACAGTTCTCTTTTCTCCCATCATAAAGTGTTAGGAAGGTATTCATAGGTCAGGCTTGCTTCTGACTTGCTGTAATCATATCCCTTTTTTTTTCTGGGGAACGTGCTTGTGATCTTCACATTTTCCACTGTTTTTACTTCTTAGTCTGTAGACATATGTCAGAGTAACCCAGTCTTCAGCCAAAGAGCACAGAGAAGCGTTTGCCAGCACTGCTCTGAGCTTCRGTGAGAGTGACTGCTTGGGGAAGATTTGATAAGCCTAGGCACACTGTCTGCATGTTAAGTCATACTCCTAACTGTCAGATTGGCCATGCCTTTTATCAGTGGCAGATTTCGTCCCATGTACCTTTTGGCAGAGCTTTTGGAATARAAAAGGCTTTTATTTTGTTATTTTAAACCACGGTTGTCAGCTTGAAAGTGTTAATATAATTTTTATGTGTGTATATTTGTCCCTAGAGAGATCATTAAGGATGTGAAGGATAGCACACACAAATTGTATGTCTTTTATTGATTTTTCCCTCCCCCCTAAAAAAACCCCCTACCCTCTATTGCTATTTCTGTTTTAAATTTATTTAAAGCATAAATGTGGTAAAGAGTATTAAATTTATATAGCAACTCTGGATTTCAGCTTAGAAATTATATAATATTTATGAACAGATTTTTTCGTATGTAATCTGTGTCTCTTATATTTGAAATATTTCTCACAAAATTATCAGGTTAAAAAGAAGGTTTGGTAGTAGCTGAAAGCCTTCTCCCCATAGATTTTTGTGGTGCAAATTCACATATATGAGCAGATGGTAACATCTGCAAAGTGTGGATGTATCCTTTTGTGTAAAAAAAACAAGTTCTATTTTGTTTCTAAAGACTGATTTTTGAAAGTTTACTTCCAAAAGCTTTATAATAGGCCACAGTAAATAGGAAGTGGTAGACAAAAAAAACCTAGTGATTTTGGAAAGTTACTTGGCAAGATATATGCTGCATGTGAAGGTTGTAGTAACGAGAATGGCTGTACCATTTATTGTCYACTTCCTTCTCATATTGGTGTGCAGGACTGTAAATCATACTGTAAAACTGCAAGAATATGAGAGACTTTTTGTTTAACAAAGTGCACTGCAAGGTTTCAAAGATGCAAATCTTCATTTTAYATGGTTTTAAAATGCTTCCTTTCTTGCAATTCCACAAACTTYTGTATACTTGATATACTTAGATATTTTGATGCCATTTAAGTTGCTATTTTACTGAAGACTTCAGTACTGGAGGCGGGTACTGATCATTATTCCTCACCCCATTTTATTTGCAGCATTCACTGGTTTCATTAAGAATCTGTAGATGAGGATTAAAAAGATGGGTTGGAGGTCACATCATCCTCGCCAACTTGTAATTATGTCCCTATTATCTCTAAAATCAAGACTGATCTTATTAAGTAAGGAGATTTCCCTCCCACTCCCTTGCGTATGCTGACCTGATTAAGACAAGGTCATTCTCAAATTCTTTAAGTTGCTTGAACTACTTGTTTTTTGTCATACCCTAACAAATATGTTGCTTTCTGGCCCCTATAAGTAGGTGCCCTAAGATGTAATAGCACCGTCGTCTTTGCCTTGCACATTGGCCTGATACCATGAAAACGGATGTAGTTCGCTGCAGTCTCCAGTTTTATCAGTGGCCTTTCAGATTAGCCTTCTCATGGATGCTGGGCCAGAAGTGTGCTGCTTTGTCCTGGCTTCGTTCCAAGGCAGTTTTATCCGCTGTGTTTTTCATTATTTCCTTACTAACAACAACAAAGCACCTAGATATGTACGTTCATCAGTCTTGCAGAGTTCAGAGTTACTTAGCCACCAGGGCATCCTGGCAGACGTCTCAGTACAATTTCAAGAAATTGGATTTCAATTGCTTCAGACCTCTGCTCTTAATCTTGTTTTGTCTTSTCTTGTTTTGCTCCTTTAGAAAATTGCAGAAAAAGTATTGTTTGGGGCTATTTGGTCTATACTTTCCGTGCTGCCTCATGGATTGTATATTAAGCAGCATGGAAGTCACCTTTAGGAGGATTCCTATTCCCAATTCTCCAGCATATGGCTTAAATAGAGGCTCGAATAAGTCTGCATGAAAAGTCACCCTTGAAAGTACAGATTTTCTATTCAAGATGGAAGAGCAACACCAAAGCTATGAAATGTGCTMAGAGAATTAATGCTGTTTCTCTCTTCTCCAGGAAGCTCTTCAATAAATTAAGTTTAGAACATGTCAATGGAACTGTTGTCTGCCCCTGGGCTGTACATCTTCTTGACATCTGAGTCACACACATTATTTTTTTTCAGGATATAGTATTTAATCTTAAAGTGTTGGGCAGTCAGCTAGAAGCAAATTAATACGAAAAAGTTGCCTGTGTTTGCYTTTTTGTGTTACTAACTACTATTTGTTAACATGAAGTGTCCTAAGCTGAAACACTGGCAATTTACCTGTAGAGACATGACATTAGTAATTATGGTTCAGTGGATGCAGTATGAACAATTCTGTGCTGTTTTATATGTGTTGTAGGTGTTGGATGTGTTTACAGTAATTATGTATTTCCTGATAAAACTAACATTGGGGGAAAAAAAAAAAAGTATGCAAGATCCTGTTCACAAAGTTTCCTGACTTCCTCTCTTGCTTTTGAGAAATAAAGCAAGTGTTTTTCTCATGATACATGTACATCAGKTTTATATGCAACTATTCTCTCTTCCCCACCACTGTCAAATGTATGTATTGCACATTTCCAACACAGCAATGGAGTCCRTTTGTTATTTCTTTGTGATTTTAGTCGATAAGTTACAGGTTTTTATGAAAACCAAGTCTGCTACCTGGTGTTGTCTTATATTACCAAAGTTTAGACAAATTTAGAATATGAAGCAGTTCAAACATCTCCTTTTAAAAGATTCATTTTGTCCTTGTTCCAGTGCCAAGTTTGAGAAGTGTGCATGTTTGAGAGGCAAATGAGATTCTCATTGCTTTCATGCAAGTTGTTGCTTGTTTTAGAGTTTTGCTGTTTATTTGTTTTCTTTTACCAGAGATTATTCAGCTCCAGAGCTTGATGGACCATGACTTTTGTCATTAATACAAAGTTTATTTAAAAAAAAAAATTGCTTTTTCTTATGAGTGAAATTCAGACAAACCCAGCTGTTGCTTTTTAAAGTAGCTACAGATATCCTCAACAATAARGGATCTTCAACATGTTGTTATAGCAACAAAAAAATTAGTAGAACTTCAAGATTAGTTTTTTTTTTTCAAAATTTTCATTTAAAAAAGCACCACAAATAATTTGCATTGAAAGAAGAACTTGAAAGTTCATTAGAGAAATATGGAGTAATTAATTTTGACTTACAGGTTGTGTGTACCACTTCTGTGTCACATCTAACATCTAAAAGTATCATCTAATTTTTTCAATACATTGCCCAGTATCAGTTTGATATGCTTCATGTTACCTGCATTATATTTTTCATTTATCTTGATGTGGGACATTTAAGTTACATACTTTTTAACTTCCCTTGAAACAGTATAGAGACATTTTCCAAGGTAATAGCTGTTTTGATACTGAAAAACTGGAAATTTAATGAGAATATTATTCAGCTGCTTTGTTTTCTAGTCTTTTGGCTTGAAAGCATAAATGTTTGTCCTGTGATTAATGAATTTCTAAAGTGTCAAATCGTCCCGTTCTTTGTTTTGCACCAGTTTCTACATTGTGCAAAATTTGCATTCTGTATATTGGCCTTTGGTTCTCTTTACTAAATTCAGGATTGACATGTATGACRGTAAGGCAAATATTTCATTAGAATAGCTTATCATTTTGGATCTTTCTTATTTTTATTATCATATCTACCCCTCAAACTGGAACTAACTTGAATGGCAAATCGTTATTCTTKTCATGCTGCTAATTCTTTACTTCTCTTGCCCTTTTTTCCTCTCCCTTTGACTGACAATTTAAATATTTAAATTGCAGGTTCTTTGGGTCAGGAAGCATGTTCTATTATGCACAATAGATATCATTTCCACTAAAAATCATTCCACTGGAATACAAGAAATGGCAATCCAGATATTAATCCTTCTAGTATACACCAGGATATTGCTGTACATTCTTGGGGGACTAGAGTGAAGTGCTGCTGCGGAGGGTGGTGGTAAGCAAGCCCTTCTTTGCAGTCAGATAACCACCTCCATTGCTTTGTGCTTTGTTTTTGCCGCTTGTTTATCCTGCTCAGTCTGTGCATTCTGCCTCCTAGCTCTTGTTACTTTGTATGCACTTTCACTATTGTGGAAGTGACTAGAATATTCTTGGAAGGGATTCTACAATTAGGATTCTAGTCACTGTCAGCTGACAAACTAAATGATGGAGTTGCAGGAGGAAGAAAGCACAGACGTGAACACATGCAAAGGTAGAGCAGGTGTGAGGATAGTGAAAAGGTAGCATAAGAACCAGACAGACTGTTGTGTTTTTTCATCAGTGGTGTATCCTTGTATCTGAACTTGCACTGAACAAATACCTAAAACCTGGAAAATTAGCATGAGCAGTATGAGGACTAACTAGAAGCTGTTGGACTTCTCTCACTTCTGCCAAAGGGTAACATTTGCTGCAGAAGCAAATTTGTGCATTTGTGCTGGTTAGTTCACAGGGTTTCAAGTTTCCATATGAATCTTGTCTTGGAAATCTCTATTATTAATACATTTTAACTTATTTCAATCCTGAATCAGCTGAGCCAAAATAGGTCACCAAAGAGCAATATGATGAATCTGCAGCAGTATGTGCCAACAAAATTCCTGTGGTCATGGTCTTTTAAGCTAAATCTTCAATAATGGTTTGTTGTCACAGTAATTTGATTTCCTGTCTATATCATGGGCACATAAAGATGACAGCACATTCTTTCTCTGATTGAAGTTCCTGAAAAGATTTACTTAACTCTTGCATTTCATCCTTACAGTGTATTTACTTTTTCATGATTTTGGCTTCAAATGACCAAATTGGTGCTCTTTTACATGAGAACAAACTGTTAAAAATAACAGATAATTCTTGATTTGATTTCCACCTTACTGTTAAATAAAAAGAAAGAGAAAAAGTTCTAGGCCTGCTGAGGTGTTGCAAAAGAAAAAATGGAAATGCACAGATGAAAATGGAGTGAATAAAGGAAGGTGGCATGTAAATCCACAGGATGTTCTACTTCTTGAATAGTCAACTTTGTAAATAACATATGCTCTTATTAGGCGTAGGTTCAGAGAGAAAATAGCACAATATGCAAAAGGATTGCACTGAAAAGATCCGAGGTGAGTATTGAAGTGAAATAATTAAGTTGGCGTGGGTATAGCTTTCCAGGAGACCTCTTCTGTCCTCTGCTAACCATTTTTTTCCAAAATTTTTACTAGCTTCTATGCTCTTCATGAAATATTMATGAATAGCATGGATTTTTCTTTTTAAATTTTTAAAGTCCCAAACCTACTTAATGATTTCTTGTTTCTCCAAGTATGCAGGAAGCCTGCATGAGGACAGAAAACCATGACTAACTTGAGTGGTTTCCACAGGCATCGGATCTAATCTACCCTGCAGTTGTCCATCAGATGTTTATCTCTGGCATATAATTAAAATACTATCCTATCTGAAAAATGCACCTGATGGTGTGAAATTATATTTTCAACTCATATTGTCATATTCATTCAGTGGGACCTTACCCAACATTTAGTAAACAAGTCTAAATGCATGTGAAGTTTTTCAGTGTGACTCTTCTGGACTGAGTGCCTGACTTTCCATTATTCAAAATCTAGATTTTTTTTTTTAAAAAAAAGTTGACCTGTTTTATGATAAAAATGCCTGTGACTATAATTAAATTGAATTCTGTGCTTAAAGTGACCCTGTGATTCATGGGCATTTGCAGTAGAAAGAACAAAAATAAAATTAAAGACTTATCTGAAAGGTACAGTAATTAAGTCTCTCAGTTTTGATTATTACCTGCTGTGATGAGAACAGTGGAAAGGCAAAAGGATGTTGCTCAAGCAAAAGGCTGCCAGCAGAATATAATGTGCCTATAAAGATCTTTCTACATGGAAGAGGCTTCTTTAGGGTGTTTTTTTTCTTTTTTTAATTGATTAGACCAGATTTATAGGAAATGAAATCACCACAAAATCACAGTACAGGTAGTGTCTGCTTTTATAGAGTATTGGCTGCCATTTCCAAAGATGTTAAAGGAAAACTTGAGCTGGGGAGGCTCTAAACCTAAGAATATGATGTGTACTTCATAGGAAGTCAATGTTTGGTGCCCGTTCTGAATGATTAAGCCGTGGGAAAGAGTTCTCATCCTAAAAGCATACCTTCCCCTGGCTTTGGACTAAGGGCCTGATTATAATTTTTTCATCAGTTATCTAAATTTCCATTGATTTCAGTGAAAGTTAGGACGTATAAACATTTTTGTGTCCAAGCTTTAGATTCTATACCCAGAAGACACACACTTATGTAGGACAGGCACAGGAGGGGTACCCAACACTGCACAATGTTCCTGCAGGTTACCTTATGAGGTTGATTAATAAGGGCTATGCTCTGGGGATCCTGTGTCTCTTGAATTACCCTCTTTCCTTTTAAGGAAAAGAGGTAAGGGAAATTTCACATGTCTTTAATAGAAGAGAAAAAAAACATAGAAAATAGGGCTGAAAAAACTCAGGAGGTCATTCAGTTCATCTTTCTCCCTTAAGGTAGAACTAGCTAAATCTAAACCATATCCAACTAGTGCTTTCCTGACCTGCTCTCTAATTTTTTGGTAGTGGAGATCCCACAACCTACTTAGGCAGTCTTCTATTTCAATTCTTGACAATTTTAGTTACAGGTGGAAACTTTTCCTTACTGCCTATTYTAAACCTCACCCATCATAATTTTCTCAGTATTGTTTGTCTGTTCCTTTTTTATGCAGAAAACAATATTTCTTCATCTATTTCACCCTTTTCTATATGCCTTATATGCCATCATTTCTCTATAGGTCATATGCTCTAAACTTTTTATAATTTCCTTTGCTCTTCTCTGGCATTTGTATTTTTTAACAAAGATCTCTATTACAACTGCAGTGATTTGTGTGTCCTCTGACTGGAGAAAAAGAAATCAGAATAGAGGCCCTGCTCCTAGAGTTCAGCGGGCACTAGAGAAAGGCACCACTTTTGTATTCTTTTGGTGTGTAACCATTGCCTTTGCAAGGCATTACATTTTCAGCATATATAGGATAATAAGCGGCCCGTGAGCGTATGCAGCSCTGGAATTCACTTGGGGGGCTCTGCTGATGTCATTAGCTTGCAAGAGGTAGCAGAGGCCCAGAAGTGAACTGAGGCGTTATATTTGTCTTTAGCCATCTGTTGTTTTTTATCACAGCCTTCAACTTTTTCCTATTTTGATCTTACAATATAACAGCAACCCCTGTTAGAGGAAATAGTTTATCCTTGTAGGGAGTTTTCAAGAAAATCTTGAAAGGTTGAAAAAATCTGACTTGTCCTGCTCACCATTTATTTCTGCTACTGGTCTTTCTCATTATTTTGCTTTAATGAATCCCAGAGAATAGCTACAATGAAAGACAAATTCTTGCTAACTTGAAATAAAATGTATCCATATGTTAATCCCTCTAATGAAGAAAATGCCTTAGTCACATTATTTAAAATGTTTTAAATTATTACTGTAGTAGGAAGCATACAAAGCAATCTCAATTCTATTCAAAAATGTAGCTTTTTTTGTAGTATTTTTGCTGAGTAAGCTGGTCTTGGAAATGTCCAAAAACATATTAGTTTAGATTTTACTTGTCTTATTTAAATGTTCTCTTTCCTTGCTGACCTCCTATAACCATTGCTGAACTTTAAAGAAAAGCTTTGATCACCTATGTGTTAAAATCAGCAAGATTAGCCATTGTTTACAGTTGAGATCCTGTTAAGCTCAGCATAGGTACTGGAAAGGGCACCTATATTCCTCCTTTCTTCCGTGTGGAACTCCCTTTGTTTTGTATCATGGGTTATGATGGGCTGCTGTGATGCAGATTAACAACATCTTCATTGTTTTATTTCAAAAAAAGAGATGGGACAGGAAGACAGAAAAAGCAGTTACTTAAAAATAAAATAAAATAAACATAGCCCACTGGATCATAAATGWGAAGAAAATATATACTTTTCTGGGTTTTCTAAATTAAGCTCACTTTTTTCCCTAATATAATAGTGACTCATAGCTAAAAGGCAGAAGCGATACATGAAGAATTGCACAATACTGCATTGTTTTTGATAAACTAATCTAAATAGCAAGAATTAGTATAGAACTATAAACAGGGATCCCAGGCAACTTTCTTTATTAGATTTTTCAGACTTTTCACAGGCTTTCGTGGCAGGTGAGGGTAAGGCTCTGGCTTGGCTGTCTGTAGCAGAGGTGGGACCGTTTGCATTTTTTAGTGCTTTGTTTTCCCTTTCTTTGTTTTGTGGTTGCTTGAGCTTGTTGATCTGTTTTATTGTCATAAGCATTTTTCTTTGCCACCCTTTGGCCTATATGAAAGTGCATGAATGCTAAGGACCCAACCTTGCTGTACGTTATTTGTGGATCATCAATTGATTTTACAGCTGGCAAACGATTTTATTTTATATAATAAAATATAATTTAATTAATAAATATAATATAATTTATAAATATAATTTAATATAATTTTTATTTTATATAATAAAATATAATTTAATTAATAAATATAATATAATTTATAAATATAATTTAATATAATTTTTATTTTATATAATAAAATATAATTCAAATGAACAATTTCAGAAAAAAGCATGACGTGGCTGAGTATGTCACCTAACCCTGATCAAAAAAAAACGGCAGCTTTTGTAAAGGGGTGATATGTTTTATCACCRGTCTCATTGTTTTATAGCAGAGCCTAAAATGTTATACTTTTTTAATATCCCTGATCCCTGAGGAGTTCGTATTGCTGCCTTTGAATTTTCTGTATTTGATTTTGCTAAAGTTTATTAATCTAATTTGAATGTGGCTTTTAGTTTTGAAATATGGAAAGCAAAGCTAATAAATAATAAATATATGTAACTATTAAAAGCAGTGTAGGACTGAACATGCATCCTTATACAGACAGAGAAATCTGTGATATTTTATGCTTGTGAAGCTTTTTTTGGGATTTCTCCTCCCCAGTACTGAAGGGAACACGTGAGTTCATTATGCAAGGTTGTTCATGTTGCTTTCTGGAATTTTGATCATCTTCAGCTTATGCCAAATCAAACCCCTAACTTTTCATGCCCAATGACTTCAGAAATGATCAGGACCTATATTTCTCTTCCAACACTCCTGTAGTTTTTCCATCTGTTTTCTCAGTAATTTTTAGAACAATATTTGTGACTRTTGGATGAAGTAGAGATTTTTTCTATCTTTTTTGTCTGTTACTGGTGCACCTGCATAACAGTCTCTCCCACCTGAGGCATTGATGTTCCAAGTTTATGACCACAGTTCTTTTCTCATTTTAGTGATAYGAGTCAAGGGAAAATAAAGTCCTGAGGCATTGTGGAGGACAGGAGTTAGGAGCTGGGAGAAGTGTGAGAGAGGAACAGTGCACTAAAGCAACAAAAAAAAATTTTTTGGACCAGTTTTTCAGAAGGTAGTCTGCAACAGGTGGAAAAGACACCTAAGCTTCAGAGTACWTATCCAGACATTTAAGGTATAATAAAATTATTTGATGGCTGGATGTCTAAAGATTAAATKATTTGCCGAAAGAAGTGTCGTTAGTCAGATGCAGAACTGAGAACAATGTTTAGCGTCTTGTGTTACGTCTTCCCATTTACTACTGCTGTGTTGTTGTAACTTAAGTTACTGTTAAAGCAAGTTTTGCCTTGTACTATCTCTGAGCTCAGCTGGTGTCCCTAATCTTTCTTTTGTTGATATAATACTATTTTCAACTAAAAAATTGCTGTTGATCACAGTTGTATCTTTCCTGTTAACTCCATGCATCATTGGAAAGCCCTGGTGTGCCACCTCTAGTTTCCTTTGAAAACTCTCCGCCCTTGAGGTAATATTAGTGTTCTCTGGCTCTGCTTTTAATACTTGGCTGCAATATATTAGCAATCTTCTACAACCAATTCCAAGAAAAATAATTCATTGTTTCTCATTATGGATACAGGATACAAATCTTTTTTTCCTAGTGCTTGCTAGTGGTTAGCATGCTTAGTATTCACATGCCTCTTGTTATGGTCTGTCTAAATTCACTCTTTCCCTTCTCCACCTCATCATCTTTCTCTAAGAAAAAGTTTGGGTTTTGTCCCAGTGCTGAATAAAAAGTATATATTTTTACATAATTTTAAATAAAAAGCAATGCTGAAGAGTCAATTAACGTATCTTTGGTTAAATAAAGGCTGCATTTTCATTATAACTAGCTGATAAGTTTACCTTGTATGTTGGCTTAGCTCTTTCTAGTAAAATAAAAATGTGATTTAGCTTTATTGCTGATGATGCAACTGGAAARTGTTATCTCTTCCTGCTATTCTTCCTTTGTTTTACATGCCAGATATTGCATTGTGGGCTTTTTTATTTGCTTGACTTATTGCTAACAAGGCTGATAATAGGTCCCTTGTGTTTACTTCCTCTTTCTGTGGATGATTATGGTTAGCAACTTTGTCACGGCTTGGAAAATAGCCTCAATAGACTCCTTAGTAAGGCTGTGCTTGTGGCTCTGTTGCCCGGTGCTAACATTAACCATGTCTGTATTAACCATGTTTTAGGAAATGAGGTATGTTTGTCCCAATTACTCTAATGTATGCTGTATGAGAAGAGGATCTATACCTGGCATTTTTGGATTGAAAAAGATACTTAATTCTATGGGAAATTGTTAGCCAGAAATGCATTAGCTGCAAATAGAATAGGGATGGTTGTTGATTTGATAAATATGGGGAATTTTACCTGGCCASCACTTTAGACAATATAATCATTTCTCTCCAAAAGCTCCTTGTTTTATTAATGTTTTGTTTTTATATTCTGCCCATGCATCAGTGACTTCCTGAATATGTATTACCATGGTAATTGATAGAATGACTCTTAAGAACCTTTCTTAACTGCTGATTACAGCAGAGCCACTACTCCCTTTGAAGAAGCTTTGAGCCTACTCATCACTGCGGTGAGTCAGTCCCCAGTAGTATGTTACCTATATACAACTTCAAACACGTTCTGTTGTGTTTGAGAAAGATACCTTCTGATCTGAATATGTTTTTGCCAGATTCTGAATTAACCTCCAGAAAATGTGTTTTGTTTGCAATTGTTTATCTTCCATAAAAATAAAATCAAAACTTTTAAATGTACACTATGTGATTCCATATTTCACTTTATGATAAACTTTATGTGGGGTGGACATAAGCCCAGGCCCTAGGCCAAGGCAAAGCAGTGACATTGGTTTTCATAATATGTTTCTGTTTTGATTCTACTCAGGCTTGTGTTGTCTATAGGCTATTGCGTGCTGCCTCATCGCTTAAGGTATTACATAACAGCTATTTTTCCTACCTTTAGAGCTTGCCTGCCTGCCGAAATGATCACCAGTTCAACAATAAACTTATAGGAGAAGAAGGGAGAAGATGTCATGTTATTCTTATGTTAACTGTAATGGATTGGAGCAGCAGCATAACTTCTGATGTGGGACAAATGAAAGGATTAATGAAAGGAAAGGATTCTGTACATAAACAGAACTCCAATTTATGGTGAAAGGCCATGTGTAGAATTTGTGGTAAAAAAGTCTGTGGTAGAAAAACAGTTTCTATAACCTTAGAAGATTTACTTTGTAGTGTCATTACCAGTTATAAAAGGTGACAGCTCTTATTTTCATTTGACCTTATAACAGTGATTGGAGTATATATATAGATTTGTTTTTAAATTGTGCTGGAAATAATTTTAGAACATGTTTTCCAAGTTTTAAATAATTCACTCTACCTTTCAGAGACTACAGCACACTGCAGACTTGTTTGAGAATCAATCCATATAGCCTTTGTGCGCAGAAAGAGCTATATATAGATGCATACTGCAGGCAAGCTCCATGTTATTGCAGGCTCAGGACCTGCTTTACCCAAAGCAAAAGCTGAGATCTTTTTTTTTGAGCTTGGTCACTCATATGGCGTATGGCATATTCAATATAGCGGTATCAGTAAAATCATAACACAAATTTTAAGTAACTCCCTGAACCAGGAGGATAGGGAAAAGAAGCCAAGGAATGGGAAGCAGAGAGCAACAAAAAGACCCAGGTTACTTGAGCTTGCTGGACAGTTTGTGTGTTATGGCTCCTTTCTACAGTCTAGCAAATGAGGGAGTGTTAGATGCTTTGATACCCTTATAACCTGACAGAAGCTAAAACTGCTTTTTTTTCCTTTTTTTTCCCCCTTTTTTTTTCTTTCTTCTTTTTACTCCCCAGGGATGGTACAATTTTCTGCATTTCTTACTGTAAATAGCTCCATATACAAAGTGAAAGGTGAAATATAAAAGGAAAGCTGTTTGATTTAAGCCTATGTTGCCATAACTACTGCAATATTAGAGTGTAGACCTCATCAYTTGTGGGCACTGTTCCCTTTGTGATTGATTATGAATTTCACATTGGTGCAGTTCCAAATGATGTTGGTACATAGGGGAAAATCAGATGTTCCCTAAATTTGTACCTGTAAATAGGTAGCCAGAAGTATGTTATCCCATCAGTCATTCAAGACAGATATTTGTAGATGTATCCTGCTTTTAGGCCACAAAGAACATAATCTCAACTACAGCTTGATGTACTTAGTYAAGTGTTGTCAAGATAGTTTCTCTCCCTCTTGTTTTTCATGTTTTCAATGTTTTGTGAGGGGACCTCTTAAAAATGATAGGCGTAGAGGAGAGATGGGATATGGGATTTCCTCACTCCACTGTAAGTGTGAAGGTAGATTTGTCGCTCAAGTGAAGAGGACAGATTACTTTTTTTTTTCCCCCTACCACAAGGCAGCAGGAAATATAGGTAAGGGAGAAGGGAAAATGTAGAAAGTTTAACACTATGACTTACCTCTAGATCATTATCTAGAAGATACAGAGTCATGCTAAATGTCTAAACATTGGTTAATAATGCTAAATAGTAGTTCCAATTTGACCCATGGAGAAATCCAACTCCATGCTAATTTTTAAAAATAGTATGCTATACTTGGGAGGAGCTCGGGTGATTTTTTCTTCATAACTGAGATTCCTGAAGGTGGGTAATAGCAGGCTCAGGGTTTTTTTAGGCAGAGATTGGAAACATAATGTTTTACAGCACCAACCTGTGGGGGAATGTCTAAAAGCTGCCACTGTGTCTTTCAGGAAAGAACAGCTGAAAGCCCTAATGTATTTTATTTGTCTTTCTGTTCTCTAACCCTATAAATAATTCAGTTCTCTTGGCTTAACTACTGCTGGCAACTGTTATTTATTAAGAATGACTGAAATAACTATGCAGCTTAGTAGAATAGAGTTCATTTGGGATTTAAGCGTGAAACAGAGTGCGTAAAACATTTTGATTATTCTTTGAAGAACACCCCCCTTCCCCCCCGCCAAAGGAAAACCTCTAATGCCAATAATCTTTGCATTTCTGCAAAGGACAAGTGACAGTAGGAATTGTGATATGACCTCCTCAAGTAGGTAGAGGTTTATTCCTACAAAACAGCACATGCGCTGATTTTGGGGCCCCTTTTCCCCCTCCAGCATCTTGCTCTATGTGAATCAATGTCAGTAATTTTAAATTTGAGGTTCCAATTGTATCTTTATTTTGCCCTAGTGCATAATATTAGAATATGTTTTTTGTTATGTGTTTATCTATAAAAATTATTCTAAAATATGCTGTGTAGGCTTTTCATATTTGCTTTTAAATGTGATTATTTTGCATGTCACGCTCAAGAGAAAGATAGGGCAAAACAGCAGTGGTGTTCTCTGGTGATCAGAGCTAGTGACTGAACTGCAGTTCTTTGCTCCTGGTTTTGGGTTAATTAATAATATCCAGGTCTTCTTGGCATTGTTCATTATTAGTTTTGAAATTGCTTTCCAAAGGTCAGCATCATTATTCCCATTACAGAMAAAAAAAAATTAAAAAAAGGTAAGGCTCAGGAAGGGCTCAAGTCAGGCAGGGTATTGCTAAATCTGAAATAGAATCTGGTACAGCTGAATGGCAGATATTTGGCTGTGTGTGTCAGATGTATTACTGCGGAACAGTAGAGTGTTCCTGCAAGTCAACGGATTATAAATGGTGCATTTGGAATAAATTTTGTATCACAATGGAGCTGACATCCAGGACTCAGGTGACTAATTATCTAATCTTACATCTGGCATAAACAGCCAAGCTATTTGTATGATGGGCTACGTTTCGTGCGAGGGAGAAGGGAGGGAATGTTCTCTGCTGACTCAGTGGTCATAAATCTTCTCGGGAGTGTTTTATTTTATGTTTGAAACTTCTGCAAGGGGTTGCAAGAAGTTAACCAACTAACTGTCGTTTGAAAATCCTAGCCTGCAGCCTTTTTTTTTTTTTTTTTTTTTAATGCTTTAGATAAAAACAAATATTACAATAGAGCACAATTATTTGGGGAAGAGCTCTGTAGATATCATTCGTGTGATGTTACTGAAAATCATTCATTTGAATGGGCACAGCAAAGTCACTGTCTTTATCCTTTTTTAAAAGAAATCTTTTTACACATTATTATTTTATTCTTAATGCTTCTTATTAGAGATATTAATGAAGAGAGCATGTGCTTCTGTGTATGTGTGATTTCATTTGCTTGAAAACAGGTCATAAACGATAGCACAGTAGTATGTGGGTTTTTTTTTTTTTTTTCTTTATGAGTAGTAATCAGAGGACTTAGACATGTTAATTTGATCAGAAATGAAAGAGATGCTCTGTACTGGCTGATTCTTACTGAAATTTTGTTTCTAAGCACATTGAATTCATACAGTCAGTACTAAGTAAATGATATGGCTAAACTTTCAGAGGCAAAGCTTGCCTGCTGTAACAAACTCTTTTGCAACATGAATTTTTCTAGATAGTGTTTCATTAGTATTTTACCAGTAAGAGGTAAATCATCACAAGCTCCAACTTGGACATAAAATCCTAAAAAAAAGAATATATGTAAACAACTTTGAGCAAATGCTTACACGCTGTCATTGCTTTTAGAAGGCATCTCATTCCAGCCTGACAAAAGACAGATTTTATAAATTAAATTTTATGTATATTGTATATGGTTTTATGCTGATGCTGGCACACTTTCAGATGTAAAATTAAATTACTTTCTCCAATAAAGCAGCATAGATTGAAGCATGAATTCCTTTCTTTGCTAATGGAGCTAGTAGAAAGATATTGAATTATGCTAACTTTCAAATTGACTGAGTGCCAGAGAGAGGAAAATCAATAAAATTTTTAACATCCTGAAGAGCTTTTAAATAGGCCCCAGTCTAGCAGAGAGACTCGTTATGAGAAGATTGTTGTTGACATTGCATTTCCAGTTATGAACTGAGTTTCTCTGGATAAGCATGCATCTTGCATAGGTGCAGTCTTCATTACTGCTCCAAGTACTGCAGTGCTAAGTAGGTAGTAATGGGCTTTTGGAATACTAATCAAAAGATAATTGGATAAAATAGATATATGTCACTCAATTATTAAATATTTCTGTTTGATCAGAGAACGCAGCATGTAAATAAGCAAAATAATTTRTGTTAAATGACAACAACAAAAAACAGAAGGACATTTTATCTCATTTTAACTTCCTCTAAAATCCTAAAAGCCGTATTCATGGGTGATTCCAATTTTTTTTTTTTTTTATTTTGCCTAATGATAGAATAAATAGAGCTTATAGGAGGAGATTGGTATACGGATACAGTCTGTGTTGCAATCATGGATACTGGTCTCTCTGTAATAAAAATCTGTCTTTGCATTCCTTCAGATTCTTAGTTTACTTTTCTTTTCATAACAGATGACGAAATAGGTCTCTATGGTTCTCCAGTCCTAGAATATGATTTTCAACAGCTAACTTTGTATCTTGAACTCTTTGATATAATGAAGAACAATGCAACCAGGTGATTTCACTTCTTGAGATTTCAAGGAGCTGAAAGCAAAAACARTACATCTTGGTTATTTTAAGAGCTATTCCTGGCATGGTAGATCTCTCTTGTTATTTTAAATGGCATCTTTAATGCACAGGTAACATCAGCTCTGGAGAGATTGAGAAAAACCCCTAACCTCAACTGCCATATTGTGAGAATGAGTCAGAGGAATCACAGAAATAGGGTGCAAAGGTAATAGACAGATAATCTATTCAATTAAATAGTTATGTAAGAGCTGTCTTATGTGCTTTGGTTTTCTTTCATAGTTCATCTCTTCAGAGGGATTCATCTGTAATAATCAGACATTAAATCATAAATCTTTAGATTAAGGTTTATAGCCATTGATCATTTATTTTTAGTACAGATTTTAAAACATTCTATTMATTTTTAGAAGTTTTTACACAACAGATTTCATGGCATTGTCTCATCACAGAGATTAGAGATCTCACTTTAATTCATGTGCTGAAGATGGTATGTTAAAACTCAATGGCTTCCTTTAATGATCTGTATCATAATATAAAATTTAATAATGGCATTCTGAGAAATTAATTTCAAAGTCTGGTTCGCAAGGGAACAGACCTCTTGTGATTGCACGTTCATTTGTCCAGTCCCTTCCTTGAACAAATGCAGCCTTGCTGGCCCATTTTAGTAAGATTTGAAAGATGAGTTGAAGTATGAGAATAACMCAATGCCCATGCATTTTCTGGAAAGGGGTGGCAGTCTGGGCTAGAATGACTTCTGCACGGTAAAGGCAGGGAGGAGAGCGCCTGCCCTGTTGGATTGTCTGGCCRTGCTGGAGGGTCAGGCACGTGTAGCTCGTGTCTGCTCAGCTCCACGCAGGCTGCACTATGCATGGAGCAGATGGTGCTGGGACTGGGGGTGGCTGCTGGTGCTGGAGAGAAGAGTCAAGGAGCAGAGCATGCACATTTGAAGGAGTYGGCGCTCGCCCTCTCTACTGCTGGCGGTGTCACTTCTCCAGCTTGGCTTAACTTTTAGAGAGGAAAGAGGTTTGCAACTGTCTGTTGGAAGTTCTGAGCTAGATGGGTTCTGAAACGTGTGAGTATGTGCACAAGTGTGTGGGTACACACGTGTGCATGAGCGTAGTTGCCGAGCAGCATGATCTTAGGCTTGGTGTCCATTGATAAATCTAGTGCCAGCTGCGGCTGGGCCCAAAGGCTGGGAATTTCAGCTGCCTTCCACTTCAGCTCCCTTCAGAAATGAGCTGGGATATCCCCTTGCAGCTGGATCTTCCAAGCAGTCAGACAAAAGAATTTATACGCTGTGCTCTTGCAGACCTGCTTTTATGAGCGTCCTCTTTATTTCTTTTTCAGCATTGTGCCAGTATTTTAATCTGGCTCTCTGCCCCGACTTTTTTAATTAGACAATTCGATGTGCCATGCAGCACAGCACTTTCTTTACTTCCTTGTTTATCATATSCTACCAAAAGAAATGGCAGATGATGAGTGTATCACCTGAACCCTTTGTGAAATCAGTGCCAAAGATTCTGTTCTGTCTTTTCACAAATGTTTACCATCTCATCACCAAACATGATTTCCCTGAGTTTTCCATTCATACCCATTTCAATTCATATCTATCTGGTCATCAAAGACATCATGTGATGAGCAGTGCATCTCTGGTTTTTTTTTTTTTTTTTCTTTTTTTTTAATTCTGATTAAGATATACTTACCTGCAGGATAACACTCATGTAAACTTGGTCATTCTTTAATGTAATCCCTAGAGTATCGCAGTGAGTAGAGTGTGAAAGGCTAAATATTTTGTAAAGAAGATAACACTGCACTGTCTGTATATAATAGGGGTACTGTGAGCACATGAGAAATGGTGCGTTTCTTGTAATGGATGTGTACTGTGTGCATGTTCCTTACAACAGCCATCACAAGGACAGATTCATTTTGAATCTGACCAGGCTGACGTCTCTGGAAAGCCTATAGATAGCATCTTCCTGGTGTAGCACATTTTCAGCTCTCTGAAACAGATTTATCAAGCATGTTCACTGTCTCAACACTGCCAGCTCAAATGACTTCTCAAGGAGCTGTGGTTATGCAATCTTTTTAAAAGGTGTATATATTTATATATTATATTCTTTTAACTAACCCATTGAAGCAGCTAAAATCTGGTGCAGGATGTCACTGCAGGTCAGGAAAGCCTCACTCCATTTGTCTGCTATGGTCAGCCTTTAAATAACATCAAAATTTTCACCAGCTGTGAGAAGTGACAAAACAGCATAGGTACAAGCAGGCTGATGTGCACACAGGAGAGCTGTGCTTTGTGAGTAAGGAGAGGGCAACCTGCAGCATCATGAGCAGGAAAGAATATTTTCTTGGCATAAGTAGAGGATACAGAAGTAATTGTTTCAGGATATAAGGTCTGCTAAACAAAATATTCCTTTTTGTGTCCTCCTCTGAATCMTATCTGACTTATAGAAGTAAAAGAAACAGAAAATCCTTAGCTGATATCCTGTCTTCCTGCATGGCCGCAGAAATACAAGGTASCTGAAAAGAGGGAAAAGTAAACACAGAAGGATCTGCCCAGATGATTATCTTGCTCCTTGTTGCTGCAGTTCACCACACGGGATCTTTGAATGATGCAGAGTTTTTTTAGACTCATTCAAAGAGCTTCCAGGCTATACTATAGAAACTCTATCTGGAAAACATCTCATGAGGCCTTGGTGTACAGGCTGGGGACAAATGAGTATTAATTCTTTTTATCGAATTCTTACAAAACTYGTTTTCTGAAAAGGACTTGTAGCAGGTCACATTAACACAGGAGTGTTCATCAAACTGCATCACTAGTGCGATGTGTTCTGGAAGGCTGCAGTTAGCTTGTCATCCCTGTAAAGCCATTTACTAACAYAGTAAATTGTAGCTCTTTTGGGACTGCACTGCACTAGCTGCTTTTAGGTCTTTTTTTTTGCTCTTGTATTCCTGTATTTGACTATATCCGATGCTTTATGCTGTTTTCTTGTGGATTTGTTTTGTGTTTTAGAAGCCTGAATAGAGTTTCTATTCAAATCATGTTTCTAACTAAACAACCATGCCCTTTASTTAGGGAACTCTTGAGATGATAGGAACATAATCTGTTTTGTGATATTCCTATTGTGATGTTACATTTTTTTGAGCTAGTGATGCCACATCAATTACTCTGAACTGGGGTAGTGTAAGTCTGCTTATCATCGATAACACTTAATTGTGTGTTTTGGCCAGTGACAGTGATGGGCCCATATCATCATTTTTCTAAACTTTTAATCAACAATGGTGCTCTAGTGCTCTAACAACACAAATGTTGCTGAGTTTTAAGAACTTGATCTCTCATGTTTGTTTCCTTTTGAGAAGCTTTAACTTTTCTAAAAATATGTTTACTTCAAGCAGTTGTTCTGACGTACATAAGCTGCGTGTGTCTGATGAGATCTGCCTGTCTAGAGCTCTTGTCTGCCTTGTGTTCCACTTGGAATCTGGCATCACGTGAGAACAGACAAGACAGAGCAAGGAAATAGTRTGAATGCTCCATAAAGCAGGTATAGATTGAAACCATCTGCCGCTACCATGCTATTTTGCTCTTTGATTGTGCTCTTATCTAGCAATCTTAAAGTTTTTTGTGAACATTGAGTTAAGCCTCCCACAGCCCTTCTCCTTCTTCCCTGGGAAATGACATTATCTTCCCTTGTTTATAGATGAGGAATTGAAGGACTGAGCGGTGAAGTGACTTGTCCAAGGTCAACTGCTAAGTTAGTAGCACGGCTATGAATAGACATTCCAGTTTTCAGCATTTTGCTAAACATGATCATGCCCTCCCAATATCTATTTGTCATAACTTAATGACTAATAACTTCTAGAATGTGTCAGAAGAATTTATTTTCAGCCAGCAAACAGGTAATCCTTACTTCTGCCAGCTGCAGAACAGCACACACCTCCTATGTCTCTGCAAATCTGTCTGTCACTTCTTTGTTTGTTGTGAAAGWTGATATGAGAACAGTTGAGAACTGCTCATATGAAAGTATTTTAGCCTTTAAGCCTGGCTCTTCATTGTTTCACRAAGTGCTGTAGGTTCTTACCTGATTGTTCATTTTTGGGATAAAAACAAAATAACTGGACCTGAGTCTTCATTTCTCTCAATATACTACTAAYAATGAAGTAAGTATCCTGGTAGCAGTTTGACTTCAAAACTTAATTCGCTTTAAAAGAAATTATAAACTCYTGTATAGTCTGCTATCCCTTGTTATTGAAAGGTAGAAGTAATTGAACTAAAGTTCTCTCAGGGGAGAAGCAAGAGAAATGAATTTTGTGTTATGCTAATCAGGAAGAGGAAGTCATCTGTCTGCAGCTGGTCACTTCACTGCTTACATTGCACTGTACTGTAAAGGCTGCATAAGAAGCTTTGTGATGAACAAATGTCAAGGGCAATTAATTCTTTGGCAGGCAGCTGTTATTATTAGGACAAAGAATGGCCAGACATAAAAGGAAAGCCTCCATCTGATTTATTTTCTGYCTTTTCCATCAAAACTGGTAGCTCACTGAAACCCCCATGGTGAACTTCTATGCAATGAGAATTTTAAATCTGCCTTCTCTTTTTCTTTTTGGTGGGAAATCCTATACTGAATTTAGAAAACAGAGGAATAGGTTAAGGAAATATTTGGAAAGTCTTCATCATTCTAATGCTATCAACAAGAGGAGAGTTGTGTGTTAAGCTGGTAACATAATAATATGTGGGCTGAGTTAAGCACACTTCAGACTTTTTTTTCCCCCCCTCAAACTTAATTGATGGAAACTGCCCACTTCTACGCTTGATTTATTACCTTAGCCCAGTTATCCCAGGATTGCTGCATTGCAACTGTGGGTGTTCAAAACACACCCACACTGTCAAAGAATCAGGAAGGATGTACTTAAAACTCTCTRATTTATCTAATAACATCTTTAGTGGCTTTTGGTGTAGGTTTAGTATTGTAATGGAAATTYATGCTTTGGTTAGATAAAGAGCTCCTGTGCAAAACTGCTAGCATCACCTAAGTAGTCTGTGGGGACATGTAAATAGCGTTGGCTGACTGGGGAAATGGTTTCCTACACTGTAAATAAGCCTTCCAATTTTCTGATCTGTCACTAAAGTTAAAATAGTAAAATCTAAAGTTTCCAGTGTGAATGCTTATGTCAGGGTGTGCCGTGTTTTCATAGATGAGGCCTTCCTACCCCCGGCAACAGAGGCTCCTAGTGCTGGGGAATATTTTCCTGTGCCTTTCAGATCCTTTGTCTGCTCTGTAATTACTGTTTTGACTTAACTCTTAGTTTTCTGCTTTGCCCAGTAGGCTGGATATTAACAAATACTCTATGCAATTCTTCAGAACACAACTCTTGCAGAGTTGCTAGCTCTGTTGACATAATTATTATATACCAGGTATATATAACAACCTCTTGCTTTTGTTGTAGCACGTAAATCATATGTAGCATGAGCAGTAACCAGCATCACTGCTCTGGAGCATTGGAGCTAATAATAGAAAGGAAAAACCTGTTCTTTGTGAGCTAAATCAGGGCACAGAAMACTAGATAGGAAATCACCTTCCACATGTACTACAAGTAAAGGAGGGCTCTGTGTATTTCGTTCTTACTCTTCACTCTTGCCACCAAGTATTGCTATATGTAAATAGGATCAGAGTTCTCCTGTTGTGCTGGAAGAGCCAGTACTAAGACAGCTGATTTCAGCACGAGTCGTGCCTCATTAGCGCGCGATGCTGAGGCCCGCAGGCGCTGCGGGAGTCGAGTGCTCAGCTGCTCGCCCTAGGAAATGTTCCTCTTGATGGTGCAATAGCAGAACGAACGCCTTTCTGCATAGCTGTGAGGGTCAGAACTTGTCTCATGATAATGTATTTATTCCCATTGCTGTGTTTAAGTAATTCACAGATATACTGAAGAGTGAATAATGAGGGTTGGAAGACCTATTTTGTGTACATTTTATAAATCAGTTGCATAACCCTACTGTTTGTTAAAAACATGTGTTATTAAGTATCTGGAAAACATGGTGGCAAAATGGCTTATTCAATAAAACACTGAGTACTATAAATCTAATGGAAGTTTTTTTCCAGAATTCAGTTTTTGCTGCTAAAGTGACGGTGCATGGGTCAACCTAGGACTGCAGCTATCTTTCCTGGGCAGCGTACCAAATGTGAATAAAAATGACTCTTGCCACATGCTTCTCAGGCTCCMGTGTGAAGTCTGACAAGGGTGGTTTTGTGCATAGATGTCCACATAGTCTGGGTCTGGCTGGAGGTGCCTTGATAACCTCCCTGTTAGTGACCAAATGGGAAGTTTCAGGCTGTGTCAGCAAGGAACATCTGGAAAAATTAAGGCAGACCGACAGAAAATATGAAGCTGCGCACAAATTAAAGGATATTAAACTTCTCTTCAATGGGAACATGTACATGTAATGTGGCCTTGGTTTACTATAGATTAATTAACCTTGGGAGATATCAAGCTTAATTAATCTACAATGTGTTAAAGCCACTTTACTTTGAAAGAGATCATTCACAAGGGAGCTTAATACACTTTTAACTTGGTGCACAAAAACTTTGTACCTCCATGGGTTTGCATTAACTTTCCTTAGTGCCCCTTGGTAAGATTTGGAAACTTTGAAAAGTAAGGGCTTCTTTAACCTTAAAACTTTGAATCAAATTTCTAAGAAACTGGACAGAGCAGATGTGAGGTAAGTGGATAATTTACATGGAGAGAATATGTGCTAACCAAGTATTGCATGATAAGCTCTGGAGGTATGTTCAAGTCTTGGTTTTAAAAAGCACAGAAAGGATATGAAGTGGAGCATTAAAATCTAAGAGACATGAGAAAAAAAAGAAGGTGAAATGAAAATCCATGTGCTAAGTCTGAGAAAGTCCTATGCGCAAAACTGCAGTATTATCTGACTAATAAGAATCAAAGTTTTGCAAGTCTTGAACAAAGTTCATGTTCAAGTTTATTTACAGAAAAATGTTGTTATGTATTACCCTGATTGCAAGCTGCCTTCTTAAATCAGATAAAAATAACTTCTAATGTTTTTCTTTTTGTTTTCTTCTTTTTCAGTAATTGTCCTTCATTTTTGGCTGCTGCTTTAGCTAGAGCAACTTCAGATGAAGTCCTTCAGAGTGATCTATCCGTACATTACTTACCGAAGCATGTGGACAATGCAGATGGGATCATACGTAAGTACCTCTCTGCATAGGTACATACAATCTTGTGTGGTGTGGATCTTTCGCTTCTACGCTGTATCAGACAGTATGATATGTATGTTTTGCAGATAATTCATAGATTTTAAGGTCAAAAGGGACTACAGAGATCCATATACTCTGACCTTTTGAATCCTACTAGATTGTTCCCAAATTAGTTTCTACTACCAGCCAGTTGCGTGGTTTAAATGACTCCTTTTGTAGTTGAATGTTCTGTTGTAGTCTAAAAAGATCATTGGAAAATTCACCACTGATCTAGATAGATCTAGAAGCTAGTTTCTTTCAACGTCAAAGCTTTCTAATTTTTGAATGTTAATTTGTTTACTTCTAGCTTTTTCCATGGAATTCTGCTTTTTAATAACTTTTTTGGTGGTCTTCTCAAGTCTTTTTTTATTGAGTTTTGTTCCTTAAGAACAAGTGAACGTAGCTCTTCGTTTTTAAGTACATCTCTATAAGGCCTAGAGCTCAATCTGGTGACCCTGATTTTCTTTATAAGGACTTGAAACTGTGCCATCAAGCAGCAGGACCACAAACACTACTTGTCCTCCTTCATCCATACTGCAAAGACAAATATAGGTGGGAAGAAAGAATTAGATGCTGRATAATTTCAGTCATAAGAGTTTTTATCAGGGCTTTTAATCTTTTTAATATCAGTGATGATAATGTTATCCATTAAAAAGATATTTTATGCTTAAAAGGGAATTTTCTCCATTTATTTCTCTTGGCTAACAAGATTTTTCCATCATGTGGCACAAAGTCGTGCATCCTAAATCATTTCAGGATTGTGCTGACTAAACAGCCTTGCAAATCTTTGGGATGCTCATTATGATGAACAGCAATATTCCTTGAATATATTTGCATGAATTGTGTCATCCCATCTGGAAAATACCTAATCACCAAAGCACCATGTACATGACTCTTAGTTGGGGCAAAAAAAGTAAAAAAGATTCTAGAGATAAGTAAATGATGTAAGTCTGGCTCTCTAAAGAAGGAGATTCTGGTGTAATTCTGAGAGGCCTTTGCAAACCTGAGAGAAAGCAGAACATGCTGTGGGCTCCCTTTCGGTACGTGTTGCTGCCTCCTCCTGCTGAGCAGGTAAACAGAATAGATTTGTCATTGTTCTGGCTGAGCAGCCTTCATTAATTTCAAATTGAGATCTTTGAGACTTACATAAATATTTGACAGTCTCCAAGGAAATGTTGACTAAGCCTCCAAGCAGAATATTCAATGAGTTCCAAAAAAAAAAAAAAAAGTAGGAAAAGAAAACCTTCAGAAATTTCCATTGAAATATATTTAAATTTGTAATAAAAGGAAGCAAACATTGACTGATATGCATACAAGTTAGAGTAGCTAAAAATATGGGGCTCCAGAGGCAGTATGTTGAGGTAGAAGTAGAAGCTTCAAAGATAACTGAAAGACTTTTGATTTCCTTTTTGAAAGGTCAGGTCAGGAGTTAAGCTATGTTTTATTTTTGGTCAAAGAAGGTGTCAACTGATTGCTCAGCATTGCAAAGGTACTTCTGAAGGAGGATGGACTGTGTTATTTGCTGGAGATATCTAAAATATCTAACTTGTTACTAGTGTCCTCCCCACAGCCAATTTTGCTCTAGAAACCACCCATCTTTAGCAGCAATACTGCCTAAACTGGATTTCCCACTAGCTGCAGCACAATTAAGCATTACTTCCAGTGCTGGGGATTTTAGAGCAGCACTGAAGGAACAGCAGGAGGGAAATGAAATTCTCCATGACACAAGCACAGTGACAGCTGACTCAGCTCTGGCTCAGTGCTGCAGCATTAACGATTGATGAGTAATTTACAGCTGTGAGGGGGTGGTTTGACTGTTGTGGGCCTTTCTCCTGTTTTAATCTTGAGCAACAATTATTGATGATGCTGACACTACGCATATTCCCCGCAGGGGAAGGTTATTTAGTATCTCAGCACGGCGAAGGGGTTCACTTCATTCTTCCTTCAGAGTGACGCTCTGAATTGTAACAGCCACRTGACATGGAAATGCACGCCTTTTCCTTTGGAATATGCCTATTAGAATGTCTTTTCCTTTTAAATATGCCTCTTAGGAAAAAATGGAGGAGGAATTCTGTGGGATTCCCTTMTGGAAAACATAATTTGGATATTTCAGGCTGTTTATTTTCTCTCCCTAAATATATCATCCAGCAGAAAGATTTCTGTTGGCATTAGCAAGAGCAGTAAAGGCATTGCAGGAGAATTGGTTCACCTCACTGTGCTGCTGGTTACATGACCCAATTATCCGATTTCCAGCACTTATTCTTAAAGCTGTATGATTAAGCAGCTAGGACTTCTTTTAATTATACATATATCTTTTCATGTTTAATGGCTGATCTTGCAGACCAGACTTGAACTACTTATATTCCCAGCTCTACTGATAATACCTGTTCCTAGGGATCTTGGTTTCATGATCATTGTACGTCTTCATCTTGTGTAGACTTAATACTGAAACCAGTAAATGCAAATTATAGATATGTCACAGAAATTCTGTGAACTGAAAGGGTTCCTCACCTTCCCCTTCTGCTTGCTAGATTTGGGCCATTCATCCTTCAGGAATGACTGACGTTCAGTGACTGCTGTTATTGGAAATCTCAAACTTTGGTTGATGGTGATGAAAAACAGATTGGAAGTGTTCTGTTCTCTGATGTTTACTTTGTCTTTCTCTTCCTTAAACTTGAGTGATTGTCAAGTGCCTGAGTTTTCACATTTTAAAATTACTATTTTTCAAGAGTGATGGTTCAGAATTTCCTTAAATTTAAGACCTCTGTAGATTTCTCATTTGCTCATTCAGATTTCTTTGACATTCAGTCACTTCAGGAATGTGGAAATAAAGCGTGAAACTTAGAAGGTACCTGAAAGTGCACACTCGGAATGCAGAGGTTGCTGAAACACTTTCAGAGTAGTACTGTTGATTTTGGTATCTTATTTGTCACTTTCCTCAGTTTGTCAGTGAGGTGTTTGCAGTGTGGTGAGCAGGTAGACGGGTCTGAAAACCATTACATCATTGGATTATTGCTTCCATGTGTATTTTGTACGTGACACAATATTCCATGATGAAGTCCTTCTCGGACCCTTTGTGGTCTGGCTGTACCACCTAGTGTGGAGCTGTCCTGGGGATCAAACACTCAGGGTAACATACTTGTGTTTCATTTTATTTTTTTCTGATGCTGCAAATGACTTCCCCAAATGCACAGGGGAATATTTGAGGTAAAGTGACAGTGAGCTGCTCACTGATGAGTGCTGTTCATGGTCAGTTTGTCCTCCTCTTCTCATGGTTCAGAATCTGGAATTTCCCTGCTGACATCCTTCTCGACTGCTTGGCTAAAATGATTTTGTTTCATCTTTATAAYGTATGCAAGAGAAAAAAATCTCACTTAATGGTGTTCTTATCCTTTTATTTGTGGTTTTTTTTGTCCTTCTCAGAGATTGAGACAGTGAAGCTTGCCCGCTTAGTTTTCAGTAAACTCCATGAGATCTGCAGTAACTGGGTGAAAGACTTTCCACTCCAGTGGAAGCCCCACCGCTACTATGAGACATCCATCCATGCCATCAAAAACATGCGCAGGAAGATGGAAGACAAGCATGTCTGCATTCCAGACTTCAACATGCTCTTCAACCTTGAGGTAAAAAGAGTTTTTTTATGGAAGATAAATCATATGCTGAATGCAGTTTCTGTTCTCAGGCAAGATAGACTCTCTTTTTTTCTGTGAAAATGACAACCGTATCTCTGATGGGTCAAAGAAGGACTGACTGACAGGAGACAAATCTGGTTTAAGTTAGGTTAGGTGACATTCTCTGACTGTAGATGCCATGTAGCATGCAGTTTCTATGTAAGTTATATAGGATAGCTGTCTGGTGGTATGCCATCTAGCTAAACAAAGTTTGTATCTGCCCCATCCTGATGTATGCATTTAATGCAGTGGCTAAAGAACGGATGTGCTATCCTACTGCAAGTACAGCCCTACTTTAGGGAGAGTCAATTGATGCGTTATATTATCATGATCCTCTGTGTGGCTGAAGATGTCCAGCTGTAGAAGGGAGTTGCTAATGGAAATGAGGTAGTCGTACAGCTTACAGTTCATCATTGTTGCCAGCTGTCTGCAGAGGTGGGTTTTTACTGCTTTTCTGCTATTTTCTTGGGAGGAAGAAGCCAAAGCAAGAGTAAGGAAAGGTAGGGAGAAGAAAAGAAAAAAACAAAAACCGCAAAGATTCAGTTCACATGACTATCTGACAGCACTAGAAGTCTGGTGGAACAGAGGCCAGATTTAGCTCTGTTGCTTTCTTTATGTGGCCATTGCTCAAACACTCATGCTTGCTCTTTCTTCATGAATAAAACTGTGGACACTGAGGAATGACAAACAGAAGAAAAGGGCAAGAGTGTTACCACTAGGATCAGATTGATGTATAATGGATTCTTTATTACATCCTGCTAGTTTAATAACAATTTCTGTGCCCTATCCAAATTTTTGTCTTTAAAACACATTAATGCAGAGAGGCAGATGTTTCCTTTGCCTGTCAATTGTCACCTCTCTTCATTCCAATTTGTACTGGAGCCCATTACTTAGAAATTACAATGTATAAATATTCTAGTCATTGAGATGGCTGTCAAGGTTGAATTGGCACTAACAGAGGGTTGGTGAGTTGTATGTATGAATAGGCACTGAAGTTACATCTCTTGATACTGGAGCATTGTTTCTCTGTTTGAACAGTTAAGGGGAAGCTGAGAAAATTCAGTCGAAGATGAGTGATTTTTCTGTGCTTGATTTGTGAATGTAATCACATTTAATTATCTGCTGAGATCTGCTGAGAGGATACACAGAGGTATTTTTAAAATAGATATCTAAGATGATATGGATTAGAATTTAAAAAGAATGAAAGCAAAAAGTAGCTGACTTCATGTTTTAAATGTACTGGTATTTGATGAGTAGGAGATTCCAATTTTGGTGTAGACTTCAGGCAAAGTGTATTGGATGTCCTTTTTACATGATTTCTGCAGTCACAAAAACTGCTGCRCAATTTGATGGGAATGGCACTTTCTATTTGAGTTGAGTAATGGAAGTGTAGCAAATAGGACATAGAGAGCATTGAGGGAGCTACATGGGTAATTCATGTAGGCATCTTTTGTAGTTTGCAGGTGGAATTCATCTGCAGGAAAGTGGGAATTTGAGTGCATGTCTCCTGTTGATGCAAGCAGAGGTGGCCTGAGTAGTTTGTTTTTCCACAGGAGATTCTGCTTTTAAGTGCAATTTAATGCTACATGCTGAATGTCCGCAGAGGACACTAGACATCTCAAGTTCAAAAGTTTTAAAGATAATCCAATTCATTGCTTATATAGCATTCTACCTTAGTTATTTTCTCAATGTATTTCCTTTGACAGGACCAAGAAGAGCAAGCTTACTTTGCAGTATTTGATGGTCATGGGGGAGTGGATGCTGCCATCTATGCTTCCATCCATCTCCATGTGAACCTGGTCCATCAGGAGATGTTTCAGCACGACCCGGCGGAGGCCCTGTGCCGAGCCTTCCGGGTGACGGACGAGCGCTTCGTCCAGAAGGCAGCCAGAGAGGTGAACRAGCTCTCTGGGGAAGGAGGGAAGTGGGCCTGACCTTGAAAATATTAATGTATAAACTGAAAAAGCAACTAAGACAGTAGTACARCATTTCACAATGTGATTCCAATTCAAGGGAAATTATAGGACAAAATCAATGACTTGCGATTAGTGAGGCTAGTGCYGAGTGGCTGTTGCTGAACAGTCGTAACTAAGAAAAATGCTGCCTGTTTGCCAGCACAGCCTGCCCACCTATACAGCCTGCATGTCACAACGTTCTGATCTTGAGTTAAGCAGGGAAATACTTTAGAACAGTTATTTGCTTATTTAAAACTGTAGGTGTTTCTCTCCCCCTTCCCTCCAGAGTCTGCGTTGTGGAACCACTGGGGTGGTGACTTTCATCCGAGGAAATATGTTGCATGTGGCTTGGCTTGGGGACTCCCAAGTTATGCTGGTGAGAAGAGGTCAAGCTGTGGAGCTGATGAAACCCCACAAACCAGATAGAGAGGTGAGAATGGCCTGTTTCAACTACACCTGGGTACTATTTACCATTGAAGCTGACTAGTGTCAGCTTTCTACTGAGCGCTGGCTTGTCCTTGTCTCTTGGAGTGGCTGAGCACGCTGTAATTATTCTGATTGGATTAGATCAAATCATCATGAATTGGATCAGGAATTTGTGTGCAAATGRCTTTTCTCATTTCATGGGGCTTGCAGGCCCCGTGCTGCTGTGTTGTGTAAACCCCAAATATTTAAGTGTTCAGAGCATGGCAGCAGCACTGAACAGTCTGTCTGAACAACCCTTGTACTGCCTTGCTGTTCAGGATGAGAAGAAGCGCATCGAGGCACTTGGTGGCTGTGTGGTCTGGTTTGGAGCCTGGAGGGTGAATGGGAGCCTGTCAGTCTCCAGAGCTATTGGTAAGAAGAAGCTTTAATTCTTTCCTCATTGTTATTTTTCCTTTTAATTGAAACTTTCACTTTGTACTGATCAAAAACTGATATTTTGCATTCCATCAGCTGACAATGGAATGGTGAACCATGACCTCTATCATTTTGCTCCATTTTCAGGGGCTGCTCCAAATAATGTTTTTGCCCTGGGGAAGTGACCCTGTGTTTTGYTAATAAACGGGCTCCCAAATGCTGCAACTGCAAAGCCAAAGTCTTGCATATCTTTGTGTTCTGTCTTTCCCAGGGGATGCTGAGCACAAGCCATATATCTGTGGGGATGCAGACTCCGCCTCCACTGTGCTTGATGGCTCTGAAGACTACCTCATTTTAGCCTGTGATGGCTTCTATGACACAGTCAATCCTGATGAGGCAGTGAAAGTGGTGGCTGACCATCTAAAGGAGAATAATGGGGACAGCAGCATGGTAGCACATAAATTAGTGGCATCCGCTCGGGACGCTGGTTCCAGTGACAACATTACTGTCATTGTGGTATTTCTCAGGGACATGAATGCAGCAGTCAATGTTAGTGAGGAGTCGGAGTGGACAGAGAATTCTTTTCAAGGTGGGCAAGAAGACAGTGGGGAAGATAAGGAAAACCACGGAGACTGCAAACGGCCCTGGCCCCAACACCAGTGCTCAGCACCTGCAGATCTAGGGTATGAAGGACGAGTGGATTCCTTTACTGATAGAACTAGCCTAAGCATAGGGTCCAGTATTAACCCGATTGATGGTCAAGCCTATTTAGACCTGACAAACACAGAAGCAAATGAACCCAAGAGTGCCAAATATTTGCCACCAATTCAAGTATTTAGTTCTGGCATACCAAAGAGTGTGAATCTGAGTAATGGTCTAACAGTGAAGAACAAGTCASCAGAGAGCACCACATCATCAGTCTGTGGACAAACTGGCCCCAGGGAGTACAACGCTCCTCTTAGTTTGGGTTCTGCAGGGCAAAACATCTACAGGGTGGAGGGTTTCTCCCCCATCTWCTGGGGGCTGGAGGATGAACAGTTCAAATCCTTGGGGAAACGAGCGTCTGCATTTCCACACTTGCGTTTCTGTAATGGGAAGAGGCGACGAGGAGCCAGGTTCAAACCAAAGTTTCGCACGCCGCTCTTGGCTCGTGAGCCTTCCCGTATAGAAGGATCAAGTCTGTCCCTGCCTGTCCGAGGCCGCAGTAGCACGAGGTCGTTGGTAAGACACTCCCCGTGGTGGAGGCTGGCTAGTCATAACGCTTACAGGGAGAGCGAGTTTTGGATGCAAAGACAAAGTAGTTGTATAGCAGAGTCATACCTACATCAATGCTGTCAAATTTAACCATCTCCCTTGTGTCCCCCCCTTAGATACCTAAACCAGACATTCCTAAAATRGAACTGGCATCATCAAAAAGTGAACAAAAGGTGGGCATTTCAGAACCGCGTGTATTACAATCCCTCGCAAAGCTCCAATCATGTAAATAGACCTAGGAATTAACAAATGTAGTTGTTTCAGTCTCAATAAAACTTGCTGGTGGTGCCACCTTAAGCAATGCCACAGCCACCCAACCACCTGCACACATAAGTATCTAGTCACATCCACTAGTGAAAGCCGACCAGTTGGTTCGCGTGAATAGACACCGGTAGGGAACGGTCTTCAAAAATGCAGAAAGCAGAACCTGCCTGAGTCTATGGAGCAATATTTAAAGAAAGATTATGTTTTAGAACAGCCAATTTTTTTAGATTGGGGGGAAGTTTCCACAAAAGTTCAGGTTGTGGGTTTTTTTTTTTTCCTAGTTTATTTCAGGCTAATATTAAGATGAATTTGAATATTATATCCACTTTGCAGGTAAAAGACTAAAAGCCATACAGGATTTTACCAGGTAACTTAGGAATGGACAAACTGAGCTCCTGTTACTCTGTTCTCAGACTCCGATTGAGGTACATACTCATAATTATTTTTTCATGTAACAAAATATGGAATATGAAGAAAACTTTTTTTGTAGTTTTTAAAAAAGATTATTTCCAATGGCTAGAGGTGCAGTGTACAGGGATTTCGTATCTCTCTGGTGCTTTTAGTGGCATTTTTCTTGTTTGTCAGTTTAGAAAACTGTTTTCAATTAGTTTCAATCTAACATGATTGTGCTCAGTGCTTCAAGCCAACCTCCTTCCCCCCGTAACTTCATCTCAGGTCTTTAAAGAAAACAAGTGTGTGGAGATGTTTAGTCCAACACTACTGTCATRAAACCAGTCCAAGCGGAGAACTGCTTGCTAGGGATAATGAGCAATTTGGAGAGCTGCTGGGTTTTGGTACGGATTCCCAGGTGGCAAAGGTGTAATTTAGTAAAGTTGTGAGTGCCAAGGAGGGGAAGATGCTGTTTCTCTGGGAGCATTCTTGCTGCATTTTGGCTTTTTCCAGAATGTCTAAAAATAGATGCAAGGCTGCTAGAGCAGTCCCGAGTGAATGGGAGCGCGGAGGGTGCAGAGGAGCAGGGGCTGCGYGTTGGGTGCAGCGGGGCTGGTARAACTCAGCGGCGAGCCAGAGCTCTGCTTTAGTTAACCCGGGCTCCACGGGCAGGAGCGGGGAACGCGAGCGCCGAGCAGAGCGCAGCTGAACGAAAGCAGACGGGTGCCCGCGGGACCCCCGGCTGCCCCATGCCACGGCTAGGGCAGCCCTGTGAAGAGCAGCAAATGGGGAGCAGCAAATGGGGACTCTGCTCCTCCCATCAGACCAGGAAGCTCCTCTAAGACACATCCCTTTACTGTGATGTGTTACAGTAAGGTATTTGGAAGAGTATGAATAAAATAGTTCTTTGCAGGCATTTCTTGTATCATTCATATCATTTTAGTAGTAACAATTTAATATCAGTATTAGTATGCAGCTAGAATTTGCGAAGTATTTTAATATTAAGTAGTCAGRAGATTATTCAATATAATGAGTGATGGCAAAGTTTGAATTCTGCCAATTTTTGCTTCTTCTAATCTTTGATGCACAATTTTAAAAGCAATTTGATGAATAGCAAAAGGCTTTGTGAGTAACCAGGAGTTGGTGGCTTTAGATTCCTTTGATCTTTTGGAGACTTCTTTTCTCAAATCCTTTAGGATTTTTTGGGATCATTTGCTATAGCCTGTCTTCTTATTAAGCCTTAGCTGTTGTCAACATTCTCTTTAGATGCAGCATGTGTTCCGAGTCAGAGTTACTAAGGAAATTTGAGAAATCATGAAATGCTAAAATATGCAACTCTGGGGCATCTCTGCGGCGCCCTTATGTTAAATTATTCACAGTAATAATGATGCATTGAAAGTCCATCTTCTAGTTGACAGTTGTGCTTCTGAAAGAAAGGTGGTGTAAGTGCAATTCTTTGTGTAAGCAATTAAGGATGAGAAATGTTATGGATGATAAACTTCTTCCCAGTCTGCAGGAATAGCTGAAGAGCACTGGACTGCATGTGTGCTGTTTAGGGAAGGATGTAGCTTTTTAGGTGTGGATTCATAAATGATAATTCTGGTACTCATAACATTATCTTGTTAGGAGAAAAAAACCACCATTGTAGTTCCAGTGTGGTCAGGTAAAATACTGTATAGATAGCAAATGTTCATTTCTTCACTAAATGCATATTTATAGACTAGATAGGAACCATTTGTAAGGTAAGTCCTTTAAAGTTCTATACTATTAAAAATAGTGGTTATTGGTCTGATATATGCTGCTCTTGATTCTACACACTAGACACAAAAAGCAGTGCTTTGTGAAATGCAGTGTTTTCTCTTAATGCCACTGGTGATAGGAAGTAGTTCTCTTCAGTTCGAAATCCTGTGCCCTTATTTGCTGCTTGCTAATGTAAGCAATAATACCCCTCTAATGGTATCTAAGTGTTCTGTATCTTGTACTTCTATTGTCTATCTGGTGATAATGTAAAAATATTAGGCTAATATAAAAGTATCTAATTGTATTTATTAATTGTTGATACTGAGATTCAGTCTGTGACCTGTGTTTTGTATTTTTATTGTGTATCTTAGTGGTGGTGAAATTTGTACAACAAATCTTTCCAATAAAGAGCTGAAGTATCCCTTTTTCAAGTTAACACAACCCGCATCAGTTTCAGTTTACGTGTTCAACGTGTTTGCAGAACTAGGAGGTAGGTAGTACAAACTCCTTTTTGTGTGTTGGTTTTGAGAGACAGACTTCAGGCTGCTCGTCTGAAGCTGCTCAAACCCGCTCGTAAGCTTTTCACTGTGAGTAGCAGAGGGATTCGTTCAATCCCCACCCTGATCGTTTCCTGTGTACACTTCTTAAATGTGCAACTCTGAGGAATGTCTGCGTCGCAGAGAGCAGTATAGCACCAGACCAGGGAGCTGTTCATTTCAATTTGCACTAAAGGTGGGTGGAAACGCATGTATATAACTTTTCTTTACCTAMAAGTGCCATCAATTGTCCTTGCAAGTTAAAACCATTCAGTATTTCAGTTAGGTTGCATTGTAACGCTGAAGGACAATGTCTAAGCAGACTTTAACTTATGCCACATTTATAGTGGTGCATCGTCCTAGAGACTCCGCTCTGTTTGTGGAACACTGTGTGTTGGTGAGAAACGYGTCGTCCTACAGGCAGAGGATGAGGCGGGAAGATTTCTCTGTCTATAGCCAGGACTGCTGTAGTTCAGATCCACTCTCTTTCACCAGGTCCACCCTACCCTGGCAATGTTCTGCTAGAAAAAAGAAGGGAGAAAGATTGATCTAAATTAGTGGCTGGTTTAGCACAATTTATTCACTCAGCACTAGTCACATAGACAAAGCCATTGAAGGGGGATACTRCAGCTTTGTTCATGCCTGTAATTTAGGGCAATCTTTCTTTAATTCATATCCTCCTTGCACCAGGAACAAAACTTTCTACCCTTGTATCATGTGCAATAAGTAATAATGAAGCATAACACAACCTCTGACTTAAAATGTTCCTATCCTTTTCTAGTCACTGCTAAGCAGATGATCGCACTATACTTGCCAGCATTAAAACTAAAGAAAAAAACTCCCCCCTCTGAGGGTTTAGTACAACTCTTGTGTATCATAACTGCATTGTTAGGCTGTTTTGTTTCCTCTCCTGTACTCGAAGATATTTTGAAACAATAGTGAAAGTTGGCTGAGATGATCCTGAGTACTTCTGAGTACTGATGTAGATAGCCAGGTGTGGTGGCAGTTGCTACACTGGGTGCTCCTATTAAAATACCTGTATTATCCTGTTCATGAAACTAATGTTCTTTATGAAGTGAATAAATTACAGCTAATCATTTAACAGTGTTGGGACTTCCATTTGCAACCTTGTTCTACAGTTCACATGACTTTAGTTATAATCATGTATTAGTCATATTTTATTTATGAAAGCTGTTTATACAGAAAAACTGTTGAAGTTTTACCAATATCTTAATAAAATAGTAATTAAAAATATTTCAGATATTCTGTTTATTTATAAGCTAAAAGTGACAGCAACCACTATCTGTATTGTCTTGCTGTGGTAAAAGCAGATTTACTTGGCTTAATGCATGAAGAGACAGTRGAAACCTTGTAGGATCTGTTTAGCAGGCAGAAGAGGAAGGTGCTGCTAGGGCTTTGTCACTTTTACATTAACTGGTCCTAAATTAGGCTTCCCAGCCTGCTTACCTGCAGTGTGTTTAAAAAGCTGCTGTGCAGCAAAGCAGGATGGAACCCACTCTGCTTGTCCCTGTGAGGGCTGGCCACTAACCTCAGAGCAGCTACTGGGACTAATTAATTTCCTTGAGCTTGGGCCTCCTGTTAAAGAGTAAAGCAGCTTCAAGTAGTGAAGAGGCAGGTCCCTGATTACTGCTAATGGAGCTGTGTCTAATACTCAACACACAGTCCTAGGAAACAGTAAACTCCCTTCACTATCATGGATGTGCAGCTTACCCTAACCCACTTCACTCCTCTTTTGGAACATGTGTACAAGTGCCTTTAGCCTTGCGTCTCCTTCCTTCAGGCAAGGACTCCAGCACGCTTTGTTACGTGAAGAACCACTTTACAGGTTGAAGCTGGGGCTCTACCTCCACTGCACTACTGTAATGTGCATCAGCAAGGAATTGGGTTTAGCTGCTACTACACCACGTTTTAAAAKAGCAAATTGAGTGAAGCCCTTTTTACTGAATGGAAGCAATGTATTCTGGTCAGAGAAAATTCTTCTACAAGCAGTCAAGAATTGCTGCAATTCAGTACTAAAGACTATGTCAAGCTTGCCTCTTACCACAAAAGAAATTCTCCCRTATTTTACTTATTTACAAATTAATGTCAGAGTTCACATCAGTTTTCACCATTCATTTTATTAACAAAGTGCAAACAGTTTAAAACTATGAGTTGTACAGCACTTACAGTGTGGAACATTCATAAAAAAGAAAAATAACAAACWTAAGTACAGTCAGCTGAGACAAGGACAACTATCCATTACAGTTATTCATGCTTTTTCAGTAACCAGCTATTCAGCTTTCATCATAGCTTCAACGAGTAGTTTAGCAGCTCAGGATGCAATGCACAGTGGCAAAAAGTTTGGCAATGTGTTCAGTTGGTCCCCGTTACAGACKGAGGGAAACGGCTTTCAGAGCGACCGCTCTACCCCCCCTTTCAAACCAGCGCAGCGGTGGGGGACAGCAGCCTGACACACTCAGCTCAGAGCACTACAGCGAGGACATTCACACCCTCCGTCATTCCCGAGACGGAACAGGACAGACACCGYGGGAGAGGGCGGCAGCACCTTTTGGACATGTTTCAGAACACGTGCGCTGGGCGGAGCCAGCGGGAATGCAGCCTTCAGGCCGAGGCTCTCAACGGTCACTTTGCCCCAGGGACAGGTTAAAGATGATGGCAGCAGTACTACACAATGGTCCTTGACAGCATGGAGTGCACACACAACCAACAGCAGCAGCCTTGGACTAAGCTCCAGTGAACAATGTGCCTCTTCCCAGGAGGGCAAGCTGGCCCGTCTTCAGGCACCAAGACGGTTCTCTATCTGCTCCAAAGAAAGGCAGTTTTCATTGAAAACCCTCAAGTTAGGATGGTTTCATGGCTTCAAATAGACATAACCCTCACATCAGAGGTTTTAGGCCAATGACTTCCATCAAGTGTTTTCTATTAGTAACTACAGGAGCATGCAAACCTCAACCAGGCCCTCTTCCACATTAAGTTACTTCTAAGAAATACACAAAAATTCCAGAAAACTCAATGATCTTGAAGCACACTAGCCCCAAAGATGCAGGCCAGGCGCTCACCTATCTGCTACAAATCCCATGGTGGCAGACTGCCCCATGTCAGACTGGGYACACATCCCCCATCCTGTTCCCAGCAAGGTAAAGGGCTCCTCATCTCTTCAGCTTGAGGAGCAGGAAGGGAAATTGCATCTCCGCAGTTACAGCCGCCTCAGACATTTAGCTAAGAGAGAYATTTAGAGTTACCTGGTGCTGTCTTCTCCAGTAACGAAGCTGAGATCATCAGAGCTTACTTGATCACCCTCTGGAWATACTGAGCACCGCTCTAAGGCTGAAAACAAACAAAATGCAATAACCTTTACCAGTCAACATCCAAACCAGRGCAAGCTAGAGTTATGAAGCTTTTGCTTAGTGTCTGCAGCAAGCACCAAACAGTCAAGTGAGCTGTCACTGAGCTGAGTTGTTAAGTCATCACACTAATGCAGCCAGGGACAYGTATTCAGGCCAAAAGTTAACTTCATCCAGCATCAGCTGTCACCTTCAGGCTTTTAACTTGATCAAAAGGTTAAACCCTTTCAAAGGAAGCATCCAATTTAATTTTAAAAACTCATTTAACTGCTCAAAGCACATTCCTGTCAATTAAGATGCAACCAAGGTGGTGACTACCTCCCTGGTGTTAGCCTACTTGCAGCATAGATTTGGGTACGCAGGGAGCTCCAATTGAGAAGAACAGAAGCTATGGCTTTACCACCGTCTCCTCCAGGAGACTGTCCTAAACTGACTTCTCAAGGCTAGAAAGAGTTCCCTCTCATGTTTCGATCTATTTTTAATTAGAAACCCATGGGAAGAGTTCCAAATCTCACTGGCTCTTGGATGAGTTTAATACCKACACAGAATAACTAGCAGTCTTGGTGTTAGCAACATTCTGTATTCATGGGAGCAATGAGACAAGCGTGAAGGGTGTGGGGAGGTGCTCACGCAGCTCGCTACCTTCGCTGGAGGACTGCACAGAGAAGGCATGGTTAAGTCCCTCTGAGGTGGAGGTGACGTCCTCCTGCTCTTCATTTTCTGTGTCACATTCAATGTCACTGTCGCTGCTCATCCCTGGCAGGAGATGAAGGACATGCTTCTGACATATCCCAGCTGCAAGAGCAACAAAACAAGCCCACAAAGCAAAAGTTACAGCAGCAAGATCTGTGTAGCTCAAGCATTCAGCTTTTTCCACACTTAAAAGAGTTACCAATAGCAAATACTGAAGCTGGCAGGAGAGCAAGAGAGAAGGAGCACATTTAGAGCTGAATGTATTTACCAGAGCACGAAGGAATCCGGCAGAACATTCAGTCTAATTTTGCTGTAAAGCTCAGCTCGAGGAGCAGTTCCAGCTGCACCAAACTTGGGATCTGCAATTCCTTGCTGCCTGAGCTGCACTTCTCAGCCAGCCACGCAGCCCCTCTCTACAAGCAGGCAGGAGGTAAAGCTAAAGGAGAACTCTCTGCAGAGGATGTGACCCTTTAAGCACATGTCTCACACTTAAACAGAACATGCTTTTCCTACAATAAGGAACTCCGGCTGTAGTGAATCAAGGAAACTCCTTTTGTTTCGTTGTAACTCAAGTATGCATCAACACCAGACAAAACTCCCCCACTTGTACAGTTTGGTGGGTGACTGAAGGGATTTGCTCTGTTCTTTTCCTTTCTAAGAGCTGACAGTCACTGCCAAAACAAAGCAAGTGGCTAAGGGAGATACCAACTCTAGTACAGTTTTCCTTCTCTGGAAAGAGAAGAATTGTAATATTGTTTCCTGGGGTTTTTAAACAATGAAGCATTTCAGTTTTTAAAACATTTTCCTATTAGACTCTCTGCCATACCAGGAGAACTGCAGGAGCACATCACGATCACGCTGCAGTGACTAAGAGCAGAAATTCAGTCTTGTCACTGAGAGACCTTCTGTAAATGCCAACTCCTACACAATATTGCACACTGCAGATAGAGATGGATGCTGGCACCTTAATATAGGCTTTGCGCTACAATTCAGTCATTGAAATTCAAATTAGTGCAGGGGTGGGAGGCAGGAGAGTTTAAGCAAGATAAGAAAAACTCTTCTACGTGGATTTTCAAAAAAGAAAGGCAATAATATTTTTTTCCAGCCTGTAAAGGATGCAGGAAGGGAGGGGGGGAAGTTTCCTCCAAGTCTCTAAAGAAACTGGCTTATGTACTGCAAAGCCAGATAAAAACAAGACAGGAGAGATTCTAGTGCAGCAGTGGAGGTTGTTACCTCTGTGCTTTGTGCCTGCGAGCAGGAAGTTTAAGAAGAGCCAAGGTCACTGATTACTACTTKATTTAGTGAAGATATTATTTCCAGTGCCAGGCAACTGATCAGTAAAGCAAAGACTTGGATCCCCATCGTAAACAACAAAAGCTCCTAACAGTACAAAGAGACAGAGCCTCCYACCATGCTATCTGCTAGGTCTTCCATTCCCTACTGCACCATAACATCATTGCTTCTCCACAGACACCAGTGGGACAGGGAGATTCTCTCCTCATTAAACTGCAGCTGCCAAGTGTTACAACAAAGCTCAACTGCCAGGGAAACATCTTTTTCTCCTTCCCCAACAGGCTTTTTCCATTACAGACAGGGATGATCACAGACCRGAGAGGTGTAGCCCGCTATTTAACATGTACGAGGCTCAGTTACCTTCGCTGGCCGCAGCCGCTTCGGAGAGCGCGCCCTGCGCGTCACCGGTTTCGGAGCCGTTCTCCAGGTCAGCTGCCTGCGTTCCTTCCGAACGGCACCCCTTGGAACTGCACCTTGGAACAGACGGGATTTAGCAGACACACAGAACAGCTTATTGGGGATACAGCTTTACTCCAGCTATGGAGACAATTCATTTTACAGACACATCTACTTTTATTCATTTCAAGTCTCTTGAATATTCACTTAAACATCCAGCTTTGTTTAAAAACAAACAAAAGCCACAAAAATATAAGACCAGAAAGGTTTAAAGGTTTATGATGAGWATTTTCCAAAGACGGTGAGATTTGCTATTTGGGGCAAAAAAACCAAACCCAAGCGGCAAGTACTCTATCGCTCTTTAGCTGCCTGGTGACTAAATAAGCTACTCAGAGGCATTATTAAATTAGTGAAAAATAGAGTCACAGTGAAAAAAAAAATTTCAAGGAGAAAATCAACAGTCATAACCTTTTTATAAAAGAGTATTTTGTAAGGAATAGCAGCAAAACAGGCAAAGGCTGCCTTTCAAATCAAAGTRGTAAACTATATCCACTGCTGATCAAAAATCAAACAAAAAAGAGCTCAGCATATAAAGGACTTGTAACCTAGTTATAAAGCCAAAAATTGATATCCAGAGGGAACAGCAACCAAGAAAACTTCAAAGTAATTTCTCTTCCTTGCTGCATGCACCTGGCTTTAATAGCTTGGTTATTTTCTTTCAAGATCAAGGGAACTGGGGGAGGAAAAAACAAGGAGGAAAAAAAATAAGAGAGACAAACAAGGYGCTTACCCTAGAGCTCCAACTTTCCTGGCCTTCTCTGCAGCAGCCAAGCCATTTAAGCCAGAAACTCCTGCATCGGAATCGGAACCTTCACAAGGTCTTTCCTCGAGCTTGGGCAGCGCCTCGGAAGCGCAGCCGCTGCTCAGGGCCCTGGCAGAGCTGTGCCTGCTGCTTGCCTTGGAGCTCCCTGTGCCGCCGGKACGACAGGAGAGCGGCTCAGAGCACATTCCGGTTTATTTTACACGCTAAACATCCAGTTTTGCGTATCATCACTTAAGCTTCACAATAAGCACTTGAATTCAAAGCAGCAAAACACCAATTCCTTTATTAAATGGCACTTCCTTGAGTGGTAATGAAATTGAATRCCTAAAACTCAGGAGCAGCAACATCATCCAATCCTTTCACCACATATATCATTTTCTTGAATTCCCTTTAAGTCAAACCACAGCCTAAGCCCGGGTCTGTACCCTGTGTCTGTCCCATTACCACAAACTGRCTCCTGAAACACCAAAACCACTTCTATGTTTAATATGTTTTATTGTAAATTCATTGTGGGTCACAACTCTGCTACAAACTAACTACCAGAGATCTCCATCAGGGCAATAAGACCAACTACCCTGGAGAAAGGACCCAGTCAAGTTTCAGGAAACTTCAATCTGTTGCCAGGAGCTTCCCAAGAAGCTTTATACAGATAAGATGATGCATCACATCACACCACGTGCACAGAGGACCTGGTTTACCTTCAGAAGCTTGAGCATCTCCCTTTGAACGAAGATTACCATCCGTGCAGTCCATCGCTCTGCGAAGGGACAGGCTTCCCGCTGCTCCGGGACGGAGAGGTTTGGGGGAGCTACTTTTCTTACTTGCAGCTGCAAAAATRTCGGAGGACATGACAAGTGTTCAAACTGCTGCCCCATTTTGTCTTGCTGCTTGTTTTAGGTGACGTTAAGCGATAAGAGCTACTATTTTCTCCTTTGGACACCAACTAAGCCTCATTCCTCACCACCTCTCAGTCCTGCACAAAACTCCTTTCCCACCCTATCAAAGACATGGTCAGGGTTGCTGTCAGACCTATACAAGTAACATACACATCATACAGCAGGAGATGCTTCAGCCTTGTTACAYGCACATTTCAGACACAAGGCAGAAGAATTTTGGATCAGCTGGAACCAGGACCACAGCTCTTCAGGCTCCAGCATGAAAGCGTAAAGGCAAAGGGTATCATCTCTCAGCTCCTAAGCCCAAAGTAATGAGACATAACAAAATGCAAGGGCAGAGGGCACAGGGCCCGCACTTTTCACAGCTCCCAAATTAGCTATTGACCGAGAGGCATGATCCTGCTACAGCAACTCCTCCAGACAGGGGGATGGAGGAGCAGCACCTGGAACAGCAGTTCCTGGAACACCTTCACCTGGAACAGTGAAGTTCTGCTGTCACCCCACCCATAAAGCTGGCAGATCTAGGCTGCAGTGAGAGTCTTATACAACAGCCCTGTATGTTCCTCTAGCTCTGGTGCAGRCTGAGGCAGCCCAGTGCCTCCTAGCACAGAAACTTGTACTTCCAATGAAGTGACCTGATCCTTCCTGGTTTACTGATGGCCCTGTTCAAGGCTCCCAAACTTTAAACCTCCAACTATTTTTCCTCTAAATATGCACCACCAGAGCAGAAAAATTCCATTTTATGAGAGTGATGAAAAACAAAGTAGACCATTGCTAGAGTTRCAAAAAAACTTATTTTAGAGAACCTTAACTGGCTTGAATTTTAGCAAAACTAAGTTACTAAAACATAGTAAGTCTTCAGTTCTTTAATTTTCTTCACCAGCAAGCAGTACTAAGCTTTGCAGATGAGCTGTATCTATAGCATCAGTCAAAAAGAAGTGACCTTCAGCTAGGATCAGTTCAAATTTGATTAAACATTTTGGGCTTCAAAACATTCTCRCTGCACTAGGCTACTGGCTGTAGGGCAAAAGTTGTGCTGCTTTTGTCGCAAAAGACTGAAATGAGTTAAAAAAACAATTTACATATTCAAAGATTTTCTACTTCTGGATTCTTACGTCCGATTTTGAATACGAGCAAGAGATCTAATTCCAAATGCCTGGATATATAATCCATTTATACAACCAACATCTAACAGCAACATTTAAATCCCCCCTTCTCTACACACTTACAATTCCTTATGTAACAACTTGTAACTGAAGACTTTGTCAGTAGTTCCATTCCTATTTCTTGTAGCTTGCTGCAGCTTTCTGCTCCGCACGCAGCTAAAGCGCCCTGCTCAACAGAGAAGAAGCCGGGTTGTCCATCACAYGTGCCAGCATTGCTGCTTCTTACTTCCGACAGTTGGTTTTTTACATCAGACATTTTGCTTCGGACTTCAGCCATCTGAGTTTTCAGTCTCTTCAGCATCTTCAAGTCAGGGGGCACACGCCACATTGCCTGGTGTCGCCGCTGATCTCGGTCTTTCAGAGAATAGGATGTTGCTTTACCAGAGGGAAAGTTAAACAGCACAGCCAGTAAGTAAAATTCATCTAAAAATTGCACATCTCTTAACTTAAAGATCTGTAAGAAAATCCTATCTTTTGCTCTGTCATAAAAATGGGAGATAGCGACACATGCCCTGTTCCATTAGGGCAGCAAAGTATTCAGATTACAAACAGTGCAGAGCCACCGAAAGAACAGATTTCCATTCTCTGCCTGCCATGAAAGAAGGCTCCAAAACTTGCTCTTTGAAAGAAGCAAGATTTCTAATTCTGTTATGTCAATTCTGGTAAGTGCTAGACAGGCTAGGTTCACAAGCCCAGCCATAGCGATCCACACACCTTTTCCTTTGTAAAAAACCCAAAAGATTTCAAACAGTTTTTAAACCATTTAAGCAGTTACCTCTGCTCTGCAGAAGAGAAGCAGGTGGACGTGGCTGAAGGCCCCAGAAGTTTTCCATGCCATTTCGGTCTTTTAAATCCAACAAGTGGATTAAAATTAAGGGATCTATATCTAATAAGCTGCTACTGGCTGCTGAGCCTAGGGTACTTCCTCCCCGCCTGGAAGATCTTCCACTTGCACTGGCGTAGCCATGGCTAGTACCTAAGGAAGAGTTACGGAGAAAGAGTGTGCATGCACATAACACAGGTGATGCATTAAGCTCCAGTATCCTGTAAAAAGAGAAAAAGCTGAGTTCTTCATCTAGAGTAGGAATGAAAACACTCCAAGAGAATTAACAAAATACCAGAATTCTTTCAYGGATTGATAGATTCTGAAAGGATCCTAAAAGGAATCAGACACACTTCTAACTGAACACCTAAGCTAAAAACCATCACAGAACAAAACCAAAGAATATTTCTATGTAAACTGCTTTGTACTAAGAGTATTTATCTGAACAGATGTGCATAAGTATTTCGACTTTTCTTAAAGGAGGGCTTCAGTTAACTTCTGCTGTGTAACAGGAACACTGTAGTACAATAGCAAAGACACTTCAAGAGAATCTTCAGAAAAAATAGATCTGAGAGATTACGTCAGAGAGCTTAGGAGTGCTCCCTTCCAACAGACATTAGTGACACTGCTAACGCTYTGACAACAAAACACTGCAAGCAGGTAAGTGCAAGGAGCTTCTTTTAAGTGACTAAAAACACTAGGTTAGCTTTTAAAATACAGTTTAAAATTACTCTTTAAAATCACCTACATAGATGGTGTGTTTGTAGCTACCGTGCAGCTTCTGTAAACAACATACTTCTAGTTCTATACTTCTAGTTCCTCAGCTTCTTACCTCACAAGGAATTTGCAAGGAGATTTAAGCTGTCAAATGTCAACAAAAAGCAAGTAAGGCAGTTAAAGGACTTCCAAGTACTACCAGACTTCCACAGTAGCATAAATAACAGTTCTTATCTCATTTGTGATTATCTTTGGCATAAATGGAAAAAAGTCATTTCAAAATCTGGAAGATGAGATTTAAATTTGGGCTCATCTCAAGACTAAGACATCTTAGACCACTTTTGCATTATCGCTTCTAAAACTTGTTCCCATTTGACTGTCAGTGACTCTATAGCTCATTCCCTTCACAAACTTCAGGGTTTAGGGTACACTAAAATCTAGGTGAATGTCACATCCTCCAAGGCCACACAGGMATCAGAAAGGACTGCGTGCCAGTCTAGATTTCACTGGAAGGATTTTCAAAGAAGCAGAGAAGCTTCACTTCTAACTTATGTACTRTTTTTAAATAAGCATGTCCACAAGATCCAACCTCGACTTTTTTTGTTGAATCAACGAGATGTTTCCACCACACTGCAATTACCAGCACGCACTACAAGATGCGGCATTTCCAAAAATAGAAATGCCTGCAGAACATGCAGCCTGGTGATGCTTCCAAGAACGGGGAGGGAATCCAGCAGCTTTTCACATAGCTGGGATTTCTGAAGACTGCTTTTTCATACCTGATGCCCCAGGAGTAGCAGCAGCTGCAGCAGCAGCAGCATCCTCCATGAGATCTCCTTCTTCCAACTCCATGTTATTGCTATATTCAACATCATTTTCACCAGACCTTGGGAGATGGTTGTGACAAAAGAAAAAATTTTTTAAAAATTCAGTTATTAGCTCCTGTCAGCTCCTGTTTAACATTATGGCATTTATCTTGAGAAAACCTGAATAGTAGATAGTATTTTCTGCATTTTAAGCTACACAAATTAAACAACATTAACTGATKGCTCTCGATTACTGAGTCAAATGTGTCCTAATTTCTAGACTGTAAAATCTGACCCTGAGTATGTGCTATTTTAATATTTCATGGAAGRTCTTAGGATTTGACATCATCATCATTTCAACAAAGTTGAAATTCTCCAGGTTCAGTTACTTAATTGGCATTATTATTACCCTCCTACACCTCCTACTACTACACCACTTTCCAGGACCAACGCTGTGTTTTATTAAGATGTCAGCTAATGTAGAAACAGACTTAATAGCGCTTTGSGAAAGAACCTTCACACAGTATCACTCGTCAATGACAGTGCAATACTAAATAAATCAAAAGATACGAACTAGCTGCCTGAAAATTCAACACTTAGCATTAAACATATCACTGCATGTTGTTACCAGTACAGGAAACAWCCCTCACATTGCCCTGAAATCCCCCCAACATTATTGTGATACAGRGAATGAGTCAGTTTCCCCCAGAGTACCGTGACTATTCCCTGGGAGACAAGGTGATGCTCTGGAAGGCATTTTTTGAAGTTACTCACATAGTTTCTTCATCAATATCATTTTCTTCAGTGTTACTAGTTGCTGTTGAACTGGCTGAAGAGCTGCTACCRTCAAGGTGGTTTACTTCATCCTCTCCAGCAAGATCTACATCCAGGTCACCATCAGAGAGCTCRTGCTATAACAAAGCAGCATTTCAGYTGCACTTGAATGCATTTACCAAAAGCTCTGAACAGAAGCCCTCTCCTCCCAAAGAGATCAAAATATAACGGAGAACTTTCCAAGAGCCCAAAAGCAGAATAAAAGCYGGCAACAAACRAAGGACTGGATTTTTCAGCARGGAAAGCTTTTCCTTGTGGATCAGGTAGCTCTGTATCGGAGTATCTCTCCTTAAGTCACCTCTTACTGCTACTTCTCACATGTGTTATCTCCTATTTACACACAGCCAACAGTAAGTCTAACTCACAATTCAAAAGTTGACCTATCCTTCCACTGCAATCCTACTGCAAAGTTACATAGAAACAGAGAGGCATAAAAAKATGATTCCTACATTGAAGTCTTCATTCTGGATTTTCTCCTCATCATCTTCCTTGCTGTCTCGCACTCCTGGAGCGGTGACAGTGACATTCTCAAGCAGTACATCAGCACTCTGTCCAGACTTCTTTGATCTCGTTTCTGAACCATCATCATTCTGGGGACTGAGATGAGTGTCTGGAGGTGAAATGCCTCGTGATTTCTGGGTCCGGGAAAGTTCAATTGCAAGCCTCTTAAATATCAGAAGGACAAAAAAAAAAAAAAAAATACATAGAAGACAACATTGGAGCCACAGCATCATCTAAAATAATTATTTGCATATATACTTTTAATATTCTCAATATTAAACTGACAATAGCTGCCAAGCAAACACAATTATTAAATTGAGCTTTGTAACCTGAGACTAGCCAGTAAGAGGTGAAACTGAACATTACAAAAAACACACACACCAAAAAACAAACAAACAAAAAAAAAAACCCACACCCCACCAATATACATCCCACTTACCTCTTTAAGGTTATTTATTTGTTGGATATAACTTGTCTGAGCTGCCTCCAACTGAGCAATGTACCAGTGTTGATCTCGACACTTTTGGAAGAAGGTCGGTGAGCGCACTTGGAACCTTCAAAGCAAAATTGGAGAAGTTTCAGTTTGTTCTGCAGAGTTTGAAATCTAGTAATAAAATAAAATTAGACAATGAGTACCTCCACATGCTAAGAATGCACTGAATGGTAATAGCAAGTATTTTATAGGAGAGGCAATTATAGAATCAATCTTCAAAGTCACACTAACAAAACTGACGTGCTACAAAGCACTGAACAGAAACAGGAGGAGAACTGTGCAGAGAGCATGTAAAGTAGCTGAATAAAGTCTCTATGTTTTGTCACAACATTGCAATTTCCATTGACAGCATCAGCTCTGCTACATTACAGATTTCTTCCTTTCACTCCCAAAGCGCTCTCTTGCTCACTGGAACTGTTTCCAAAGAGGGGAAGAAAATGCATATTTTCCTTTAATTCAGTTAGCTACAGATACCCAACCCAGGCTTACGGGCATCAAGCACAGCTTTACCTCAAAGAAACACACATAGTTAAACTTCCCTCAACTCCTTTCAGCACATTTTCTTCTTTGAAGCTTAGACAGTGAAATCCATTTATGACAAAACATGTCATGCTTATTTTACATTCAACTACTTGATTACTTCCTATTTTTAGGAACATAGGATACTTTTTATAAAGCGACAGCAGAAAAAAGCCCCATTAAGTTGTCATCTTTACCTTAGAATCACAGTGTCATTCTGTCTGTTTAAATAGCCTTCGTTGGCTAGCAAGTCTAGACGAAAGAACCTGTTGTAGCCCCAGCATTCTCCAACTTCAAAATCAGAGGCAAACTCTCGAATTATGTTTTTAGATGGATCATTGGTGGACTGATGAACCATTTCTACACGGTATTCGTACCTAAGCAAAGGAAGATCATGGGGATTAATATCAAAATCCAGTGAGACCACAAAGTGCTGAATCCACCCAGTTAAGAGAACTATGTTTTTGGGGAGGCTAGCATTTCTAGCCAAAGGCATGATTTAGTCTTAGAAGTTTTACTGGACTCTTAAGCAAGCAGCTTCAGATGAAAGATGTAAAGAGAATAATCTGAAAAACCAAGACTAGAACAAATACTGAGAGTCAGATATTCTCATTTGTTTTATTACCAGATTGCTGGTTACCTTAGGCAAGCCACTGAACACCAACTTTAAAATATCACCTTTGGAATGACTCAAGGCTCCACGGATGACAGGAATGACTATTCTTTTAAATAAGCTCTACATAAATTCCTGGCAATCCTACGCAGCTACTCAGGTCACTCTTTGAAAAGGTCTCCAGGTACTTTGATGATTGGTTTTCTTACTTGGATGTCTCTGGCAATCCAGCAGACAGCTCCAAGAACACAGACAGGTAGTAGCCCCGTACCACTCCATTTCCATCCTCAAACAAACAAAAACACATTAAAGCTGAACAAAAAATAACCCATTTTCACATACCCTTGAAATTTCAGAAAATAGCTTCAACAAATTCAGTGAGTTAGAATTCCTACTGTAACTTGAATCAAAATAGAGTTCACACCTGGATGAAGATGTGCACCCTATTATTCGCATCTCAGATACAAACCATCATCTCAGAATACATCTTAAGTTACTCTAACATTTAAGCAGTTCAATTAAATACAAAACTGAATAGACAAACATTTGTCAGTGTACTGGAAGAGTTCTTTGTTTCCCCCCCACCCTTAAAAACAGACTTCAGTTCTGCAAACAGCATATTTCAGCACTCAAAGAGGTAGAATTATTATTAAGGCTGCTATGATATAAGACACATTTGTAATTGCTTTTAAATTAGCCAAATTAACCCTACTAAGAAGTTCACTTCATGCTGAACAGAAGCATGGAGTGCTCCCGCGGACTAGTTGACACTGGCAGCCTCATGCTCTCTCCCCTCTGCCCCCATCTAGCTTTCAATACACAGCATCTCTTTTCTCAGGAGACGAATCTAGCTGACGTTTCTTCACAAGATAAGCACGCTGYTTAAGCGTGTTGGCTGGGGTCACGTTTCTAGCTTAAAGTATTCACTCACCGGATAAACTTTTAGTCTCCAGCAAAGTCCTGACACTTGAAGAGGGGGACTGTAAACAGGATCTGCTCGCTGGCGCAATGTGCTATTGAGGGGGAAAAAAAAGAGGACAAAAAGCCATGTCCTCTGTGAACATTTTATATGCACTTATACTCTGGAACTGTCCTTGCTGCACAAAGAGCAACTAACAGCATGGAAGGCCCATATGTGTTTGTATAGAAGCTGAACATTTTTGTATTTCTTGGAAAATTGTTCCTCTTTCAGAAGTTGCTCACTGTTATGATAAAGATAGTTCAACTGATAGTTGAAGTGGGCTTAATTGTTATTCACCTGGTACATGAGAGATTTTGCTGGAATTCATATCAATTAGTTTGTATCGAAAAGAGACCAATCAGTGTTTTAATCATCATTAAATATGGACACAATAAACAGAAAGGACTTACTGATATTCACAGTAATTTCTCAAGATACATTCTTACCTAAAGTTTTCCAAGACAAAGGTAGTTGAGTCATAGGCTGGAACTAATTCGCTAAGGAAAAAAAAGAATGCATGCATTAGTTTTATTACATCACATTAAAATGTCAAGTTTGGACTCTTTTGAACCATTTAAGATGATTTGGATCACTAGAACCACTGAAGAGCACTAAGACTACACTTGTCTTCTTTTGTTCTTCTGGAAATTCCACTCACGAGACTTCTCCCCAGCCCTTCTGCATGTGATGCCATATATCAAAGCAAATGTTTTACATTATAGTCAGAAAGGAAGAGCATACAGAACTATTTAAAAACAGTTAAGAGGATTTGCTCTTTTATCTGTGATGGTTGATAATACAACAGTGCATTTTTTTATTGCAAAACTCATAGTTCTAGAAAGGATAAGATTGTTCCATGGTTGAAAGAACAAAGCTCAACTGGTTCAYGCTTGAGAGCTTATTGCCATTGGAAAGTGCATATTCAGCTTTAGGTTCTCCTCAGAGAGGCTTCTAAGTATTCTTTTCTGAAAGCACATTAAGGTAATAATTTCTAGATGGCACTTAAAAGCAAGACAGTGATATTTGCTAAAGAACACAAACTGATTTAATGAATCTTGTACTCACAATTTTATGGAGAAGCTTTGCAGCCAGCTATGCTAAACTCTGACTTTTTAAGAAACTAGCACTAAAAAAATCGCTCTTTATGAAAGAGAATTGTGTTAGTAAGTGATTTTGACTATATATTCTGAATTAAGGTGACCTGCAGAGGCATCTCATGAGACCTTTGCAATTATACACCAAACGACCCCAATAATAAGAGAAAAAGGGCATGACAGTAAACTAAGTGTAAAGATAGAAAGTTTTAGTCAAGTAGGCACGGCCTACCTTGTGAAGTCTGGAGGAACTGGAGTAGTGACAAACGAGGCCATGGGTTTCCGATGAACCTGCTGGAACATCATCAGGATCTCTGAACTTTTGGATATCAGCTCACTCTTACTGCATGATCGTAACTGTTTGGAAAGAAACAAACCAAAAATATCATGTCATTAGTAGAAAACATAGATATTGACTGCATTTGTTCTTAAGCAAACTAAAACAGCATATTAAAACACTGCTTGGCGCAGCTTCAGGAACTCTTTGGTCTTTCCCCCCGCCCCCTCTTGAAATTGGCAGTTCTTAAGACTAAGTTTTCTATGGCAGCTGATGGTCACAACTTCTAAAATTGATATTAATTTATTTCAATTATTTTTCTATAGGAAAGAAGCAGATCTGCAGAGTTACATATGCACTATCCCCACTGTTAGAAGGTCCTCATTTGGATTGCACTGTGAACAAGAATTAATTCTTGAACGAGTCCACAAGTAGCCAGTAGAGGTGACATACAGTATGCAGAAGCATTCACCCTCCTGACCTCATTGATTCCTCAATGACACTCCATTATGGATATAAAATAATTAACTCCAAAGGAGAATCTCTGCTCAGGTAATAAAGTCAACTTAGCATTTTATCAAAACAAGGGGGGAACAAAGAATGAATACAGCACAGGAGACATAACTCCCCTCCCAGCAGTTTTAATTTTGATTCCCACTTCCATCAGAAACCCAAGGTGCCAGATTTTGCTTAAAATATATATATATATATTTTTATATATATATATATCTTTTATATATATATATATAAGATGCAGTAAGGCTTGTGGAAAAAAAACAAAAGACAAAACCAAACTAGCCAACCCCCAACACCCTGCCATTTGCTCAGGGCAAGCAGAATTTTTTCAGGGTAAGTACAATCAGCCTCTGCAGAATCTGCATATTCCATTTACAAGAGTCAAACTTGTGTTGCTAGGAAAAAAAGAGAGAAAAAATAAACACACCCCTCATATCAACCTCTTGGAGAGACAGATGGATGGGACTAAAAGAACTAGAACCGTTTTAGTTTTCCTCAACAGCATAACGTGCTATGACTTTTTTTTTTTTAAAAAAAAAAAAAAACCTCTCCATTTATAGCCACCACTATTCATAGGCTGTTGGCAGCTGCAGAACTGATAGGAATTAGCACACAGTCCAAATGCTAAGCTAACTTAAAGGCAGACTTCTGCAGTTTCACATGGTATCGCTGGTAATCCCTGTACCACTTTTTCAAGCAAGACGTGAATACATACCATTATTCTTAGAAGATAAATGCTTGCTTTTAAGAAGAAATTGTACAATCTAAAGCCACTTAAATAGAGAGCTAAAAGTAGTTCTATCAATTAAAAAGGACAGAAGGCTGCCTGATGATGTCTCTATATAACTTTCAACATTTAAASTCTTTCAGCATCACCTGATGTTCTACTTCCTGGAGCAGGGATTCCAGAAGTTCAGTTTCTTGGGTAAGTGATGTCTTTTGACCTGTTTAAAGAAAAGGAAGACATACTCAATGGATTTTAAGAAATTTAGCATTTTCTTTTTTCCCTGGAAGCTGCCCCAAAACCTAATAAGGTAAAGGATTTCTAAATATACCAAGGTTGATTGAGAAAACATTTTGAAAGTAAGCCTACATTTCTAATTGGATCTCTAGTGAAGAAGTCACCTGAGGTTTAAGTCACTAATGAAATATTCCTTGTGTCCCAGAAATAAATTTTTTAGGGGGTGCTTTTTTGAACGAAAGTTAAAAAGCAGCTTTGACCTCACTGAACTTCCTCTCATCCGGCCAAGACTTTCTCTTGACATTTAGAAGCATGTGAGAGTAAGCTAAGAGAATACATACAAGCACCCTCAAAAGCAARGATATTTCCCAAGCATCCATATGTCAGGTTTTTTTTTTTTTAAGGGGGGGGTGTGGGGTGGGGAGTTAAAGTGGTAGAGAGCCTCAGGGTAGCAACAACAGCAGGAACCAAAGTAGCAGCACCGATTCTGCATGCCCAAACTCTCATTTGTGGATAGTGCTGCTTCTATCTATGGACCCAAACTGCAGTTAATCACAGAGAAGCTTTTTATTTTATTTTTTAATTGTGCTGGGAGGTATAGATATCACAAAGACATTACATGACAAATATATACTACTTAGCTAATTTTTTGTATGTATGTAAACACATTTTCATAACAAGCTGAAAAGTACTAAATATCTTCCAGTCAGATGTAAATGTTCTCCAAGTTACTACATGGGACTATGCAAGAGAACAAAAACAGGTTTGGTTGCATCCAATAACTGAGAGCTGCAACACAGTAACTACACAATTAACTAAAAGACTTGCTCTACATAAAAGTATTCAGTTAAGCACTTCCTGGCTTAACACTGAAAAGCGTGCAAGGAGTCGTACTTCTAACAAAAAAAGGTTCATCAACAGATTTACACCTAATGATATATTGCTCCCACTCATACTAGATGAGGCAAATACGTACCCATTAATGTTATAAGCTTATTCTTCAGCTGAGTGTCTAAGCGGGCAATCATCATCTCCACGGCGTTTCTGATTTCGCGAACTCGCTCATCCTTTGCGCTGCGCACCGCCTCCACGTTCCTCTCCTAAAACAGCATTCAGAACGAACACATACAAGAAGAAATCCTTCACACTTCTGCACATTTTTAATTCACTTTACACGTTGATTCCGCTCTCTCAGATGAGGATGATGACTAAGTAGCCTCCTGCAGCCCACCTCCTCCCTAGTCCTACTTTCACCATTGCAGGCAGGACAGGAATATCTGATCTTGCAGAAGCCTCCCCGTTTCGGATGGTAAAACGGGAAGGTATCTTTAGACAACTTGTGTTGCRGTTTACTCCTGATGGCAGTCCGAACACTTCATTGGTACGTCATGAGCACCTCTCACTCCTATGGAGCTATAAGTGTGCCCTCTGGCGGGTGACCAAAGGTTAACAAAGTTTGAACAACTTCTCATTCAGAGGAAAATGCCATATGGAGACAATTCAGTATTGAAATTCATAAACACAACTGTTGGTTTCTCTTCGCACCTGCAACGGCAYGGAGAATTTACCTTTCTGCTAACAGCCATGATCTTATTTGAACTGTGCCCTTCACCCTCATGTGATCCTCAGAATATTTTACAATTACAAGAAACTCCTTTGGTGATGTAAYGTACTTGTGTTTGAGATGAGGCAGAGCTACCCTACCAGTACACGCTGCAAACAAATACATGACAAATAGCACAGCCAAGAACCATACAGAAACTGGTCCACCAGGAGGATTCATCTGTGCAGCACATCTGGAATATATTTTATTTGCACAATGACTACATAAGTGGTCCACTGTTCAGTAGGGCGACTTCTGGCACCCCTACCACAACAGAAAAAAAAAAAAAGTGGCACTATGTCTAGCCAGCGCACTGCTTTATGAGTACAGMCCTCTCGTGGGTTTCTTAGTATATTTTCCTAAGGCAAGAAAAATAAGCTAGCCTAGAATAAAGCAGTCTTACACTGGTTCAGCCACACTCTACTACAAAAGGCTGTACTCTTAAGTGTTCACAAAATAAAACTTTCTAAGAATTGCACAACTCTAGCTTTCAGACAGTATATACCCAGAGAAAAATTCCCCACTAGCTGACCTGCAGGTCTTTCACCATTTTTGCAGTTACACTTTCTGTTACGCTTTGACAACAGCAAGTTGCAAGAAAGTCTAAGGTTTTCATTGATCAATTTCTTACCACTTCTTGCACTAAACTGATTAGTTCCATGAGTCTTCTCCTAAGCTTTGCCACTTCTTCATTTACTTTCGTGACATGCTGCTCATAGATTTCTGCCAGTGGCTTAAAGGTATGTCCTCCATGCTGTTAAAGAGAAAGGGGAGAGAAAGGGGTGTTGAATATAGTTTCAACTTTCTCACTCCTATTAAATTATAGGAAGAGAGGGGAAGGAAGCCTYCTAGTGTATCACTCAGTTTGGAAATGTTCCAAAGCAGATTGTATGTAGGAAGTCTGTCTTTCACTTCCCTTCATAAGAAGTCATGAATTTGGCTTTCATACCATCAAAGCTCCCTGTCAAGAGTTATTTAGAGTCTGAGCAGCCATCCAAAAATAAACCACTTTATTCACTGCACATATCTTTAACAAAAAGATAGATTTTCTTTTTAATTAAAAACACCATTCCCAAACAAAAATAGCAGAGTTTTAACTCTATCCAGCCATTTATACTTCAAAACATGACAGCCATCTCCCCTCCAAACACTCAACAGGAAGGATAAGGGGCATGGTGAAGGGCTTTATCAATAACAGTTTTAAAGATAATCAAGAATACTCCCCGTGATATTTAAGTCACACAAGTTCATCCAAATTTTCAGAAAGATCTCTCTCTTTGCAAATAAAGTTCTCGTTGTTGTCTCCAGTTTGTCTGAAGCATCAAGAAAATTTTACCAAGGAATATAATTCTGCCCTTTCACCACAAAATTCAACTTGCTTTTGTACTTAATAACTGAAGATACTGCTTTTCAAATCCAAAGTTCACATAAATTTTTTATGCATGTACGACMACTATAACTATTTGCATGGCAATTCAATAGCCATCCCAGCAGTTTCACTGTGATTTTGTTTCTTCAAATTGCACTCTAGCACAACGCAGTCTGCTACTGTAACACAACACACACAAGTATCTTCTTACCATTCCTCCCCAGAGCGCACACTGGTGGCAGATACACTTCTTACAGGTCCAACAGAATACACTAAGTTTTTCATGATGGTTTTCACACCTTAAACAAAGGAGAAAAACAAATCATCAGCAGAAAATAGTCAGTGATTTTCTGTGAATAAGTATCCCGTAAGTCAATTCAACTTCTTTTGTAAAATAAATTCTTAGCTGTTCTCCCTCAACATCTGCAAGTTATAGAGCAAGCTTATTAATAAAACTGGCTTTATACGCAGCAGCTAGAGGATATCATCACTGACTCTGGCTTGAAATTCCAGAAGTTAATATCTCACTTCATTGAAACACCAACCAGAAGCAGAAATCTGCAACTGAAAGTAGCCACAGAGCATTGCCCCATAAGCTCCTTGGCMAAACGGACACTTATCAGTCCTTAAAATTTCACAAAGAGCATTGACAAACATTCAACAAACTGAACGTGGACAGATGAGACCTGCAGCACATGGCTCTCCCTTTTGCCTCTACTAGGTTTTGAGAAGTTGTCCAAAGACAAGAAAGGAGAATGAACTGCAGTAACAGATGGAGCCCAAACTTCAATGCCCAATTTYAAAGTTAGATGGATTGAAATGTCCATTCATATGGGACAAACTCTAAAGCCTGTGTGTGGGAACATTCCATTTACTTGTCTTTTTCRTTTTCTTCGTGCTTGGTGAGATTGCACAGCTGAAGTGTATCGAGTTGTTGCGTGACCTCTTCTGCCCAACGGCAGTTCACCAGCTCTCGCAGCTGCAGCGGGGCTCTGCAAGAAGCATTGCTGAAGTCAGAGCAAAAACACAGCTCCAGGAGCACAAATGAAATTCATCTCAATTCTACTCTACCAGAAAGAGTCACAGGCAAAAGCAGATAAAGATGCAGTTATTGCAGTGTTTTCAGAAAAACTGTTTAGAAATTATATTTTACATTGATTTGCATTTATTACATAAAAACAGCAAAACACAAAATAGGTACATAAGGAACCCTAGAATTATTCCCAGTTTCGTTAAAAGACAGTGGATAGTACCAGGCAAATCATGTCATTGCTCAGGCCTCCAATTTCTCACATTATTCAACTACCCCACACGGTTATGCTCTGGTTATCCCTTTTTACATGTASATATATTCACCTCCTTAAAATCATTTTTGACCCAATAAAGTATTTTAAATATTTTAAAAAGTGAATATTAATTTCTCCAGAAAAGGTTGGTTTCTTTAAAACTCTCCCTTCCAAGCAGGGGAGCAGGGGGAAGTTTCCTCCCTTCTACTGGAAATGTATTTTTGGTCTATACTCAAGCACTAAAATTGCTAATGGGTGCCAGGCTTAGGAGGTATGCGGAATGGGCCTTCATTTCTGAAAATTTATTTCCAATATTAAAAACCTCTTACCTACAGTGAGGGCACTGRGCTCTCTGTTCAGTCAGCCAACGCTATGAAGAAAGGAGAAACGTATTAAAAGCAGAGCGTAAGAAGTGCAARCAAGCTACCTGTGAAACAACTCCAAGACGACAGATGTTGTGACATTCTAACGCTCCAAGGTGGTATCCGAAAGATCAGTGTTTGCTTTCTGTTCCAACTTCCTCTTCCATGCACATAAGTATCACTGACTCTCACGAGACATTGAAGAAAGGGCCATTATAAGCCCGTTCCTTAAAAGCAACTCCTCCRGATAATCACTATAATTAGCACTCCTGTATATAATGCACAGCCTGCCTCATCTTTCTCAGAGTGTCATAAAAAGCTTTTGAAAGGGAAAACAAAGAGTACAGAGGAGGAAGAAGGAATCCTCTGAACGGGGCAGGAAAAGAGCAAGAATGTTCTCCCAAGACCAGCAGGTCTGATTTGTTGTTTTAGTTTTCAAGAAGAGATTACGATAAGCAAACTCACCCGAATACAACTGAAACAGCACAGCTTGGAGCAGTGGGGACACAGACGTGCATCACGCAATTTCTCCATACAAATAAAACATCGGAATACTTCAGCAATGCTCTGCAAAGATTACATTAACGCTATTGTTATGTCACAGACTTCAAACATAGTAGAACTCCAGCTACTTTCCAGGCAGAATGCCARGTTTAATAAATAGAGTCCATTGCAAACACATTGCATCTCAGAGCAGGTTACCAACTCAAACATCACGACTCTCTTCCTCATTCATACATCCCACCAGCACCCAGTGTTCATTTCAAAACACTAACATTCTAGGAGCAGCTTCCTTGTTTGGTTTATCTTTTACCAAGGCGGCATTTCTGTAGCCAAGACATATTATTCCTCCTTGCATTCACACGGTTAACTGTTGCCAAAAGCAACCATGCTGCACGTGCAGATTCTCAACCTATGAATTTCAATGTCAAATGAACTCATTCAAAGACATTARGTGCCTGTATATATATCAGATAGGATGCTGACTAGAAAGGTTGAATTGGACTGGGCTTTTGACTTTTACAAGACTTAAAATAATTTCAGACCTATTATTAGCTTCACCACCACTCTGCCCTTCCTCACCAGTTAATCTTGGGCATTAAAAATGTGGGATTTTTTTTAAAAAACATACTGCTTTACTAAAGCTGTTCCAATAGCAAAACTGTTTGCTCAAGAATACAACCACTGCATCTCACRTCATTCCCTAAAACAGGGAGATATTTCAATATATATATAGGTATATACATATATTTTAAAAAGCAGCCTGTATAAGAGGGCAGCGGGGTTTCTTCTGGCCTGATCTCTGGAAATTTCAAAGATGCTTTTTTCGAACGGGGTATTTTGCCCCATCGCACTGAAGGCGGTTGAAGTGGGACACATTGATAATTTATAGGTATCGCAGTATCTCCTGCATCCTCGGGCCTTCTCCAACGGCTGAACACGAGACGGGTGCGCGCACAGGAGGCCGCGCGCACGGGCTCCGAACTGCCTCCCGGCCCGGCCGCGGCCTCGCGAGCGGGGCGCTGCCCTGAGCGCTCCCGCGGCACCTGCGGCCGGCCCGGAGGGGCCACGGCCCCATCCCCTCGGGCACGGGCGCGGCCGGGCCCGCACCAGACCCGCGCAGCGGCTCCCCCGCGCTGCCGCCGTCTGCTCCTGCCGCTCTGCCCTCGCGGCAGGCGGCGGCGCTGGATGCGCCGCGCGGGGATGCGCAGCTGGGCGGGCGGCGCCGTCCCCCCCGCCGCTAGCGGCCGCACCGCGCCTCACCTCCACGCTCTGCTCGTCCATGGCGCTGCCGGCGGCGGGGGCTGCTCCCGGCCCCYCGCTTTATCCGCCCCCGCCGCAGCGCCCGGGGAGGCGCGGGCTGTCCGGAGCCGCCGGCACTGCTGCCCTACGCGCCCGCCATGTTCGCCGGGGCGCGCGCGGGCAGCTCCGCCTTGCGGCGGCCGCGCCGGCCCCTCCTGCGCACGCGCAGCCCCGCCCTGCCGCGCGCGGCCGTTGAGGGGCTGCTCCCCGCCCCCCACCCCACCCCTCCGTGAGGGGAGGCCGCGTAACCCCCGAAGACCCGGCCCGAACCGGCGTAAAGGGCGAAGTCCCGGCGCCGACCGCCCTCCTCCTCCTCGCCGGCAGCCGCGGTAACGTCGCGGTTCGAAAAAGGCTCCCTGCAGCCATGGTGACAGAAACACGCTCCTCAGAGCCTGGTATCATCCYGTCAGCCTGTTCGGTCCTTTTTGTGACCAGTGCCTGCACACACGGGACRATTCCCACAGCTACCTCCACTCCTGGCACCAGTGTTTCACTCAGAAGACGGTTGTTACGTGACAGGCAAGAAATAAAAAGTTACTAGTCTAATATAGCAACGTATAAATGGGATACAGTGCTTGGGAGTGTTGCTCATGCAAATAGGGCCTGTTGTGCTCATCTCTGCGTCTCCATGGGGAAAAGATTTTCCTTGAAGTGGGATTCTCCCAATATTGCAGTAGTGAACAAACATTACGACTCRCAGCATTTTAGTTACATGGGCCCAAACTCCAAATTCCATTTAAAACTGAAGAAACCTTTTTCTTTTTTTTTCCTGTCAGAGTGGGGCAACGCTGCAACCAGCTGCCCAGRGGGTGTGAAGTCTCCACGCCTGGAGATACCCCAAAGGCGGCAGGACGTGATCCAGGGCGGCCCGTAGCAGCCCCTGCTCTGGAGAGACCTCTCCAGACACCCCTTCCAGCCTCGGCTGCTCTGCGATCATGGGGCCGCAACCAGGGCAGCGCACGCCGAAGGAAAACACAAAAGGACCRTTTAGAGAGTGAATACATACCCTGATGGCCTGCTTCACTTCAATCTTTTATTCAGAAATGTAAGTACAAATTAATGGTTTGCATTATTGATCATAAAAACCCACTCAGGAATGTCAACAGGAATATGGAACTGTCACATGGTTAACTCCTCAAGAAATGCATCTGCTACAGACTATAAATATCCAAGATAAAATTCCAACCAGAATAATTAACTCTGCAATTTTAAGGTCTATAAACAGAATTTGTACACAGAAATATTAACAGCTTCCTAAGAGCACGCTGGTAGCTCCTCAATGCCAGAGTAATACTTGCTTGTGAGTAATCCAGGAGCAGGAACCAAGATGCTTCTGTGTCAAGAATGGACTGAGCTTTCATTTACATTGCTAGCTTAACATGGCCTTGTTTGTTGAGTTCCACAATAGAGAGTTCTTTCAAGATGCGGACTCTCGAGTCAGTGGCTTTGAAATTCATCTTGTTCATCTGCGAAATACTGAGTGCTGCTCTATAAGACAAGAGCAAACTATTCAGCAGAGTATCAAACACCAGGTCTGCCAAGCCATGATTAAAAAGCTCATACTGTTTAAAGACTGATTTTTGCAAGTGCTCTGTTATTTACACACACACATTGCCATCACTCTCACTGTGCTGCTTCAAAGAACACTCCAAGCTTAACGTCCAAGACAGAATTGCTGGGTTAAAAGCCCCTTCATTTTTTATTGTCAACCTGACAATAACCAAAGCAGAAATCACAGATGGAGGTTGGGGCTCGGGCACAAGGGCTCAAGTCAGGGTCCAGGGTCAGGATTCGGGGTAGCAATTTGGGCTGAGTAAAGGTTATATTTTTTCCAGGTTATGAAAGCTAAAAGAGTTTTCCAGTATGACTGTGTCAGCAAAACTTAGTTCTGAGTAGACCCAGTTTTGGACATCTGTYCAGTGAATCAAACAGAAAAAAATCTGTTTCTGAAGGACTTGACCTACAGTTTTGAAAAATAGGATATAAGTCATTTTTATGCAAATAATTTTGGAGAGTTTATTACAATGGCATGTCACTTTGGACTATATATATCTAAGCAGTCATGGCATGAGTGAGGGAAATCAAAATTTGAAGTTATAGTATAGCAGCAAATGGTTAACTAAAAAATTGACAACTGTTCTCATTTAGTWTGAAAAGTCTGGAATTTCTTTACAGATTATGAAAATCTTAATAATTTTTTGCTTCCAGTCTTACCTGTTCTTATTTACAACGAAGTGGTTAAATAACTCCCTGTAAAAATTGTTTAAGTCTGCCAGTTTAACAGTACTTCTGATACTCCTTGGTACAGACATTAACATTTCTTCAGTCAATGGCTTGAACTGTGTTTCTAGAAAATTGAAAATATAAGACATATATGATACATTCTGAAGATGGAAGCCTCAGGAAATATTAATATTATTTACAAAACTCCCTGGGAGTGTGCGTGGGGGAGGGAGATCAGTCTTCATGCTCAAGAGAAAAAGGGAACAGTAGGAAGATTTTTTTTCCCCAGCACTTACCTTCAGTTGACTCAGGGACTGCAGATTCTGAACTAACTGGCTAAAAATAAATGAAAGAGATTTCAGGATTTGCTCTAGGTGACCCTGCGTGTGCAGGGTGGGGGGTTGGACTAGAAGACCTCTAGAGGTCTCTTCCAACCTTAWGCATTCTCTGATTCTATGATTTGTTGGAATTTTATTCAGAAATTAGCTTTTACAATTTGCACACCTGCATTAGTACTGCATTTTATCATTTGATATCAAGGATCTCACAGCTACTGAAATCAAAAGCAAAACCTTATTCAAATACAAGTAGCAATAGGTTTGAAATGCAAACAAAAAGATTCATATGCAAGTCAGATGAGCCTCTTCACGTCCTCCTTTGCATCCCAGCATGGATCTAGCTGAAAGCYCTACACATGCAGCACAGGCAGAAGATGGCTTCCCTCAGAGGCTGACAGCTGTGACAAGCTAAAGTTGCCGTTATCTAACTCTTTTCAGCCAGAAATACAACATTGAGGAAAACCAAAATAGGGCCATTTTGGTATCTTTTCCTTCTTTCTGTCTTCCATAGACTTTTAGACTATCTTCAAAACACAGATAACAACATAGGGACTGATATCAACTAAATGGCCATTAAATAGTAGCTATATTTTGCACTGAGCCTGTTTTACGCCAGCAGCATAGTGAGGGCTAGGCATTAGAATTAAATAATAGAGCAACATAAATTGATAAGATTTAATCAAGGTAAAAGTTATTTGCAAAGAGTGAATGAAGCAGAAAGATATTGGAAGTCTTTCATGCAAACCAACCGTGGTAGTAAAGGCACAGAAAGAGAGACATCCTTTAAAACAGGATAGTGGGCCATGAGAAGACACGTAGGAAAATATAAGTTCAGTAAGATAATTACAATCCTTCTTTAATATTTTGCTTTTAACATAAGACCCAGACCAGGTCTTTGCAGATGATTTATTAAAATTCTGTGCTTTGAGTTGCTCTGAGAAAATCTTTTTAACTATTATTTACATCTATGTTCTGCTGTGTTATAGTTGCAATATGCTTCAATTCTTACTCATAATCCAACCTGTCTTTAATATTTTACAGGAAATTAAATTTTTCTCCATTTGGATATACACGGAGTTGAAGCAATTACACCCTTCACTCCCACCCAAAGGCTTCCTAAATGTGTTAACAGATCAACAAGAGCAGCAACCAACTGCATCTCTGAAAATAAACAGAAACATTTTCCAATTAAAGTCGTCTGTCAAAATAAGACTTTTTTCTCCAAAAGGCAATTTAATTGGGACAAATCAGCAATGTAATCATATACAATCAAACCAAAAAGGTTTGTGAGAAATTGTAGCCCTATACCTGAAAATTTTCATTCCTTTCAGAGGTATTGTCACAGAAAGAGTCTTCCTGACTTCATTTGAACTACTCAGATTAATAGTTTCTGAAATACAGACACTGTTGTCTAATTACCTCTTCCTCTAGCGATTTCATTTCGTTGACAGTTTGGCAGGTTAACTGTTGTGCTGCAGCCTGTTCTTCTTCTGAGAGAGGCAAGCGCTAGAGAGACATGAAAGAATTCTGATACTTTCAGTTCTGAGGATGCTGCTATTACAGAGGAACTCAGTGTTTGTCTAACCCTTTTCTCATGGAAGCTAACAGTAGACTTCTACTTTATGTCAAATGAAAGCAAGTTTACATGCTTAGCATTTCTGAAAATCCAATTATAATATCCATTTAAAACACAAAAAATTTTGATTAAAAGGAGCATTCAAGAGTTAGACATCCCCCCTCAATTGTGGAGTGATGAATCAGGCTTGTGATTTACCAAAATAGGCCTGATCCTGCAAATATTTATTCCAGTAAACAGTCCTTTTATTTTCTAAGTCTCCAGGAATTACATTTTTTTCAATCCAACTACTCACTTTAATATACAGGTTACACAAATACATGCTGATTTACAGGAGTAAAATGAAAACGGTACCTCAAAATTAGTATGTTGCTGTAATGCCTGCACCATCTTCATTGTGTTTTCTAGCACAGCACGAATGCAGTTCATAGATTCTCTCTGCTCTATGGAAACTTTTTCCAGCTGCACACACATTGTTTTATAACGAGATTTCACCACTGCGAGTTCTTCTAAGAGTGTAACTGGATTTTCCTATACAGAAATTAAAAGTACATTTGAACTACTATAGAAATTAATTAGTCGCTCAATTCAAGTATAGGTAGTTAGTCACCAATGTGTAAGATGAAATGACCATCTACAATGAAAGTGATTAGGCAATCTTAGCTGTGTCCATCAGTTTCAACTATACATTTAATTTCTCATAGGCAAAAATTACATAAAATGTTAAAATAACACAACTCTGTGCTATGCAGTAAATATAGGGGATGATTTTACTGTACTGATGTTTTTAATGTCTTCTCTAATTTAAAATAGAGACATTAATTAAAAAGGTTATTTTTCCACTCCATGTCACAATATTATTAAGATGAGGAGAAATTTATTAAATCTGTTATATGCTGACATTTTTCTCTCACCTCTCTCCCAAGCACGAATTTAGTCACTGTTTGCTGGCAAGTTTATGTCCAGTATCAGGTAGTGGTGTATTTTAGTTAATATCAGAAACTACCTCTAACAATTAGCTGTTAACACTACTACTAATTTCTTAAAGCAAAATGTGACAATTTCACTACACAACAATTTAAGGGAAGTTGTTGAATTTATATCAAGCCAGTCACTTGGCTATAGGATGCAAGAAATGCTTCGTAATAATAAAAAGCTATCAACTAGGTAAAAGAAAACTGACATATATTTTAGGATTAAGAAAAACTACCTATTTATTATCATTCTCTTATTAATAGTTCATGCAAAATACAATAAAATCTACAAATTTAATCTGAAAATACTACCTCTGCTGTTGGATTATCAGGAAGGCTTTTCATTATTTCAAACTCCAGTTTATGTTGAATGTAATCCAGATCAGATTCTGCCTTCTGGAACTAAAACATTTAAGATCAGCCACAGCATATTAAAAAAGGAAAACTGTAGACAAAACTCATCCATTTGTCTTTCTTGTATTTCAGGAAAGCAGAAGCCAGATGCCTCCATTTTAAAGGCAGATATGCTACAAAGGTAAATTCCTAATCCTCCTGTCTAWGCTTTAGCTAATGTTTGAAAATTATGCTGACACATTTCTAGATTAAAATAAATAAATAAACAATTGTGACATTTTTAGAAGTTAAAAACTGCCAACTAAATAAAGTATCTAGATAATAAAAAGAAACACCTAGCATATTACTTTGCAAAAGTCCTGTGCTGTCTTAGAGCTGAGCTGTTTGGCTCAGACATCACAACCCCCAGCGGTCCCCAGTACAAATGCAGACCCAGAAATGGGTATTTTACTTTCACATATAAGAACTATATGAAACTCTGCACACCCAGCTGCACTTAGACACACAGCACTACCAATTCTACCATCAACAAATGGAAATTTGTTGGACCCTAATTACCCAACTGTTCTCTTTGCATCCTTTTCAGCTTGCCCTTAGTACCTTTTTCACACAGGTCCACAAAATGCTTGGAATCTCTTCCACTTCTTCCTAGATTAATTGCCCTTTTCTAAGCAAAACCTCTCAGGATGAAGTTTTTAACTAGTACTCCAAAGAGGGAAGTTATATCAAGAGACAAGAAAAATGCATCTTATTTAAAACTGATTGTCTCTGAATGTAAAGAGTTTCCTTCTCTGAGATATTAAGATACTCTCCATCATTTTTAGAGCCTTTTCTTGGCTAGCTGCTTTTCTTTTCAAGCATTAAAAATTCTACTGGCAAAACTGCAGTGCTCAGTTATTTACACAGCAGAGATTATGAGTAAATGTTCAGGATCCAAGCATAGAGATTTTGTTATTAATGATATTAGGAATGTATTCTTTCAGATGTTTATAATACACATAAAGCATTTGATTATTCTCTAATAAATCAGACTACCGAATAGATAATCAAATTGATGACATCACATTTCTTTCCTTGGGATAAATAAGCCACTAGAGAATTAGATAATTGCCTTGTAATAGTGTCCTGATAGCATTATATTTAATTTATTTAATTAATTTTAGCTTGCAATTTTAATGTTTATTAAGGACTTCTACTTAAAAACAAAAAAGGCAGTCTTTCAGTTCATGAAACAAACATGAATTTCTCAATACAATTATTTGGGGAATTCACAGGCACAAAAGAGACTATGATGAAAGCAAGTTAATTGCTTGGAAGTTACTTAACTCAGTGTGGCTTCCACTATTTAAAATGAGATTAAGTCTGAAGTAATCTTTTTTTTTTTTTTTTTTCCTCCAAAAGAATCAAAATCAGGCTGTATTTGTTAACTCTGTCTCAAAGTACCAATTGGCAGTACCATAGTGGTACCTAATGTAAAAAAATGCTGCAGGCTTTTTGACTATTTGTATTTTAGTAGCAGGGCCCGGATACAAGAAGAATGTTGAGGTTTTAACCATCAGTCTTTTTTTAACTTTTCAACCACATCTGTTCCCCTCCCCTGGCAAACATGTATAATTCTTCAATTCTAGGGATATACAACCAAAGCAGGCCACTTTCTGCTTTTCTCCATCTCCTCCAGCAACTTATTAGGAATGCACACAATGAATGTGAGTGTCTTTAAAAGTATCCATGAAGTCCTGTCCTTAAAAATATTTCAGTATTGATATTGAAATATACAGGATGAAAATAAGCCATTAATTCCTTGCTGCAACTGTGATTCAGGACATTAAAAATCAAATATGAATCTGAATGCTCATGTATCACATGACAAGATTTTTAAGACTTGTTCTTTATGAAGACATTACAGTTCAGTATCATTGCTTTTTCCTAAAAGTGTACTACTCTCTAAAAGAAACAAAATTTATTAACAATTTCAAAGCACAGTTAATAAGCACTGAGATATATTCCTCCATCATAACTCATTTTCCATATTTTATAAATAAAAATATTTATTTCTTGCTATATTTCAGGAAGCATAAACCTGTAAAAATCTCATCTTAGTGTTATAGGTTAGGATCATTTGCATGATAAATATTACATAGAATCACATAAAAATGCACATTTATGAAATGCAGATTTTGCAATTTACTCACAGGCTTTGAAGAAAGTGTTAGAAACTGTAAGGCAAGATTCAAGCCACTGCTGTGTACTCTACTTTCAAATGCTTTGACAATACTATTGCACTGCTAGCTGTAAAGTACAGTAGTGCAATAAAGTCAGAGCATTCGTAAGCAGCAAGAATTCTGCACAAGTAATCAATATTCTCAAGATATGTATTGGTTAAAATCGTTTGAGTCAGATAGTACTTTCTGTAGGTTGTGGAGATTTGGATAAGGTTAGTGTTCACCGAGTCCTGATACTGACATGTAAGAACTCCCGTATTTCAAGATGTTATTATTACTTAGAACCACTGCCCTTCAACTGACCAAGAGAAAAGGCGGGAAAAAATCCCCAAGATCTGTCAGAAATTCAGTTA
>PTEX01000071.1:1038790-1292062 GCA_003342815.1 Eudromia elegans
TTGACATTCCTCAGGCGGCGGCGGAGAGGCGCCCACCCCCCTCTCTGCGGGATGGGAGAGTCGGCGGCCCCCATTGGGCAGCTGTCACTCACCGCTCCACTCCCATTGGTCTTCCGCTGACAGCGTCCCGCGGTCATTGGCTACGAAGGAATGTAAACCCTCTTGAAGGTAGGCKGGAGGCCATTGGTCGGGAGGGAAACTGCGTCCGTTGATTGGCGCGGCGGGGGAGCGCCGCGAAGTGGGATTGGAYTAGAGGGGCATCCGCCAGTGGTTGGCTGAAGTGGAGAACGCCGGGCTCTCATTGGTGCGCAGGGTGCGGTTAATTCGCAACGGAAGGGGGCGAGGAGCGATTCCCTTTCGTTTACCGTCTGCATTCCCCGCTGATTGGTCGCTCCTCTCCTACCTTTCAATCTCATTGGTCTTKTCTAGCATAACGCATTCCTCGCGGTGATTGGCTGGCCTGAAAAGCCTTTCCCCAATGGTAGGGCCACTCGCCTTTGTGCGCCTCAGGGGGCGGAACGAAGCGTTGTTGCTGCGCCCGCCATTGGCTACCTCCGCTGTCCCTTTGCTCTCCCCGGGAGCTCCCGCCCGTCCGGCGGCCAGTCMGCGCGCCGCTCGCTGCGGCTACAGGCGGGGCGGTAGAGAGCGGCGCTCCGATTGGCTGCGGGCGGCCCGAGGAGCGGTTTGAACTGGCGGGCGCCAGGTGGGAGGTGAGCKGTGGACTCTGAGGGGGGTGCCATGGGGACGGGAGGTCCCCGCGCCCGCCTCGACCTTGGCGGGGTCGGGRCGAGGGGCTGCGCGGAGCCGTTTGTACCGACACACGCGTGCGCGGGTCCGCGGCATGGGGCTACGGCCGCAGCCCTCACCGGGACTCCCCGGACGCCTCGGCGCCTAACGGAAACGGCGTGGCCCTTGGGGAGGCGGCTGCGGCCTGTGGAGGACCGGGGCCTCTCGCACGGTCCTTCCCGAGAGATTGTGACAGCGGCTCGTGTGATCCCGAGCGGGGATTAAAGGCCCAAGTGCCGCTGATGATCAGGAGCGTCCCCAGCTCCAGCGCCTCACGTGTGCGAAACCCCGCACGTGTCCGGGGACCTGGCTGAGGGGGCTCCGGAACGGGCCCCTGGACCGCAGGGCGGGGAGCTGCCCCCGGCACAGGCAGCTTTAAAGTTTGTCCCCCGAAGTTATGGGGTCTGGCACAGCTCTCAGGCCCCCACGGGAGGCCCAGCGGAAGGAAAGGATGATCTGGGTGTGGGGGCCGCCCCTGACAGCTGAGGTGTTTGGGTAACTTTTGAGCAAAGGGACTCCTGGATCCTCTTTTTTTGTGTGTGTTTTCTTCATTTGTGTGCCCTGTCAATGTTCTCCAAAAACGTGTATTTTCTTCCAAAGCACAATAATTGTCAGTGTACGGTAAAGAAAAATCACTGTCAAAAGTCTGTGAGTGAGTCCTAACCAGAAAGCACTCGTACCCCTGAATCAGTAAWATGGTATTTTTGTGTTTTCCACTCATCTCTTGTGTGCAAACATACATCGGGGAACAGATTTAAGAGGAGGCGATAATCTTTTATCTGTTTTATGTGGTGCCTTTTGTAAGATAACTGTGACTAATATTTAGCTGGATTTTTGAGRTGTCATCAATGCTCTTTCCTGTCCCTCCTGTGACAGCTCTTAATCTTGATGAAAGGGGGGGATATTTCTATAATTTAGTATTAATTTGTCTTTTCCTTTTCTTTTGTTGTTGTTGTTACCGCAGCAATGGCAAAGTACAAGCAACGTCGACGAAAGCTGAGAGCCAGAGCAAAATTTCTAATGGAAAAAAAACAAAATGCTGCTAATCTCCAGGGCTCAGATTGTCCCTCTGCTAGGTAGGGGGCTCACATGGAACTTTTTCTTTAATTCAATTTCTGGATCCATTATTTGCTCCATATATAATATGGAATTGAGGTAAAAGCTCTGTGTTGGAGCCTATATATCAATGAATTGTTTTATCTTGTATATTTTCTAGTATCTTCTCTAATGTTAACTTTAATACACAGGAAATAAGTTTTGAGAAAAACAATATATTGCAAATCTGAGGCTTTATTTCTTTTTAACTTCTCTATTAGTGCCACACACTTCTCATGGTGCTTCCTGCCTTTTCCTAGTCTCGCTCTCATTCCTACTCTGTTGGCAACTGTTGTTGCTGGTGCTTGTAGTTTCCACAGTTATTTGTGTTTAAAGCCTGACTTCATAAATACCATTATGTCTTTGTTCTGAACTGTTCTTTCCCAGGCCAGCAGGTGATCTTCCTCTGGACACATCAGCTGTCCAAAGCCGCCTGTCCTCAGTCTGGTCGTTCACTTTGCCCAGTGTAAAAACGGTAGTAAAACCCTTTACAACAACAGCCTCGTTTCTGTACTGTTGGTGCCAGAACACTGTTACGCAGGTAGGCTTTCTGCTTCCTTCTTGACCATGTGCGAGGCTCTCTTTAGCATGTCATTTTGTTTACTGACACCTTTCAAGTATATTTTGYGATTGCTTCTGTGGAAGAAGTATGAGACAAATGTCTAAGGTCACTGTGTGCATTAGAAGCTCACAGAAATCTAGAGCTTTCTGTTACCTAACAGGAAAATAAGCAATGACAGCAAATGTCTTTAATGATTGTACTCATACATGAACTTCTCAGGTCAAATGTGGATTATACTCTAGATGAAGTTAGATGCCTTTTTGAGAAACTCACTCTTTGGRTTCTAGCCTGGCCTTAAGACCTCTGTGGTAAAGGAGTGGCAGTTAATATTCAATTTTGGTTGTCAAAGCAGAAATGACAGAGCGAATCTAAATGGTGAAATTGCCTCTCTATTTTGTGCCTTTCTGCTGACTACAATGCAAGACTTTGCMATAGAGCTTTTGATAGGAATTATACCAGATAGTCTTGTCTCTAGAAACGCAGTTTTTTTGTAAGCATTCATTTGGTTTCTTTTTATGTTAAGAGTCTTAAAGTGGTTAAAGACACCGTATTTCCATCGCAAATCTACTTAAGGGAGCTAAATACATTTAGAGAGAAGCTGGAAAAGTTGGAGACTGAATTTTCCCAATTGCAAGGAATACTCCAGGTCAGTCTCAATCCCCATGGGCAGAGTAATGTTTAATTGTGTAGAAATGTAAGGAATTGTGATTAACGAGGGGAAACTGAAATCTTAAGACTTTCTAGACTTTCTTATTGTGCAGTATTTCACCTCTTCTACACATGAAGCATTATTAAACTGCAGTTACTTCTTGGCTGCAGGCTAGCAAGTCTGATAAAAGGCTTCTTATCTGCCTGGTTGGAATGAAATCAGAAGCTCTGTTCTCTAAAATTCATTATGCTTTCCAGGGTTTTAAATATTCTCTTATTTATTCATACTTCATTGTTGTTGTTTTCAGATGAATGGAACCACAACTTCGTCTTCAGAAAATTCTCTTTGTCAACGGTGCCATAAACCAGTTCTGGGTGCTCCTGTGCAGACACAGGTGGACCTGCTGTTATCAGTGTGCGGGCCTTCGGCAGCACAACCACAGCCTGCGTGTGCACCCCCTGCACCACCTCCACCACCACCGCCGCCACCTTTGCCCCCACCACGGGCACCTCCAGCTCCCGTCCTTCTCAAACGGGGCAGCAGCAGCTCGAAAACGCTCCTGGTAGGCAGGGATCTCCATTCAGTTACTTGTGCCTGGGTTCTTTGGACCCGGGTCGGTCAGGAGTGTGTGTCTGCATGAGCAGCCTGTCACCTGCCACTTCTAACTTTCCTTGCAACCCCTCTAACTGTCTTCAGGAAACGTCACTAAAAAAAGATGGGCCGATGCATATCTCTCTCAAGGATCTCCTGAACGTAAAACTAAAGAAAACAGAGAGCACCCTGAGAACTGACAAGGTAAATCAGAGGACATAGGGATGATCAGGGCAAAAACTTCCTGTGGTGCTTGTCTCAGCCTCTCATAGACTCATGGAATTTTTCAAGAAATCATATTTTCTCTTCTGAAAAAAGCAAGGTGTTAGAAGTGAACCTTCTAATGAGTATGTGGGCATTTGGAGTGAACAAATTAAGTGTCCAGCCTTATTCTTATGGAAGGGTCTGGACTGATGTGCAAGACAGATTTCCTAAATTAAGATTAAGGACACATAGCTTCTATGTAGCTTTATGTTTGTGAGTGTTGTCAATATATTTGGGGTTTATTTTGGATGTCTAAAATGTTGCTTGCAGAAGTGTGTGTTTTTAATAAATCTGTTTTTGTCCAAGCCGCATTAAATCTTAAGGATWCCAAAAAGTGTGAAAGCCATAAACCACAAAAGTCTTTCAGAATTATAAATATTAATTAGATTTCAGTTCATCAAGGGCTTTTAAAGTTCATTTGTGGTAATGTTTCTGTTCTGACTTTAGGCAGGATCACCAGTGAAGACACGCAGGGCATTAATTACCGTGTCAGATTTACARAGCATTAGTCTGAGACCTAAATCCAATCCGTCAGTTCACATTACAAACTGCTTAATGTAAGAAGTTTTCTTCCTTTCTTTGATATTTGATTTCTGTGTTCAAAGTAATGATGAACACTAGTACAGAATGTTTTATTTTAATAATCTGTGGGKTTTTTTTTCCTTTTAGTACTCCTGCTAAAAATCAGTTAGATCTTCGGAAACATCTTAAGAAAGTCAATATACAAAGGTGAGTTCCTTTCTCTTCTCATTTTGTTTTTCTGTAAAGTTAGAGAATTAATAACAACTCCCCTTACTGCTTCCCACCTTTCCAGAAGTCCTGGGGGCACTCCACTAAATGCTAAAGAAAACCTGGAGAGTGGCACTGGGTTGACACCGATCATGACACAGGCACTACGACGCAAATTTCAGGTGAGTTGTGGTGTTTGTCTAAGTATTTGACATATAAGGATGCCTGTTTTACTGTTTCCCAGTTTACTGATCAGGAAACTACAGAACGGAGRTGCTGATGCCCTGCCTTTTAGCAGGTTGTTTGATGGTGCTTAGAAGAAAAGTTGAGTTTTTGTGCTGGCTCTTGTGTCATAGTCCCAGTTTCCAGGAGAAAACAAAATGTGAAAGTTAATAAGGTCTGTCCTTTTAACAGGTTTGCTGGGTTTGTTTTCTTTTATGAAGCATCGATTAAGAGTAACACTGTAGTTTGTCTGAACAGTAACGGGTACCAAGCTCATACTCCAAGGCCTGACCCTGTTCTTCTTTTAACAGATGGCTCATCCAAAGAGTCCCTCTCCAGCCAAGTTAAATGCTGCTAACAGCTTCGATGAACAGTAGTAGTTTATGGAACAATGCATTTTATTCAGCTATGGTGAGGAAKTTGCTTGAATCCCACTTTTATATCACTAAAGCATAATGAATTTGTAAGTAAATCTAATGCACATGAAAAAGGGGAGAGTGCTGACAACGCTTCACCAGAATTCCGCTTTTTAAAGTCAAGATCTTTATGAGTCTCATGCCGGTTATATCTTCTCTACTACTGGACAAAGTTGAATGACATGTCCTGACTTCCTCTGAATATTTAACTGCTGCCTAGGCTTTCAAGAATTAAGTAGGGACTGTTATGTTCCTGGCTTGCTGCTACATGTAATATAGGTGTATTTGATAACTTAAATTTCATATTGTTTTTATACTTTTAACAGAAAATTGAGAGTAGATGTACAGATTCACAGAAAAGAACCATCTTGGTGCTGTAATAGTGTTAAAGGCTACATTAAATGTAGAAGTGTTAAACTTGCAGCCCCACGGGTTTGCACAAGCAGTTAGGTGCCTCCGGCTGGAGATGGGTCACCTGCCCCGTGGGCACTGAAGGGCCCCGGAAACCTCCGGCGGCTCAAGCGCCCGGGGAGGCTCCGGGCCCCGCTTCGAGGCGGGGCGGTGGAGGCACCGGAGCAGCTGCCGCCGTGCGGGGGCGCCGCCGAGAGGGCGTGGGGCCGGGGCCGCCGTCACCGCCCGGCCTCAGCCCGGTCCTCACCGCCCGCCGCGCCCCCCTTTGAAATGGCTCCCGCGCGCCGGCTCCGCGCATGCGCGGCGGCGGGGCTCGGGGAGGCGCGCAGTGCGCATGCGCGGTGGCGGCGGCGCGGCCATGCCGCTGGCGGCGCGGGCCATGGGCGCCGTGGGGCCCGTGAAGCTGCGGGAGCTGCTGCTGGCGGGCGCCGAGGCGGGCGCGGCGGCGGGGCCGGGCGCGGCGGCGGCAGGCGAGGAGGAGGTGTGCGTGGTGGGCATCTTCGGGAAGACGGCGCTGCAGCTCTACTCCGAGAAGGCGGCGCTGCTGAGCACCGTGTGCGACCGGCAGGTCTTCCCGCTCTTCGAGAGCGAGGGCCCCGCGGGCGAGACGGCCGCCGGGCCGGAGGCCGAGCCGGCCACCAAGGACTACAACCAGCTGCAGGCCTATTACAGCCAGGAGAACCGCGTGCTCTACCTGGTGCTCACGTCCATCTGCGACACGCCGCAGCTGCTGCGGGCCTGCAGYGACCTGGCGGCCGCCGAGGCCCGCGAGCCCGCGCCCGGCCACCCGCCCGGCGCCCCCGCCCCGCTGCCGCACGCCGAGGCCCATGAGTTCTGGAAGCACCAGGAGAAGCTGCACTGCCTGAGCCTCCTCTACCTCTTCTCCGTGTGCCACATCCTGCTGCTGGTGCATCCCACGTGCTCCTTCGACATCACCTACGACCGCGTCTTCAGGGCGCTGGACGGGCTGCGGCAGAAGGTCCTGCCCTCCCTGAAGGCTGCCATCAAGGACTGCCCTGTGGGCAAGGAGTGGAAGCTCAACTGCAGGCCCTGCCCTCCGCGCCTCCTCTTCCTCTTCCAGCTCAATGGGACCCTGAAGGTGGATCCCCCGCCGGGCAGGGGCCAGGATCCCTGCGGCCACCTGGAAAAGCCGCCCCCCAAGAAGCATTCTCCCAAGAGGAGGCTGCAGCACGCGCTGGAGGATCAGATCTACCGCATCTTCAGAAAGAGCAGGGTGCTCACCAACCAGAGCATCAACTGCCTSTTCACCGTGCCCGCCAACCAGGCGTTCGTCTACATCGTGGCCAACGGGCCCCAGGACGGCGAGGATCCGGTGGCCATGCTTCTCGACCAGCTCAGGAGCAACTGCACCATGAGAGAGACCGACTCGCTGCTGGCTCCCACCCTGTCCGGCCCCAGAAGGTACCAGATGATGCGACACGGCAGGCAGCAGTTGTCCTTCTACGCAGAGAGCAGCAGCWSCAGCTCCAGCTCCTCTGGGCAGCTTGTGGACTGTACCCTCAAGGAGTTCCTGTGGCAGCACGTGGAGCTGGTGCTCAGCAAGAAGGGCTTCGACGACAGCGTGGGGAGGAACCCGCAGCCTTCTCACTTTGAGCTCCCGACCTACCAGAAGTGGGTTGCTGCAGCGTTAAAGCTGTATGAAGTGACCATCGAAGGCAAAGATGATGACCCAAATTCTCTCACTGGGGAGCTGAGTTCCAAAATTATGGGAAGCATCAAAGTCTTGGAAGGGTATTTAGATATAGACACTAAATTCTCCGAAAACCGTTGCCAGAAAGCTCTCCCCATGGCCCACAGCGCATATCAGTCCAATCTGCCCCATAATTACACCATGACAGTCCATAAGAACCAGTTGGCACAAGCACTGCGTGTGTACAGCCAGCACGCCCGGGGCCCGGCCTTCCATAAATACGCCATGCAGCTCAACGAGGACTGTTACAAGTTCTGGAGCAACGGGCATCAGCTCTGCGAAGAGCGAAGTTTAACTGACCAGCACTGCGTGCATAAGTTCCATTTGCTCCCTAAAGCAGGTAAAGAAACTCATTTGTGGTTGGTTCTCGTGTTTTAATTTTGTTTGCACTTGAAAATGTCTTAAACTGAAAACAGAGTCCCTTGCACTTTACAGACAGTGCAAACTGGACAGCTTTAATCTCACCCTAAGAAAACAAAGCTTTAATTACAGTAGAGCTGTTGTTCAGACGACTTCTACATTGCTGAGATGCCTAATCCAAGTCATTGGTGACCATTATAGTTTGGAACTGTTTTGGTTTTCATGGTCAATTCATTCATTGCCTCCTCTGCAACTTGCTGCATGTGTGGGAGTGTGTGTGGTGTGTTTGCCTTGCAGAGGACTTAGAATATAGAAGAAACCTTAGAGTGATGAATAGCTCTGTTTTGTTATGAGTGCTATAAAAGTGCAATGTTCGATAATTATTCTTCTGTTCTTGTGCCATTGAGTCCCCTAAATGTGATCTTAAACTGAAAACACTTTTCTAGTTGAGTAGTATTTGGATGTGAGTTCACTTTTTGTAACTTTGATTGTAAGTCTGTGCTAATTAGAGGTGCCACACTGGAGTTCTTCTAATGAGATATAAAATAGGACAAAACGTCTCTGAAAAGGGAAACACTCTCTAGGAATGCCAGCTAATTCTCTTGGATTTGACTGGTTTTGCTTTCAGGAGAGAAGCCAGAAGCAGACAGAAACCCTCCAGTTCTGTATCACAACAGCCGGGCTCGCTCCACTGGGGCCTGTAACTGTGGAAGGAAACAAGCACCTCGTGACGACCCCTTTGATATCAAAGCAGCTAATTATGACTTCTACCAGGTGACTTATTTGGTCTCTACTTCAAGCAGCMCTTCTGTTTTATCAACAAGGCCTATATGCTGATGTGACCGATAGTAAACTTTCCTTTTTAAGCCTATCAGTGAGCAAATATTGTCTGGGAGGAAGGATTTCTGAGAGCAGAAATTGTGCTTTCTTGGGTGAACGGAATGGGCAGCTTTTGTCCCCACTGCTCCACGCAGACAGGAGCATCTTTACATTGCWGGTGTGTTGGTCCATGGAAATTTTAAATCCATGCTACACACCAGCTGTACTTCTACCTGCTTTTGTTCTCATATTGTGTAAACCTCTTGAATCTTCCTCTTGAATCTTTTTTAGTCTCTTTGCGGTCCTAAATTGTACCTACTAAATGTTGTGACCATGAACTCCGTCATCACTGACATGGAAGATGTAAAATTAACCAAAATAATCGTGTATTCTTTTTCTTAGCTGCTGGAAGAAAAGTGCTGTGGGAAGCTGGAGCACATCAACTTCCCTGTGTTTCAGCCCAGCACCCCTGACCCAGCACCCGCTAGGGATGAGGCATCACCTGCCCCTCCAGAAGGAGAGATTGAGAAACTGAAAGAAAAGGAGCCTCAGACTCAGGGGGAAAGCACAGGCCTCAGCTTGGCCCTCAGCCTGGGTCAGTCCACGGGCAGCTTGGGCACTTACCCAGCTGACCCTCAGGGTGGAGGTGACAACGCAGAGAGCCACGGGCAGAGCGGTGACTCCARAAGCGAGAAGAGGCCAAGTCTGGTGGATCGCCAGGCCTCCACTGTCGAGTACCTCCCTGGGATGCTCCATTCCAATTGCCCCAAAGGCCTTTTGCCCAAATTCTCCAGCTGGGCACTGGTCAAGCTGGGCCCTGCTAAGGCTTACAACTTCCACACCGGCTTAGACCAACAAGGCTTTATCCCAGGAACAAACTACTTAATGCCCTGGGATATTGTCATCAGAACGAGAACTGAAGATGAAGGAGACTTGGACACCAATTCCTGGCCTGCACCTAACAAAGCTGTTCCTGGGAAGAGAAGCGCAGTTGTGATGGGAAGAGGAAGGCGGAGAGATGACATAGCTCGAGCTTTTGTAGGATTTGAGTATGAAGATGCACGTGGGAGGCGGTTCATGTGCTCGGGGCCCGATAAGGTCATGAAGGTGATGGGAGGGGGCCCAAAGGAGTCTGCTATCAAGGCCCTCAATTCTGACATGCCACTGTACATCCTGTCGTCGACTCAGGGACGAGGGCTCAAGCCACATTATGCCCAATTTATGAGACTCTTTGTGGTGGTTCCTGATGCTCCACTGCAAATAACATTAACACCTCAGGTAAGAAGTGGAAAAGGGAATCTGGTAATGGYGGGGAAAGAGTGGAGAGTTGCAGCATGCTTTGCAGGACGGGGAGGCACCTCTGTGATCATCACGAGAGACTTATTCCAACCCAAACCAGAACTTCCGTCAAGTTCTCTTAGTGGACAAAAACTGCGGTTAAAATGTCGGGCTATTGGTTGTGTAACTAAAAGAGATTGGAGAGTTGACTTCACTGCTTAATAGTTGGGTTCATAACAAACTGATTTTGCCACTTAACATTTTTGGTGGAGAGGCCAGTGACTGGGCCTTGGCAACAAATTTCTCCTGTTTCTTCAGGAGGTCTTAGTTCAGGTTTGAAATGGTTTGATAGCTGGAACAGGAGAGCCTGCCCTCATGCTATAGCTGTCTTCTAAACAGCTATTTTATAATGTAGAGGTTGGCTTATGCCAGCTCTATACATTTTAGAAAGTAAATTTTAGAAATATTTTATCAAGGGTGACTTAAGAGCATTCCATTGGATTGAAACTCTTAAGATAATTGCTACAGAAAATGTGCTGCAATAATTTTTCTTTTAAAAGTTCACCAGTGAGTAATGTCTATGTAAGAATTAATTTAACATTTTAAATGTTATAGAAAAAAAGCAGTGACTCACCACTGAGGTGAATTATTATTATTAGGTACCCTTTGAATTTAGAAGGTAAAAGATTTCTTTYATTGGAGAGTTCTTCCTGTTTCCAAGGATATTCTAAAGAAATGGAGGAAAGCGTAACAGTTACCYAAACAGGTTTTTGAAAGAATAAAATAAGAGCAAGTGTACATGTGCTTATATATTATAGGGCAAAAACTGTATTGATGTTCACTGTATAGCAGTGCTGCTGAATGAGAGTCAGAACAACCTGTGTTCCATGTAATGGTGGGAAGGGAAGCAGATTTAGAGCTTTTTGTAACCTTTCTAGCTTTTGAAATTGTCACAAGATCCTTATTGAATCACAAAACAATGGAATTGGCCTCTTCTGTGTGACACCTTCAGCTACGCAGATACCTCTTGTTTTACCTTCAAGGTTGAAGAACAGCACTGACCAAAACCTGACATTGACACTGATGTGTTTGGAGTAGGGTAACAGGTCCGGGCTCTCTGTGCTGCAACACTGCGATCTGCTGCCGGAATCTTTAGTACTGCACGAGCGTGGGGACCTGGATTGTACCCAAGGATTACTAGACTTCCTTGGGTTTAGATTTTTATTCTAACGATGTTTATCTGCTCACATCTCCATTTTGTTTTCAGGTCCAGCCAGGGCCACCGCCTTGTCCTGTGTTTTACCCTGAGAAGCAGGAGATAACCCTTCCATCTGATGGGCTCTGGGTGCTGAGGTTTCCTTACGCGTACGTGACGGAGCGCGGACCCTGCTTTCCTCCAAAAGAAAGCCAACAGTTAATGAGTTACAAAGTTATCCGAGGAATACTGAAAGCAGTTACACAATAAGAATTATTCTAGTAATTTTTTTWAATTTAAATCTTCAATCCAAATTATGGGTTTTGATTCATGTCTGTTGCTGAACAAATATCACTGTCATCTAGTGAGCCATATTGTGGTTCAGCCAAACACAGGTTGAAAATGAAGTGTGAATATGGAAGTGGAGAAAGGAATCCAAGAAACCGGTAAAGTTTCTCTTTATTAAGTTTTGACATGCGACAAAAAAGTGGCTATCTTAACATACTGAAASTACATCACTAAACAGCGTGAGGATAGCGCTTGTCCCTGTTGTATCTTTCTACATACGTATTTAGAGAAATTTGTAAAATATTGTTGCCAGAAATCAGTTTTCTTTGTTATATGGAGGCAATTATGGGTACAATCTCTTGTTTTTCTAAACTATTTGTGTGTAAACAACAGAATGTTTTCAGTGCGATGTTACAAGAAATTACTGGTCTTTGATCTTGTCTAAAAGCTGAGGCATTGCAGTTCTCATTTATCTTAGTGTCATCAAAGCCAGAAATTGTGTTTACCCGTATCAAGTTGTAATATTTTATTGCGTTTGTGCTCATAGGTGAGACTGTTTTGAAATTGATATTGCATGTTAAAAAGAAAAGTTTTTTTGCAATTGAAGTGTGAAAGCTCAGTTGGAGATTTTTGGAATGACAGATCTCTCTGTAAAGGATTTGTATTTGTTCAGAATAAGCAACTCTAGCTTAAGCTGTCAGTAGGGGCCGACTTGTAATTAGCTGATTTTTGGTTGCCAGAAGGTATTTGTAAAGTTCAAATCTCAAATTGAGGGATTTTTTATAATTATACTACCTTTTCTGAGAGATGCAGAACGCTGTTGGAAGAATAGCTTGCGTCCTCAAAGCTTATGCTGCCAAGGTAAGATRAATTATTAAAAAATGGCAGTATGATGTGACCTAATTTCATTTCTAGAATATCAGTTTTAATTAGCAGGCATGCTAACTCCCAGTGGCTGGTTCTGTAATAATGCAGCGATTGCAGTGCGTGGCCAGGCGCGAGAGCTGCTCTCGGTGCTGTGCAAGAGCTCCTTGGTCCAGCCGTGGGGAGAATCCCTCGGGAGAGGGAATCGCCTCCCTGCGCGCGCTCTAATGAATGTGGTCTAACAAATGCGCTTGACGCCTCCCGAGCACGATGCCCCGGTGCAGTCAATAACACGGAAAGCCCTGCGGAGAAGTTGTCTCGGAGTCAGACGGCAGCGGGAACGGGGAAATTAAAGGACGTCGCTTTGAAAACTGCCTCGGAAAGGGGAAGCGGCGGCGGGCGCGAGCCGAGAGCGCCCGGTGCCTCAGCGCGGGGGCCGCTTCCCGCCCGCCCCCTCAGCGCCGCGAGCGAGGCGCGCCCTCAACGGCTGCGCGGAGGGGAGGGGGCACTAACGGTCTTAACGGCCGCGCTGAGGCGGGTCCAACGGCTGCGCTGAGGGGAGGGGGCACTAACGGCTGCGCTGAGGCGGGTCCAACGGCTGCGCTGAGGGGAGGGGGCACTAACGGCTGCGCTGAGGAGGGTCCAACGGCTGCGCTGGGGGGAGGGGGCACTAACTGCTGCGCTGAGAAGGGTCCAACGGCTCTAACGGCTCCGCTCCTGCGAGGCGGGCAGGGGCTCGCGTCCCGCCCCGCGCCTGCGCACTGCGCCCGCCTCCCCCGGCCCGGGGGCGGAGGGGGGAGTGCGGCTGCGGCTGCGCGGCCCGCAGTGGAAGCGGCTCCCGCAGCGCTGCCGCCTCGGAGCCGGCTGCGGGGCCGGGCGCCGCCGCTCAGAGCGGCACGATGTCGGCCACGCTGTACGTGCTCTCCACGCTGGGCGGCTACGTGCTCACCTCGGCGCTTCTCCTCAAGTGCCCGGGGCTGCTCCACCGGCCCAAGCGGCAGCGCTTCCGCTGCCGCCACATCTCGCACCGCGGCGGTGAGTAGGGGGCCGGGGCGGGCGGGGAGGCCGCGGCGGCGGCGACGGGAGGGACGCGCGTCGCCCGCTCGGCCCCGCGGTCCCGGGCGGTGCTGCCAGGGCTATATTAGGAGGCTGTGGAGCCGCCGCCGCGATGCCCGCAGCGGCTCCTCGGAGCCTCCGTCTGGTAGCCTAATTTTAGGTGCCACCTGCTGACCGGTGCTTGATTTCAAAGCTGAGTAAGTCGCCGGACTCTGCAGAAATCAGCCGCTTTTCTCAGGGATTCACATCTTCGTGGTTTCCAAACAGATAGTTCTGTATGTTTCTTCCTAATGGCAATGTGGCTAATTAGCCCTTTCTTCCTAATAAGAGAAAAGGCTGACTGTTCGGAGCAGGTCCAAAGATCAACCTCCTTCCATCTGATTCACCGTGTGCTCCAGGTACTCGTTCACTCTCTGCTCTGGTCCTGCCCTTTGCTTTCCAGGCAGCAGAGAAGCGAGAGCCGTTGAGAGGAACACGGGCCACTCTCTCAGGGTGCTCCTAAACGTCTCTCTCCACTTGGATGATGCTGCTTGGGCAGGGCTGGACCTAACCCTGTGCTCTCCTCAGGTGTGAGGTTCCTRGCACATTTGACTATGGAATAAAAAAGATATGGAAAAAATGTGGTCTGGAGCTCAGCAGGAGGCTGGCTCAGGTTAAAAAGTTCCATAGCAAAAGATGAGGTGTAGGGCAAAGTGGGATGAGCTGTAAATAAGCACCTGGTCTTCGATTCTGCTTGCAAGGACAGCATTAAACTAGACAGGTTTCTCAGAAGTGATGCCCRAGGTGTCTAGTAGCTCTCAATGCTTTGCTTTTTAGTTTCAGGAAAATAAAAACTTTGCTGTGATTTTGTTGTTTCTCCTCTTGCTGTAGAAAACAATGGCTCGGTACCAAGATAAATGTGATGCCCGTTATTTGGATCTCATCCTCTCCACGTCCTTGCTTGAAGGCCTKATGGGTAGTCTGGTTGCTTTTCATCATCGCAAAAAGATAATTTTAAGGTTTCTTTTGCCTCTTCTAAAGTGTTAGTAGAAAACATCTATGGCAAATCCTACGTTTCCTATTCTGTGCTGGTGTAGACCAGCTCTTCCCTTTCCCAAAACTGCTGCCYTGTTCAATTTATGAGATTTAGTCACTCTTCCAGTAAATGTCTTGCCAAAACCACTGAAGATATTCTGGATTCACATGTACAAAAGTACTTTTTGATTGGGAATGAATGTAATAGCAGTTTCCCAGTCAATATTTTAATTTACAGACTACAAACATGGTGCTTTTGTCAGAATTTGATATGAACTCTTTAATCTTTTTTTGTGTATGTGTGTGCAGGCTTTAGTTAAGATAACTAACCCCAAGCATAGAATGAGAGCTTTTAGGCTATTTACACTAAGTGCTATTAAAACAGCAACAAAAAAAGCTGTGCTGAATGGGATGATTATTCGTTAGGCATTGCGAGACGAAGTCCACAGTCCTTGAATTGGTCTTTGTTTCTGTATATGCTGTGAAGAGGGTACAACCCTTAAATAACATCTCAATAGCTTTTTGCTCATCAGATACTATGAGWTTGAAGATCACTTTACTTTTTACTCCCTGTAGTGTTTGCTTTGTAACTGTAATTCCTGTGGGACTTAAGTTCTCAGGCTTTAACCCTGCTGGAGCTTTCCGTGCAGTGTCGGGTTTCCTATTGCGTTCCTCCTCTCTGCTGCGGAGATCAAGGTAACACTTGTTTGGCTTTTTCTTCTCCAAGACGAAGCCTTGCATRTGAAATCTCCTAAGTCTGTGAATTTTGGTTTTTCTTTTTCTAATGCAAGAATTTTCTTCTCTTGGCTTATAGGTCTTATGTGGAACCATTTCTGAATTAGTGTTTCACTTTTGCATTGTTTTAAAAYTTAAAAATTGTCACTTCTGAGTTCAATCATTATATGTTCTCCACTAGGATCCTCTGTCTCTGTGGCATGGGCTGGACTGCAGAGTCTTTTGGGAGAGGTCTCATTGATCATTTGCACAGTATCGTTTTTAAATATCTTGTCCAAATTTTATTTCAATTTTGCCTGTTGCCTCATGTCCTTTCACTAGATGCCAGTGAGAAGAGTCTGTTTTTGTCTTCTTTGACCTCTCATCAGATATTTCTACAGTTTGAAAGCTCCTTCATGAGCCTTCCCTTCAGAATAAATAATCCCAGCTCAGTCTCTTCTTGTGTGTCAGATGCTCTAATCCCTTAATCGTCACAGCCTCCACTGGACTTGCTCCGTTATGTCCATATCTCTTCTGTCTGGGGAATTCAGAACAGAACCCGCATTCCAGATTGTATCTCTCTAGTGTTGAGTTGCCTCCCATGACCTCCTGGCAATGCTCTTCCTGATGTAACCCAGGATGCTGTTGGGCGCCTTTGCTCATATGGGGAAAAAATTCCAAGCCTATGGATCTTTTCCTTGAGTTGATATTTGGCTTGACTCCCTTTTGGTCGTTGGTAGTTCTTCCAAAATGGCAGCAACTTTGATGCTTAGGTATGGCTCCTTTGGCTTGCAGGGGACCAACATGTGCTGAGCAAGGTCATTTTTATCTTGAGGACTTCAGAAAAGTATGTAGTTCACAAAGCCAATAGATATTATGTGATTTTTGGAGATGCATCTGAGTAAATAAATGTCAAAAAGCCTTCAACAAAACTAGCCCTTTTCTCCGAGGAAAGAAAGTAATTCAGTGTATCCTTTAACTTGCTTGTTGTAGTTCCCTTTTCTGAACAGGGTTTGTGAAAGCCATGTTGCTGATCTAGCACTCCTATTGCAGCTTGTCCCTATTTTGCTTTCTTCCTCCCATTTCCCAGATGCAGAAGTCAGGCCTTTTTGTTATCAAATAGTTTGACTCACCATACCTACCTCCATGGCATGTAGCTTGCTACACCAGTCATTTAAAGCTTTATTTTCTGAAGTCTCTGCCCAGAAGTATTAGGATATTTTTTTGTTTGCAAATTAAAGATTAACTCTTTGTTTTCCCTCTGTTACAGTTCAGGTTGCATGRACACAGTTGACAAATTAAGTGCAATAAAAATGGAAGTTTTAGCTATCTTAAGACTCACCAACCAGGTCCTGTGCACTCTTTCCCACACTGTTGGGTGATCTCTAGTAGCACGCCGAGGTTCTCCAGCTTTTCTCTAGACCRAGGTCATGTTTGCCATTCAACCTCTCAAAGCTGCTATAAAGTTTTCATTTTGCTATAAAGTTTCCTGGAATATTGGTGACAGATCACAGAAGTTACTGCAGGTTGACCATATTGATCTATGTTAAACCTTGCAGGTTTTGTCACTGATTCCAAGTTAGTTAAGTGTTTCTTTGTAAACTTATCAATCCAACCTGATAACAACAAATCTATTTGTTGTGCATGCATGAAGTTGTATTGCTTTAATTGCAGGTTAGAGTAATATGTATTGCTGGGTTTTGTTAATAGGGAAGGTCTTATTAGAGCTTCTATAATTATGTTGTTTACAAGGTCTGTCATTCATCACTGTCATGGAGCAGCTAAAACTTGCATAGACATCTTCATCAGTGTGTGTATCTTTCTGAAGCTGTTTTCAGTGTATAATATTGCATATTTCTGGAAGGAGGGCATACGTCCTTTTCTAGCCCCTTAACTAGTTTTTTTTTCAGAGATGCATATGTAAAGAGCGGCCTAAAGAGGTTCAGGTTTCACCTTTGCTAAGCCTGAGAGAAAATTAAACTCATCTGTTCTTCTATGTGGAATTAATGTCCATTTCTTTCCATGTATATGAGGTCTATCTTTGCCACCAGAAAAGCCTTTATTGTCTGACTTAGGCTGTTTCAGGAAGCCTCTTTGCACTGAAAAGAGGTCTTTACCTCTATGAGCATCAATTGGGTTATGTGTTTAGGGAATAGCAGCTTCAAAGGGTTTTTTTCTTTTTTCCCTTCTTGTCATTCTTTCTGTCATTATTCTTCTCCCTACATCTGAAATAGATCTCATATATATCTTGTTTTCATGGAGAATATTGTCATAGCTAAAGAAAAAGCCTTTAAGCAACACCATGGCACCTGATCTYCAATTTGTATATTTAAAGTGTGACAGAAACCCAGGATAAGCTGTTTTGTTTAGATAAGATTACCTTGAGAAAGTCGCATTGCCCGAGTTTCCCCAGTGGAATAGCTGCAACTCTAGGAGTTATAACTTTAGCCTTATTCTCATTTGTCCAGATACTTCTGCCAAATGTATACACTTTTAATCCATTAATTTTAATTTTATTTCCACTGGGATTGASAGGAAGATAAGGATTTCGTACATGTTTTATCTTTTTGTTTTTCTTGCAGGTGCTGGAGAGAACCTGGAAAACACCATGACAGCCTTTCACCAGTGAGTACCAATGGAACCAATAGTGTCTAGAAGGGTGTTTTCGCTGTGTTTAATGASTGGAGGAGACAAAAAAGGATGGAACTTCCAACAGTTGTTTCTAGGCTACAAACGTTGTTTATAAAAGCTTTGCTTCCTTTGAGTAGCTTCTACAGATTGCTTAATATTACTGAATATTGCCAAATATTACTACAACTTAAAAATGAAGAAGCTGGGGTTCCACAAGCTTTGGGTTGTGCACAGTAGTGTAGTAAACTTGCATTTGGAAGTACATCTCCCAAGCCCTTATTCCTCCTGCTTTAAATAATAAAACATGTAATGATATTGCTTCCATATTTAATGCAGATTCCTTTTTCCCTTGGGTCAGGGAAGATCGTCTTAAACATAGGGCCTAACCTTGACCTTTTCGATTCTGGGGAGTGGGTCGCTGACCCACTGTTTATTTGCTTAGTGCCGTGGGGTGGGTCACCACATTGAGCAAGTAGGACTGGAGGATCCTACAGCTGAGGGAAGAGAGTGTAATAGAGCAGGATGATTTTCATGTCAACTTACCTAGTRATTACTTGATAATTGAAAGAAGGTGAAAAAGTAAATGTCAAATCCCTTCCTTTGCTCTTGGATTTTGAAGTTAAAAGCAGCAAAGTAAGAAAGACTTTTTAAATTTTTTTAACTCTTTTTTTTTAATTGAATTTCTTTCTTTAGGCATCAGTTTCTTTCATGTGTTTTTGTCCTTTTTTTTTCAATTCCATTTGCATCAAAACTGAAATAAAAAATTAAAACAATCCGTTAGTTTATTATACAAATATACAAAATACAAATAATGTCATATGCTACCTTTCTGGATACATTGGTATTACTCAGTTCTAGTTTGTATCAATATACTAATTAACCTACAGTGCTGGATTTCAAGAGGTCTGAATTTGTTGACTGTCAGGGCTGTAAGTGATTCTCTCAGATGTTYCAGAGTGTCGTAGTAGTGTTCAGTTCCCTCATTTATATGGAAGGAGATGATTTGTCTTGCAGGAATATTGTGACTGAAGTTTTAATATTAACAAACTTCTAATACACCATTTACAAAGGTAATGAAAGTGCTTCTGCTGTGGGTTTTTTTTTTTTCCCCCTCCTACATGTATTTCACTGGCACTGTGTGTGAAAGCCTCCAACCTGAGGGTTTAAAATTGAGTTAGGATGCTTTTGAAAACCTCCAACCTTTAAGAAGCAGTGAATTATAACAATGTTCTCAGAAGTGTTCCAAAAAGAAGGATTTCAAAAACTCCAGTTACCAAAGAGTGGTGGCCAGGCTGTGTGGGCAGCTTATTTTTTTAAAACTTATTTTTTTGTGCTCTGTAGCCTCAGCAGCCTGTGCGTTTCCTTGCAGACTGCRGTGCCAACTTCTGCAACCAAGGCTATTGAAAGTGCTGTGCTGGTTTCTATCTCCATGGAAGCTCAACAGAGCTTTCTGTGCTCTGCTCCTCCTAGCCTGCTGTTTTTCAACTCTGCTAGCACATTTTCCTGATAGTGCCTTTTTTCCTGTTTTTTTTAATGTTTTCTTGATTTTCTATAATTTCAGGATTGATTTTATATCTTTATGAAAGCCTCTTAGCAGCAGCTACTAGAAACAGCTTGGCAAAATGTCTAATTTGTTAGCAATGCAAGGTGAAGTTGCTGAGTTTAGGTAAGGGATAGATTGTACTGGCAAACATCAAAGACTTGTTTTTTGGTCTCTAGAAAGGGTGTTACTATGGGAGGGTGTTCGGGCTTGAAGCTGGGACTGCRCTGCTATTGGAATAAGTTTTTTTCTTAGAGGATAGGGAGCAGAGTTTCTAGCACTTCTTTTTCAGCAGTGTTGTCCCTACTTTTTGCTTCCCTTTCTTCACCCCTTCTCCTTCTAAGTAATCTTATATTATTGAGTGCCTTTCGTGCTGGACTGGAACTTCTCAAAGCAGCTTTTTGGAATGTTTATAGCTAATTCTGCTGCATTGTTTTTAAAAATATCATTGCACGTTTTAAAATTACAATCTTTTTTCATTGTAGTTAACCTCTCACCAATCCCCCCCGCCAAAAAAAGGCTGGATGCCCCATTGCTAGTTTCCTAAGCCTGGTAGTTTAAGTTGTATTTTAAAAAGTTTTTCACATCCTTCTTGTTTTTTGTTTATGGCTACTCCAGGATTGATTAGCTCTTTAAAGAGCCTGTTTCTTCTCTTGGTGGATGTACTGATACTAGTAAGCATTGCGCTCCAATAATTCTGAAATGATACTTCAGAAGTTTCTCAATAGTAAGAGTAGACTGCACAGGTGGAAGCACAGCTTGGTTTCTGTAGAAGGCAGAGCCAAAGCTCCAGAGTTCAAATCCGATCTCTGATTCATAGTGTCTTGTTTATTCTTGCATCAGCTTTCACTGTGATAGAGCCTATTTGTTTCCTGTTTTAAAACAAGATTGTGAAGATTCATTGTGTCATAAACCATCTAAAGTGCCTTCTCTGGGATTAGTTTAAATAACGTGTATGTTAGGTTTGGATCTATGCAAAAGATACACTTGGTTCAAGGCAGACTTCTTTGCTTCCAGTGCAGTTAATATAGGAACGGATATGTTGGAACTGGATTGTCACCTGACAAAAGATGAGCAAGTGGTTGTATCCCATGATGAGAACTTGAAGAGATCAACAGGAGTTGATGTCAATATATCGGACCTCAAATATTCTGTAAGTTGGAGAAAAAAACGTCACTAGGTAAAGAGTAAAAATGTGTTTGTACAATGGCTGGAGGGGAGGCTTTGTGCATGGATGTGTGCATGTACCTAGTATCCAAAATTCAAGAAGAGTATTTATCTTGCTTGGCAAAGTTATCTAGGCTCTCTGTGTGTTCAAGGGAGTAAAGTGGGCATGCTTCCAGAGGGTGATTAACTCTGTCCCAAAGCAACTTGGATGAATGGCCTTCTGGAGGTGTGCCTGTTTTGCCGGATTGATGACAGAGATCAAGTCAACCAGCTTGTTCTTTTTAATGGGTAAAACTGGTAGATTAATTCCCGCCTCCAGTGACTGCTTTACAAGGCTACTTTGCAGAACTGTCTTTCCACCTGATATTTTAGTAGACTTATCCATGTTTTTCAGACAGACATCTGAAAATATTCTTTTTCTTAGACCTGTGTAATCTTCAGCTGATTAAGAATGCAAAATTGTTCAAGTAAAAGGGAACAGAGTGTTGACAAATCTTTTCTTATGCAAGAAGCCTAGAAACATGTACAAAATATTGTTTGTGTCTTTAAATGATAAYTTATATGGCTTATGAATTATTTTTCTTGTTTCAAGAAAATTCATAATTAGTCACTGCTTTCTGCTTTTGAATTAGTCTTCCTTTTCCCATTATTTTTAAGGAACTTCCTCCATATCTCTGCAAACTGGATGTCACATTTCAGAAAGGTAAATTTTTGACTTCTACTTCAATTTACAGTAACTACTTTTTCATAATTGTAGTGTGGCAGTTTCTTACTTTAAAGGAAACAGAAAAGTAATGACTTTTATCAGTATCTTGATGAGAGAAGTTTTTAGAGAAAAAGAAATGTTATAGTTTCTAAGGCTATTTTTTTCATATCAGCAGATGAATAATTTAAATGTACATTGTCTTTTTTCCCAAGTAGATATTTAAGCTTCTTTATTTACCTACTTCTGGACACTAAGCACCAAAACTTGACATGTCTGTTTTCTGTTGCCCTTGATCATTAGGCTTCTCCAGTATATTTTCCTAGAAGGAAAAGTTTGTGTTATTAGTTTGTCTCCTTTTGTGTGTATCTCACTATTTTCTGTGTGGTAAGCAAGCCCCTGTTTGCTAGTTCAGGATATTATTGCCTATTGTTGCTAAATAATGACTAAGTTGCATCAGTTTTCATTACTSAGGTGAGTTGTCACAGTTAATTATAATCATATAAGGGTAGTAAATTATTTCCAGTTTAATAATAGCTTTTCTTTTTTCTCTTTTTTCTTTTTACTTTAAAATAAGAAGTGCTCTAATATCTTAGCTTTTCTCTGCGCTATATTAGTAATGGTCACACAGTGGCAACTTTGTTTCCTCAGAATGCCACTGTGAGGGTAAAGACAACCGCATTCCACTCCTGAAAGAGGTGTTTGATGCTTTTCCACAAACTCCTGTCAACATTGACATCAAAATGAACAAYAATGTGTTGATCAAAAAGGTAGGTGATAAACTGCACTGAACCGAGGCTGAATATCACACAGAAGTGTTCAAATTTCAAAAGTAAGGACATCCCTGAGTTGCTAGTGGTCTGAGACACTGAAACATGTCCTTGGACTCCTCCCTTTTTCACCTGTTAGATCTTGCTCTGCGGGTAAGGTCATGCAGAACACAGYGGTATTAGCTACTTGCAGAGCAGCCTGTCTTTATTGATTCCCTYTCTCAGTATAAAACGGATGAAGGATGCTACATTGCTAGGGATATCTTTGTTTAATATTTAATATGAAGATTTAATATGTAGACTGTTCTTACAAATGAATCATGAATGAGTGATAAGAGTKTAAAGATAAGAGCTTACCACAGAAGATCATATCRGCTTTCCATCAGATACTRTTGCCATTTTCTGTTTTAAAAATCTCTAGTTTTTCTTGTTGGTACAGCAGAAAAGGAAATAGTATTGTACCCATCACCTGTTATCCACAATATGCAATTGTCTTAAGGTGGGAGGGCATATAGAAGAATTATCTTTCCTGTAATGACTTGCATAGTTGAAAAGTAACAAATGAAGTTGTGGTTAAATCCGCACAGAATAATATAAGTGAATGCATTTTTAGGGTTCCACACTTTTGCTTTTATATTGCAGGTTTCGGACCTGGTGAGTCAGTATAAGCGAGAACACTTGACTGTTTGGGGGAATGCCAATTATGAGGTTGTATCAAAGTGTCATAAGGAGGTGAGAATGGCTCCAAGTTTTGTTTTTCTTGACCTCTGTTTCACTCTGTAATGACATGTACAGAGAAGTAACCCATAAGTCAAGATGAGGTGTGCCAGTGAGCATAGTTAGCTCTGCTGGATTTTTAGCCGTGATTTGACGCTCTCTATCTCAGTTGTAATTTGCTTATTACATCAGTAAGGAAAGTCAGGCGTCACTAGTGCTCATGTACTCTCCTGTGCTTGGGTTACAAGTTACTGGAAAGATTAAGTTCATTGTCAGACACAAACAGTTGGCAGCTTATTCTTTAGGCACAAGTGCTATGGTTTAAAGGTGTATTCATGAACAAGTTTATTTACAGCAGACTGAACAGTCTATTCGGGTAAGTTAGAATCCTTTTTACTGCTTTCTGCAGAATGCTGACATTCCCATCATCTTCTGTTTGCAACGTGTCCTCCTCCTTGTTGGCCTCTTCTACACTGGTCTGCTGCCATTTTTTCCTTTCAAGGAAGAATTTCTGGAAATTCCAATGCCTTCAATCATCCTCAAGTGAGTTAAMCCTTTGGTGGGTATTGCAGTAAAATGATAGAAATACAAGTGAATACTAATGCCAGCTTAAGCATTAATTTAGTCTGTATCCTCAAACTGTGCATGTGGTCGAATTAAACATTTCCAAGAGAAAGTGACTGCTGAGTTGAGTTGCAGTGATTTAGGTAGAAAGAAAGAATGTTTCATGTGTCTATCCGAAAAGGTTATTAATTATTACAGTTTTATACTGTCAAGTGAAAACTATACAAAACTTCTGCTCTGTATTTAGCCTGTCTTAGGTAGCTTTGAATTAGACAGTTCTGATGTGCTGCTGTGTATATTGATTTGGGATTTTTTTGGTTTACAGTGTCTTTCATGGAGTAAAGCACAAATGCCTGTGGGGCTTGCTCTGATGCCATTGCAGTTGAGATATGTAGCAGTGCTGGCTGCTTCAGTACTGTACAAGTAACTAGTTTTCACACTTCCCCCTCCTTTCTCAGAGGTGGAAATTGAGGCCTAGTTAAATTGAATAAGGCTATAAGGCAAGTTAGTATTAGGACAGGTGTCATTGTCCTGAAGCCCAAGGGAAAATACTGCTCTTCTGATTTGCAAAGCTGCAAGACTAATTCTCCACACTTTTGCAGGAACATGTGACAATATTTCGATCTGTTTTTTTTTTTTTTTTTCCTCTTCATCAATAGGCTGAAAGAACCACAGAAGATGACAAGAAGTCAGAAATTTATTATCTGGCTGGCTGACACGTAAGATTATCATATTGTTAATTTATTATTTATATTTGACTAATATGTTGATAGTTGGCCAAAGCAACTAAGATTAGTTAATGTTATAACTACTGGTTACACTGCAGTTTCTTTCAGTTTCTTTTCTGTCACTGTAGCGTGTTTAAATGTTYGGTAGATGCTCCTGCATGCATGTATATTTTTCATACACTGAAACATATTGAGGTGCAGCAGCAGTGGGCAGTTGTTATATTTATGACTTAAAATAATGCTGAATTAGTTTATTTTATCATTCAATTAATCAACATGTAAGTAGATTCAGAATGTGGCTTTCTCATTTCATGGGGTTGTTTATACGTAGGATTTTTTACAGAACATCCACAGACATTGAAAATTTTATGTATACTTTTAAGTTTTGGGACAAATAATGTCATTCTTCTTTCTACAGATTGCTAATGCGTAAGGCACTTTTTGACCACCTCACTGCCAGGGGCATTCAGGTACAGTGTTGCAAAACTAAAAGGAAATTGGTTGGTAATTAGAACTTGAAACAAATGGACCTGTTCTTAAGTTGGGTTGGTGTTTTCTGCCTCTCTGGTATGAGCATTATGTTTCCTTAAAGTCTTTAGTAGTCATTACCTTTGCATTTGATAATTATCTTTTAAAGTTTTTTGGAGTAGAGGGTTATTATTTGATGTTTGAATGAAAAGGTTTTTTTGTGGTTTTGCAAATAAATTCTTATGTTCAGAAAGCTGTGGGGAAAAGAGCAACGTTGTGACTTTGTGTGTCTCTGACCTAATAGTGTAATCATTTTGTATGTGACATTGTTCTCATGAAACATTTTAGGTGAAAATTTAGTTTTTAATGTGAGATTTTTCTTGTAAGTTTATCTTTCTATTCTCTTCCATCTTATAGGTGTATATTTGGGTACTGAATGAAGAGCAAGAATACAAGAGGGCATTTGATCTGGGAGCCACTGGAGTGATGACAGACTATCCGACAAAGCTTAAGGAATTTTTACATAATTATCCGGCATAAAGGAAAAAAAACCAGGAAAGGTCTTGCAAAATGGAATAAGTGAGCCAAGGATTTGCTTGATCAAAAACACTTTCAGCAATGTACACAAATAATTTTGATGAAAGATATAATTGGATGGTCTATTGCCTTGTCAAGTTGCTATATAATGTAAAAAAAAAAAAGTTTATTTATTTTAAAATTAATTGCCTAGTTTACACTTGTAAATAGTTCACTTAGGGTACACTTCACTAATAGTTCTGACTAGGAAGAAAGTTGTTGAATAGGATATCTGTAGATCATAAGCATTATTTTCTGTCACGTGTGTCCCTAAGCGGATGTCAAGGTGTGACAAATATTCCAATCACATTCTAGCAGTGGGCAGAAGGTAAAGAATTTCTGAAATTGTAGCCTGTAAGTATGTGTTGCTTGTGTTGCTTTTAGTTTTCAGGTAAGCTGAAGGAGAAATAGGAAGCAGGATATACAGTTGTCCAGATAGTTTAGCCTGCAAAGTGTAGTCAGTAAAGGTAGTCACTCTTATCCAAATTAACTCACTTGGTCAGTATACACTTACTCTATTCTTTCTGACTATTCTTTCAAGAATGTTGTTTGAGTTGTGATTGTATTTGGTCCCATTTCTGATGTGGTGGTAATACTGTGACTGAATGCTCGAGGTCTAGATTAAGCATTTTAGCTGAGTTCTGCAGTCACCTGCTGTGGGGTCTGGGCATCTCTGCCAGAGTCTAGGTTTGCCCCGGTTCTGGCCTGTGCAGCTATGCTACCAGGGCAGCAGGTGGAAGATTACACTCCCTAGACTCTGAAATCTTTTCACTACAGAAACCTGTGTTTTAGAAGTCTTTTATAAGTCTTTTGCACTTTAGTTGTTCCAACATCCATTGGCTTAATGGATAGGAAGTTGTTTTTGGGTTGAGGGACCAAGAAGACTTTTAAGTTTGATCAGAATATTCAGGAAAAACTTAAAGTTCTTAGCAAAGGAACTCGCCCAAAACAGATTTATATGCTCAGAGGAGCAGGAATCAATCTAGGATGTATGTAAATTTATGGTGTTTTCTCCACAGGAGTCCATTCAATAGATTTGAAGTTTTTGTACATGGATACAGAAATAATTTTGCTGGCAAAAGCCAGGAAATCCAAAATGTGACTGAATAGGGATTGATAGGAAGGTATTTTGGGAGGCTTATGTGCCCTTTTGTCATTGTGAACGGGTGTTACATATGCATCAAACAGACTTGAGCCTGCAATGCCATTGTTTTATGGTGCTGCCATGTTAGTGTTAGGATTTTTCAGGAAAAAAAAAAATTGATTATTTTAGACTAACTATACACAATAGCCTATATAAAGCTCAGTCATTTAATTATCAGATATCGCTGGAACTAAACTATTGTTCAGTGATGTCATTGACTTATTTTAAGACACTTCTATGTAGAAGAAGTAGAACAAATTACTGTATTTATAGTTGTGAACATATGGTGATAGAGACAAATGATTTCATGTACTTTTAAATATATATTCCTCTTAATTTCATTAGGCTTGTTGCTTATTGAATGGGAGAGGGCAAAATGCAACTTCTTAACTATACATAGGAAAAAAGATGCAATGATTTCTTACTAAGCTGCTTTTTTACTTTTTTTCCCCTTTCTTTCCTGCAGACCAGTTATGCTCTGGCCAGATAACTGCTAATAACCAATGTAGTGACATTCTTCCCTGTTTTCTAACAGTCAGGGAATAGTTACGGAATAGGCTCCATATGCAGCTCAAGAGGTAAAAGAAAAAATAAAACTCTTGTTTAAGAGGGAAAACCTAAGATTTATACTCTTGATTTCTGGACTTGAGCTCTCGAGGGACAGATGATAAGTTGGTTTMTTTCAAGTTTTTCTTATCACTGCATAAATAAAACATTTTGCTGTATTTTGTATGGAATCACAARGCACAGATATTCATGATAAATGTGTTTTCATCATTTCATTTTAATATTCCTGGGTGGAAACTTCTGCCTTCAAAGATAGGTAGCACATTCTTCAGTCACTAGTCTTCCTACATGTGATATAGCTTTTCGCTGCTCTGGTTGTATTTGGTCTCTCTGATAAATCTGCCACTTAAGAGCTGAAATTTGAGTAAGTCAATTTACATGTGAAGGGAGGGAAGAATTCAGAGCTGGGAAAACTGCTACATTTGTTCATATTCTCCCTCTTGGACTTTAGCATGAGATCTAAAGTTTGGTCTCTTGAGACAGAATGTTGCATGGATGAGGCCATGACTCCTGAGCACCACTGCATAGGGCTTAGGTCATGATGATTGTTTGTAATAAAATAATATGGAGTTGAATTTTCTGTACAGACACAAGAATGTTCTATGTTCTATCAACTCATTTTTTTGATAGGCAAGACCATGACCATGTTGTGTGATTTTTTTTCTTATTTTTTTAACCACTTGTACAGAAAAGCATTTGAGATCTTGTACAGCTGTCCAGGAAGATGTTTGGAGTTGGTCTCTGTCTCTCCAAGGAGAGAGTTTTGGGTTTTGTTGTTCTGTTTTTTTCCCTCTCTCCACGTACTTACTTAAATTCTCTAAATATTGTTTAACACATACAGTGTTCTCAATTGTATTGCAAAGTATGTTATGTTTGAAGGTTGATGCATGTGTTCCTGGCACTTTTAATTTGTGGAAAGTCCTGTGGACCTCTCTAGCTTCAAATCGATGAAGTGACTTTTCTTGTAAAGAAAGATGGGTGATCTTTAAATGTGACACATTAAAACATCTTTGCTCATAAAAGATCAAAAATTAAATACTTGYTCATTGTGACTTTGCCTAAAGCTGTAATTTGAAATTTCTAAGGTTATGATACTATATTTATAGAGTAGTAAACATAAAATTTTTCATTTTTATGTGAACAAGGTCATTGAGACTTTATGAAATGCCCGCGTCTTTTGAAGTTTATGGAAATYTTTGGCAATGAGCTTCAGAGCTTCATCATATATTAATTATAGCATTTATAATGACATGCAGCTAAATCAAGCTTGGGGAGGACTTCAGCCTGGCTGTTTCACCTGTAAATTAACTTTAGATAAAGCTTCTGAAGGCGATTCCCTTTTGATTTTCCATACTAGTTGCAGACATTAAGAAATAATACTAGATAAAAYTTCTCAGAAGGGGTCTCTGTGTGTGATACTAGGTAGAAAATTCTACTGTKTCAGTAATACAGCATGGACTGTTGCTTCCAAGCAAGGTCTGTCCCCTGATGTTGGATCATAGCACCTTGACGTAAACTGGGATCTGCACTTTGTGTGGATGAAAATCGCAAGTCGGAGTGAGGCAAGAAATGCTGCATTTCTGTGGCTGTTCTGAGAATGGTAAAAGTGCTCTGGAGAGCTATACTCAGAAGTGATCACCTTAGTGCAAGAGTGGTGGCTTATGCTTGGCACAGTGTAAAACCTGCTGTCTGTTTCAGGGCTGCTTTCTGATTAATTACTCTTAAAAACAGCGATCCTTAGTTCGTAAGCACAGCAATAATGCCTAGAAAAAYATCAGCTTTTGGGCTGTGCTCTGTGTCTTTTTTGTATGTTTGTATTATCTTTTTTTTTTTTTCTCTAATGTAATGATTGGTAGCCCAGTTATGTCAGTACTGTAACATTTATAAAATACTATTATAGCCAGGGTTTTGAGAACCCCGATGAAATCATCTTATGTAGCTTGGTTCTGGGCATCTGCTCTGCCCTGTGATCCAGCTCATTAGTAGAGTGTAGCAGCTCACAGAGCAGGAGAGTATCGGATCTGCCTGTGCATCTCGCACCCAAATTGAGTGGGGGGATGAAAACCTCTAGAAAATGTGTGTGTAAGAGACTGCACCGCAGGAACTGGCCCAAAATTGAAGCATTATGAGAGTCTGATGTGTGTGGATTTTTTATTTAGTTAGTTAAGATTCATCATTTTTTATTTGTTGTCTTTTAAAAGTACTACATATGCAGTAATTTTATTATCTTCTGCACTGAGTAAATCTCCCTATTTTTGTGRAAGACTTGTGCAAGTGAACTGTGATCGATGAATTATGGAATATAAAAAACCTTGGACTGYTGACAGCTAGTACCTGCAGACACCTGCTCCTAAACTGGGGCCAACAACTAGCTGTGTTTTGTGTATGTTCATTTTGGCAGATCCTGCATTTGTACAAGTCTCTATAGTTTTGTACTGCCCTTCACTAGACAGGCTTTTGCAATCGTGGCACTCTGATCCTTAGGGTCTTTTCCTCGTGATAAGCAGGTTAATATTTCCTCTAATCCTAGYGGATTAAAATTCCAGCTTGCCTGCTGTATTTCTGTTAGGTTACGTTAAGCTCTAGGTTTTAAGGTCAAGTGTAACCCTACTCAGAGCAGCAGAGCAAACCCTGAGCGTGTTGAAGCTTGTCCTGCTGCGAGGGGCCGCAGGAGGCCGCCAGAGCCCGGCCGCTCCGGGCTGCATTTCCCGGGTTCCCAGCCGCTTGGCTGGCGGATGCAGGAGCTGCAATGCAGAGGTGGCTTCRGAGCAGATGATTTCCAGTTACACGGGACTTTTGCCCTGATTCTGGGGCTTGGTGAACTCGGCTGTGGATTGATGCTCAGCACTTTGTGGATAGCATTTTGTAACTTTGCTGTCAGGTATCTTAATAGTTTTGGAAGGCAAGAGGTACTTATGAACATTTTTTTTTTTTTTTTTTAAATTTGGTTTTTTTTCTGTCTGACCAAAAATAACAGTGTTGACAGTAGAAAAAAGAAAAATCACTTAATATATGAAAGCACCTTTCACTCTGTGAAATACTTGATAGTTAYGCTTCATAATGTCTAGGGAAAAGTATGCTTATTTTAAACATAAGCAAAAGTAGGATCAGGCTAATTAGCTTTGCCATAAGGCCACTAACCTCAGTTACAGATAAAACTCAGGAGTGCTGAGTGGCTGAGATGTTTAAGGATTTCTCTAAGTGCCGCTTAAAACTCCAACACAGCGCTAAAGTGCTGAGACAATATCTCCGTGAGTGGTTTAATGCTTCCCCCTCACCCCGCTTTGGATACTGCAGTGATAGTGGAATAGGAAAAAATAGCCCTAGGCAGTCATTCCTTATCAAATGGGAAGGTTTTTATAGTCTAAATTATAAAAGCCAAAGCTGGTTTCCAGCACTGACGGTACCGACTGACGTTTTACTRAAACGATAGAGGAAGAAAACCCCATGCATTACTGTTAATGCCCTAAAAGGGGGATGTTTGCAGCTGAAGTGAAAAATGCTGCTGAACTGAAAGCTAAGATGTCCTGTTGCTTGGACCCAGAATTCTGAATCATTTTAAAATAATATTTCCCAACAGCTTAGCTTAAACGTGTATTCATGATCCTTGCTAAATTGTGCTTGCAGGGTTTACAACTCAGATCTTGTGATGCTGAATCAAGCGTGAGAGGTGCAACTTGAATCTAGAACTTAATATATTTCATTTTTTCCAAGCTGATAGCATTAGAAAGCTTTTGCTTCAAGAGCCATGTTAGCAAATAATCTGGAGAGGAAATGTTGGGCTTTTTTGATATATAGTGTTTGTTTTTCCACAGTGTAAAGTTGTGCTGTTCCCTAGCATTCCATGGCAACGCTAGATTGATATCATTATAATTCCAATTAACTGCCATTCTAAAGCAACTTTATAATAGAAGGTATGTATCTACACACAAAAATGATCTTGAAGTGCTCCTATGTAAATACTACCTATTTTCTATTAGCAAACTGAAAATTTGACTGTGAAAATTTGACCTTCAGTAGGGAGAAAAGGCCTCTGTTATGCAGAGGATTTCTTTAAGGATGTGTAAATTTACTTTGCTGATGGTTTCAACTCTGGATACTTGTGGTTACCCGTTATGAGGAGTCTTGGTGATTTAAAGTTCAAGCAAATGTTCTCACCACTTCCTGCACAGGAACTTCTCTAGGTCTGTTAAATATGGCTCCAGTAAGCCCTGGTGAGATGGTCTAAGTCTGATGTGTCAGCGCTTGTTCCTGGGCTTAAAGTAAGTCTTCAAAGCGTGATTGCTCTCCTAACAGACAGGGATTATCAGTGCAGAGAAGGAGATGCTGCTTTCTGTCTCAAAGTTTAAGGTACAAATAGTTATTACTGTGTATTAGTCTCAATATAATTGGCCCCTGTATAATTAACATAGGGAGCAGAGTATGGCAGTGCATGATATATAGTTTCTGTCCATTTTTGTGGGACAAGCATTAAATATAACTTCAAGAATGCTTTATACAGCAGTGAATTACTGCTTAGGTGTAAGACTGCCAAGGTCACCACYGAAAGAACTGATGGCCAGCAGCAGGGTGACACTGGTGGAGACTTCCAGGTGACATGTGCTGTCTCTCGTTACAGTGGCTCCTGGTGCTTATTACAATCCCATACTGTATTTAAGGAGTTAGGTTAATCATAACTGAAGTGAGCAGGCAGCTAAGGACTGRTGCTGCTGGATGCTGTAAGGGTGACCATGGCCTTCCTGCCTTCTGCTGGGCTGGAATAGGGCTCTGCTGTTTGAACAGCTGCTGCCATTCACTCCAGGACAGCCCAAATGACCTCSGTGCAAAGCAGGTAGGAGTAATTACCTTGTGTTTAGTTAACACAGACTAATTGCCTTGGCATTTAAAATCRAAAGTAAAACACTGTATTAAAAAGCAACTGTCACTACTACCYTTTCCTGTAACTCTCCAAGGTTTCCCTTGTGATTCTTGGTAAGAGTCTGGTGTTTTTTAAAGTGTTCTTTGAACCTGGGTGCTTCAAATTATAGTTGCAGAATGAACTGCAAAAAAGAGCAGAGTTTTCACAGAGCAGATTAGCACCTGCTGAAAACCTGGGTCATTTTAAGGCTTATCACTGTGGCTAATCAAAAACAGTGAGGTTGTTCCCTGGTCACTTATTAAGATCTTGCCCTTAAGCTTTTGGGCTGCACTTTTGCAGAGCACCAGAACGAGACCGTTTCTGGAGTCCTGTTGATGTTCGATAGGATTTTGTTGCGTGTCCATCTTGTGCTTCCACGTGTGTATATCCTGGGTAGGTGAGTGTGACTTTTGCATGGGAAAACAGAGCGTATGTTTTTATTGCTGATCCCTGCTGTACCTTTGGCGTGTTACGGAGCAACTGCAGCATGTGCAAATTGCCTCTGGCCAAAATTCCTGCGGTAGGAAGGGAAGCTCGGGAAGGCCTCACTTGCCCCTGTTTTGCTGCTCCCCTGCCCCACATCTCTATGAATAGGGCTATTTATAGGGTGCTGGAGGGGCGCCTGCCCCTTTAAGAGGACGCGCATCTGTTTGTTTTCCCCCCCACGCCGGCGGCGCGCGGCCGCTCCCATTGGCTGCCGCCGCCCCAGCTGTTGCCTGCGCGAGGCGGGCGGGGGGGGAAGCCGTGCGCGTGTCTGTGTGTGTGTGCGCGCGCTGGAGGCGGCCTCGCGTACTCCCATTGGCCCCTCAAAAATGGGCTGCGGCCGGCGGCGGCCAACCGCCGGCGTGTTGCTATGTGCCAGCGGCGCGTGATTGGGGGCGAGGGCTGCCCGTCAGCGCCGCCAGGGCTATAAGGGGCAGGGCGCCGGCGGGGAGGGGGAGGGCGCTGCGGGGCTGCCTGGTGCACTTGGGCGGCCGCGCTCCGTCTGCGCTGGGAACGCGCTCGAGGCGGCCGCGCCGCGGACAGTGAGTCCTGCGGGGCCGGGGGAGGGCGGCCGCGGGGCGCTGAGGTGCCGCCCAGCCGGCGGGGCGGCCGGCTCCTGCGACCTGCGCCACAGCGCGAGCTTCCCCCYCTGCTCCGCGGCGGGCTGAGGTGGGGGCACCTCTAACGGCTGCGCGGCAGCCGCTTCCCCTGAGGGGAGCCCTGGAGGCCAGTGGGACCCCGCGACCGGCGGCGAGGCGCGCTGGGCGAGCGGCGGCCTTTTGTGTGCGGGGCGGCGGGYGGGGAGGGCAACAGGTCCGCGGGGYTGCGTGAGGGGCGGCCYGGGAGGCTCSCCCTTCCCCTGAGGCTCCCCCTTTCCCCGGACGCGGATCGAGAGGAGGCCCCGCGGGCGCGGGGCTCTTTGTGCACCGCGCGGTGGGGGAGGGGGCAGCTCGGGTGCCGCACCAGGTAGCGAGGGGAGGAGGAAGAGGGGAGGAAGGTCCGGCTTAACTCATCCTTGTGCACCAGCAGCATAGCGGGAACCGACCCCTGGCACACCCCAGATGGCAGAGGAGACCCGTGCTTGAGGCCRGGATGAGGCTGAGGGACCCCTCGGTGGGCATGGCCCTGCTGGGGGCAGCTGGCACCCTCGAGCTGTTGGCAGCACGAGCAGGAGGCTGGTGCGGAGCAGGACGCGGTGCCCTGCGACGGGGCTATTTACTGTTTACTAACGTGGCTGCCCTGGGTCCCTGGAGGCTGGGCCCTTCCCCGCAGGGCTGCGGCTCTGCGCTTGGCAAGTGACATCAGTGCCTGGTGGGGCAAAAGGCAACTCGCAGGGCGCTGGGAACGGTCCCTCTGGGAAGGGATCCTTCTCTGTGGGTGATATTTGGCGTTAAAGGCAGGTTWGTTGCCGCATGCTGCATGGAAGCTGCAGGGAGTGGGAATAACTCAGCTGCTCTGTTATTGTTGTTACCCTTCCTTAGGTGCGTGGCAGCTTCCTCCTCTCTAGAAAGGCATGATAGGATCCAGGGTCAGACTGCAAAATGCCATGTATTTTTCATCATGGACTTTTCCACAGAAGTTATTGACATTGTTCCAGAAAAGCCAACGGGTTTTAGATGACAGAAGTAACCATGGAGCGAGTTATAGGTCCATAGCTTGAAATTTTAATGCTGATTTTTGTGAGTGAAAAGGTTATTAGATGTTCTAGTTCAAAATGTGATTTTCATAATGAAAGAAGTTGAATCCCCTCACTCAAATTTACAGGAGTGAGTCTACCCCCCTCCTCCTACATGCTCCAGATAAGGATTTTCCACTAATGCGTTTACTCTTACTTAAAGCTCCAACTGGGTACTATAGAGAGGCCTTCACTAAATTAGGTGCTTGTAAACAAGCAGATGCTGAGAGCGCTGTGCTTGTAATCCATGAGCGGATCCTGCCTGGAGAGCACATACATCTCCTGGCACTTCGCTCTTGCAGAGCGCTCCATTTATTTAGTTTAAGACCTCATTGTGTTGGCATCCATGCCTCTGTTTTCTTTTTAGCAATGTTTGCTATGCAGTCATAATACTTCAATAGAGAATTAACACTTTTTCCTTTCCCACTTGATCCCTGAAGCATTCCTGTCTCCTACTGAAAGACCATTTAAGACTGAGTCTTCACACATTGAAGCTAAAGGTGGGAATGCTCCAGGGAAGGTAGAGACATTTCTTCCTTCTGATGAACATGTCAAAAGATTCTGCTTAGTATATGAATATATATGTATATTTAACTTTTCTTGCAGATATCTCTTTCTCGATGCCAAGATATGAGTAGTACTGGCAAAATGTCGTTGTTCACTGAGTTCTGTGGTATCCTCTGCCTCCATAGCTTTTGGATCGGTGGTTTCCTTTCTTTACTGTTTGGCGTGGGAAGCCATGGCAGGGTAGTACTGAAGAAGACGGCATCCTACCTGTAAATCCACATTCCCTCAAAGGCTTCTTGACTCATGGATGCCAGACTACCTGTTGCTGAGCGAGATTTTAATTAAGGAACTGGTCACTCTGGTGTAGATCCTGGCCTAGCAGTTTAGAAAGTGGGAGCTCCTTGATCTATTGCGGTACTCCACAAGCATTGCAAGGATTGCAGAGGAGTAAAACCCCTCTATTTCTTGTTATTAAATCATGGCTTTGCCTTCAATTGTGTGTGAGGAAGCCTCTTCAACAAGTGCCAGTAAAGCTGAGTGTTCATTGTCTCTCATTAAGTAGTAAACCCCTGTTTGCTTGAGCTTAAGCAAGGTCTGCATTAGGTGTCAACTGTGAAGTACTAGAATTCAAGAAAGATCAAGTGGGATYGTGCATAGAAAGAGTAGGAGTTAGCTCCCTTAACTGCTTTGAAGCTGACCAGCAAGGCTCAAGGTAGAATTTGGTAGCGGAGTGTATTTATCACCTGGAAACCATATCAAAAAAGTACAGCTTCCTTTTTTTGTCCCCTTGACAAAACCCTGCAGCTTGGCTCTTTGGGATGTTCCCCCGTGTTTGTTCCTGTTAATTCTGGGGTCTTGTCTTTTAGATCTAACCACAGTAACTTAAAGACTAAGGATAGATTTCCTTTTCTTTCCAGAAGCCAAGACAATTCCATGGAAGAGATGGACTGCTCTGACTCCTAAGGCTTTCTCAGCTCTTTAGAACACGTCTTTAGCTGGTAAAATAAGCGTATCTGCTGGTAGTGCAATTCCAATTGGAGATGATTTGTAGCCTGGCTGACTTGATAGAGCAGAAAATACAGTTTTTCTGGTGTACTGCTTTTTAAGGGTRCTGGGTTATCCTGCATACTTTTTTTTTTCTTTTTGCTTTTTATTCCTTATTTCTCAGGACATAGCTCAAGATGCTTGTCTTAACAAGCCATGAGCTGAAGCTTCTTGCATTCTGATTTTGTGACCCTCTGCTCGATGCCCTTATCTGCCTGAAAAACTGAGAGGTTTTTCACTTGCTGATGTAGGATATATCRGAAGTTGGAGCAGCTTCATGTCCGGAAGTGCCACTGGACTGGCTGAGCCACCTAAAGCTGCAGGAAATAACATAATTAATAAGACTTAGTTCTCCCACGTCTTGCAACTGACAATCTCGGGTCRTTTGACAATGCTAATTAAAGCTAATCACACTACTGTTTTTAGTAAATAGCTATTATCTCCACTTCACTCTTGCTCTAACAAATGATAGTGCTAGGCAATATGAGTCACTGGAAGTTATGGGAATGCAGCCCATAAGAGGTGGCTTCCGGTCTCCTCTTCACACGAGCTTACTTGTCCAACTAGAGATTTTTTATTTTTAACATGTTATAACAGCTGTCAGAGAGGTGTAAATGTGATATGTTTTGGTGACTCTAGAAGTATGCAGCTGTTGGAATATTTACTGTCTTTATGATTTGTGCAGAATTAAATTCCCTAAATCAAGCAAAGGCTGTTTGTTACAGGTTTCAAAAGCCAGAGATACTTTGAATTTGCCTTTCAGAGAACTTTTTGATCCCCTAAGAAGGAATGCAGAGTGGTGTCAAAGCTGCAATCTCACTTCTTCAATTTCACATTGGCAATGGCTCCATTATGAGCAGAAAAATGTAGTCTGATGTGACCTGGGCAGTGCATAGCTCAGCCATGGGACTCTGGAAGACTTAAATTTCACTGCTAAAATATTGCTAAAGTATGGCTCAAGCAATATGTTATTAAAAACAGAATGTCCAGCATCACATAAAGATGGAGTTAATAATTAACGATGGGGGGAAAAAAAAACAAACCCTAATGAGAATCCCAGGAACTCCCAACTGTAGCATGCGTCAGTAGGCACCGAGCTGCAAGAGGTGAGTCAGTGTGCATACCTTGGCAGTAACGTGTGGGCCAGTGGGATCTCTTGGAGGAACTAATGACAGAAACTGGCACGGCAACCGCTGACTTCATCATCTCCAACTAGATTCAGTTATAGGAGATCTGTCATGTGAAAACTCAAACTGTAAATCTTCCCCTGACTTTACCCCTTTGACGTAYATATTCCTGTACCTTCGATGGAAGTACAAGCTAGAGGGATGACTGAATTGCTGTGGAAGTGCATGTCCTGTTATGGTAGCTGTTACRTAAAGGTATCCGACAGAAATTGATCAGAATTCAATATCTTTTCCCCGTCATTTTTCAGAACAAGATGGAAGTATCAAGGTAGAAAATAAAGCTGTTGTCTCTCCCGTGACAGGTATGCTTCTAGGCAAAGCAGGATTAGGGAATAGATACTCCAGGATATTCCAGTTTACAGGATTTAACAGAGGGACTTTGTGAGTAGTAAGTCATGACAGGCAGCTATGGCAGCTCCTTTTCTCTGCTTTTTTCCGTAAATGACTTTGGTGATGCTGGAAGGATGCTTACGGTGGATAAATGTTCTCACCATGTTCCCTGTCAGTACACAGCCTTATCAGGGGAACAGATGATCCATCCAGCAGCCCAAATTAATTGAATCCTAGTCATACCTTGATTTGACGAAAGAGAAGATTATTAATAGAGCGAGGAACACAAATGCAATAGATGACTTGGTTAGCTAGACTGTTCTAGAGTTAAAACAAATGTGGAGGGTTTGGGAAGTTAAAGGAGCGTTTCTGTTTTGGCAGTAATCRGCCAGCTGGATGGGAAGAGCTTTTTCTTAATGTATTTAATTCAGGTTGGTACTGGAATAGGACTGTTTCAGGACTTTTTCATTTTGTGGAATGCTGTATAGGCACTACTGTTCACCATATCAATTTGATGCATCATTTTGGCAGAGAATAATGCCCTTGAACTGTGACTGTAATTGCTCTCAGRGTAAACATGTAGCTGCTTCTGGTAGAAAGATGGCTATCAGCTCAAGAACTACATCTTACTTTATGTTGGAACAATTGCTGTTATCTCTAGCCCATTGTATGTACTTATCCAATTCATAATAAGGACTGTTATCCTGTTATGTGAGATGTTGGTGGAAGGGTGTTTTTTTTAATTTATAGGAAGAAAATGGAGCTGTTTGTGGTTTAGCTTGACAATTTTTATTTACTTGTGGCACAAGTGGGATTTGGGGGCAGAAGCAAAAAGTAAATGCTGGTTTGTTTCAGCTTTATTTTCCTGGCCAACCATGCTGCTTTTCTGCTTGTTTATTTCTTCCTGCAGCTCGGCAGCTAGTGCTGGTATCTATTGTAACTGATTATTGAATTCCACTGGTGGAATCTACCTGCAATGCAAAGGTGAGCAGCTTGCAGCTATGATGCCTGCAGTGCCACTTGTTATCAGCAGCACAGACTCGTCTGCTTGCAAAAATATCGCTGCCAGGCAACTCCTTGGAGAGTGGGAAGAGTATTCAGTCTGAGGTGTCAGTCAGACCTCTCATAGAGGCTGAATCTTGCAGCCCATGTTCACGTGGTTCCAGGCCCAAAAAAGATAAGTTTTGAAGCCAGCTCTGTAAGGTAGTGTCTGTTTTAGCCATCCTGGGTCTTTGCTTTGAGATCAAATTGTAAGGGGGCGAATTAGTAAAATAAATAAAATAACAAAAATAATTTCCAGTCTGATTTTTCTCCTATGCTTCCCAGAATGTTGTTGGTAGCTTTTTAAATCAGTTTGTTTTAAACAGTATACCATGTTCTGAAATGCAAGAAAGCGATAAGTTAGTCTTTTGTTGGGCCTGAATGGTCTGAGTGTAGCCTTAGAGATAGATGTAAACGAGGTTCAGGTCAGGCTGTTCTCATGGTCGCCTGGTCTCTGCAGCCAAGCAAGAAGCAACCTTGCAGGGTCWTCACTTTCTTTGAATTACAGACTATTTTCTTGCACTTTCTATGCCATTTTTGTAGCAACCCTTTTCATCACAGACTAGGAATATTGGAAGAGTGCCAAGTCTATTTTGAGTCTATTTTGATGGGAAGCCTATGGGAACAATGCACCATGGATTGCCATATTGACTGTACCGAAAAGAAAACTCAAACTTTAAAACATGATTATTATTAAAACTGTCACTGCAATTATATTTATAGCTCCTCAGCAGAATAATAGCTGAGGTTTTTCTTGACAGGCTGGCTATGGTATGTGGACCGCGGCAGGTGCAGCAGGGTTGGAGTTGTGCCTGTCCCTGAATCGCTATGGCCCCGCAGTCCTTAATTGCTACTTTCTGAATTCCTTGTTGATGCCCTCTAGTGTTGCAGTGTTGCAAATACTGCCTGCAGGTTTTTTTGGCTTCAGTACAGCATTTTTTGCATCCATCCGTACAGGTCGGTTTTCCTCAGATTCTTAAAATGCTTCCCAGAGGTGAGACGTGGTGTCTCCATTGTGCAGATGAGCTCGTGGAGCCCAAGTGCTTTGCTAAGATATGTGCAGAGGAATAAAGGTCTTAAGCACACCTATACTTGGAGGTGATCTAAGTGAGCACCTGTTCTGTGCTACTTTATTTCTTTTGCTATTGTATCCATGCCTCTGTTAAAATGAAATGCCATGACCTCCTGCTGGCAGTGTTCCAGGCTTTCTTTTGTTGATATTTTCCTGTCTCCACGGGCTTGCAGGATCGTGGAGGATAGGTTGGAAACATAGACCTTAGAGAAGGACACTTGTGCCTCCTTTGTAAGCAGGTGCTTACATCTGAGTGCTGAGCTGCGTTACCTGTTAAAAATAGGTGTGTTTCAGAAACTTGATGCTATCAGAGCAAAGGTACATTGTCTACATCCAAACGCTATTTAAACCTCTTGATTGTTTTCCCCTTGTTTTACTTGYCTAAACTCAAAGTTGTCATCTTTTCTTTCAGGGCTTTTCAGTAGCTGCATCTTGTCTCATACCTTCAGGTGATGTGSCTTTATCTTGCTAAAGCCACTGCAGTTCTGTGTGGTAGGGAGACTCTCCAAAGCTGCCTCAAGCCCAGGATCTTTTATTGCAGTACTACATCAGTAGAGTATGAGAACTCCTTGGCTCTCTGGTGCCTGTGAGGACTCTGCACTCTGACATTTGGACACAGTTGCTCCATAGGGAAAGCTGCAGAACCCTCTTCAGCCCAGACTTTCACTTCAATGTCATGTCGAAAGATCCTTCTTTCTTTCTTAACCTGCAATGCCTTAACAAATGTGAAGGCAGTTAGTTTCATCTTCAGCTCGCCTCCTCCCAGAAGTAAGTGTGCTAATCTCAAGTGCTATTTTAAAACCACATTAAGAGCACAGGGTAACCCTGGATGCTAAAGTTTGTGACCTTGTAGAGAAGAGAGTCAAAGCTGATTCTTCCTGTGCTTGAGTTTCAGTCAGCATAAGCACTATGCTACTAGAATGTAAGCACTCCAGTTCTTTGTATATTAACAAGAAGAGGCACCAAAGAAGGAAGACTGGYTTTCAACATGCGTAAACTGCTTTTGAACTTTTATAGGGAGCTTTACAGAGCATTTGTTGTGTTCCAGTAAGTATTTAACTGGCTAAAGTTTTTCATCATAACAAGCAAATAATCAGCAAATCCAAACCCAACAGACATGCTGCTTGCCTTTCAGAGTGAAGAGGTTGGCTGCTAGGCTGCTCTGCATGTGGGTTTTACGCAGAATGCACTTCTGTTTGATGGTTGTTATGTTCTTGGCCACTTGGTATATGGACTTGTACTTGCCTCATCTAGCAAGCGTTTGACATGGACTAAGTGTTCCTCCTTTTCCGTGTTCCTGAATTTCTAAATAATCTTATGTGGAGATCAGCTGTTGGAGAGGTAGAAGGTGATTGCCGAACCAAAAGGTCATTGCCTGAGCAGGAATGTGTCATGATTTTTCCTTCATGAAGAGGCAGCATCTACTTACGACTTCGCAGGGTTAAGCAGGGCCTCCCTGGTGTACCTGTGCACGGTTTGTCCTTGTGGTATATCCAGCTAATTCTCTCACTGAGAGCCGCAGTAAGTGGTGTCTCTAAGATTTTCCCTAGAAAACTTTACTCCTTTGCCCTAAACCAGTTTTCTGACTTCTTGATGATTAATTAATATATTTTTTGTTCCATTGACTTCAGTGGGTCTGTCCCGGAKGTGGAAGAATTGAAGAATTGGAAAAATACTGAACTGTGTTTGTGTATGGCAGATATGCARTACCCTTAACAGTACTGAGTGCCATGATTAGTCATTAAGAGGTCRTTAATAGAATGACTTTGCAAATACTCCCAGCATCAGTGAGGTTGACTGGTCCTAAAAAGCCAAGGTGCAGCCTATAGGATCATCCTTGTGCTTTTGCTGTGTAATAGAGTGAATGTAGCAGTAAACATCACAGACATTACAATTTGAATGTTCTTTTCCGTAGGACAGGCCAAAAATACAAGAGGTTGTTTTTTGTGTTGCTGAGGACAGTGGCTCCTATTTTGTATGTTTTGAGATTATATTCAAGAGGGAAATGGATGCTTGCAGCCCATGAGCACAGMCTCTACTTTGTAAAAATGCATTTCCTGCTGTTTTCCCCTCTTCTGCACTGTGATGAAAATAGAGTTCTTGGCAGTTAATGTGTGTCAGTGATGTATGTCAACGATGGGGTTGAAAGCTGTACGTTTATAAAGTGTTACTTGAGCTTGCCTGAAACCTTCCAAAGGTGTTTTCACTTAGCATCCTTGCTAGGTTTCACACTGTGGTTATAGCTCGCAGTTCTTTATTCTCTCCCCTGCCCTAAGTAAAGAGATCAGTTTGGCCTTTTCAGCACAGGACTGAGAACAGAAACTACCATTTATCTTAATCTGTGCTTAGATACCATCTCACTTGAATTTTCTCTCTGCATCTGAAAGGACAGAAAGAAACAGGTTGGCTTTGCCAAACTCAGGTGTGCTGTGAGGTGAAATAGATGAGTAATCCTGAAGTGCCTTTTTAGAAAGCTTTATACAGCAGGCAATTTTTATATTATTTTCTCTCTTAGGAAAATTCAGTGGTAATATTTCCTCATTAACTCACTGCTTTTCTAAAATATTGATGCTTGGGAAGCCTGGGCAGAGAGGACAGCAAAGAATATAAACAGAATTGCTTTAATATTTATTCAGTCTGGGCATAATTTATGTCTGCGTTTGGCCAAGGTGTCTGTGGACTGCTTTCCCTCTAACTGCAGTGCTGCAGTGCTGGACTGTTGTTGCTGTGTTAGGCAGCTGATCAGAAAAGTAATTTCCACTGGCATCACAGTGTGGGAGGGAAGTAGTAAAATTGTTGGTGTATTTGCCTACCTGTGCTGCAGAAAAAGTGTGGGAGAGGATTGCACCGTTCCGTTACAGCTAAATGAAACCTAAGGTTCAGACAGAGGCTGTTTTCTCATACAGAAATCAGGTAAAGTGATTGCTCATCCTTTCATGCTGTCTCCTCTAGCTGCTCTATCCACTGTAATGTCTTCCTTGTTGATAGGACTTGGTGATTTGCCGTGGAATCCAATTGCATTTGGCCCAAGTAAGAGCACATTTAGTCTCCTGCTTCCTTGCACTTGGATGGCAGGGCACATAGCTCACAAWTTCCAGCCTCTGCGATCCCTGACAGATAGGTTATAGTGTATCAAGTACTGAATCAGGAGTTGGGAATTTGGAGGTGCTACTGTTGTCTTGTGACTATAAAGGCTGGCAGTTGGTTAGCTCAGAAAAAGTGAATTGTGTTGCTTTTAGTTAGATGAGCAGAAGGCAAGGAAGGTAAAGAAAGTATTTTTTAATCTTTTTTTCTATTCTGCTATAGCCTGAGGTTCCAAGCCCCTAAGTCTCCCTCACCTTGGAGGGGGAAAGCAAAAGCAGGGCTGTCTTGTGCAAAATTCTGTCACTGTTGACAGTATCCTGGTGTACTTGAAGAGCTGAGGAAGGATAAAGGTGAGGAGTGTCTGATTCYTCTTTCTGCTGATTAGTGTCAAAAGCCAGAACTTGCTGAAATCAGAGCAGTGGCTATGCACCAGTGCACAGGCAGCTGCTTTGGCCGGATAATATCCCARCTAAGCCACAAGAAAGACCCATTTTGACTAGAACAGGAGCAGACTTAGTTTCTCAGCCTTCTGTGTCAGGCTGGGTCTTCCACAATTCTGACTGTAACTTTAATAGGAAAAGGTTAATCTGATTAGGTAGTATGTACAAAGAGCTTTAAGGGTGAAAAGTGCTCTGTAAGTGCTGACTGTGGTGATGCTGATAGATAYGCTCTATCAGCAGGTTGCAGGATGAGTAAGAATCTTTCTCCCTTTAACTGTAAGAGAKGCCTCCTGGAGGGCAGAAGTATTTCAGATAAAAAGGGGGGATATAAAAAAAAAACCAAAAAAAACCCAACAAACCAAAACAGAACAGAGATGTTTATTTTCTTGTYGGTGTTTGCCTCCTATTGAGCACTCTCTGTGGGCCTTAGTGAGCTTGTAACAGTTCTCCATTAAAATGCTTGAAGTAACGTCGCTGAAAAGTTGGCAGTAGGTGCAATGGGCGATGCTTTCAGAAGTGATAAAGTAACTTGGATGACTTGAATCTCTTTTTTTTTTTTTTTTTTTTTTTTTTTTTTTCTTTCATAATTACAAAAATGCTTAGGAGCAGAGATGTTAAAGACAAGTTACCATAAATGGCATTTTGATACCTACACTGTCTGGCAGTGATCAGACATTAGGCTTTGTGTTAGGCAGCAGTGATGGTGTCTGATCTTTATCATCATTTTTTCGGTATGACTTGAACTGTTCCAAACTTGTGGCGAGATGCATCTGTCCAGTGCTACCATTAGGCAGAAGAGACAATCCAATCTAAATGGGATATGGGTGTAAATTCCTCAGGGCTGTCTCCTGTGAGAGTTTTCTTGAGTCCTGCCTTAAATTCCCTGATTCATCTTCTGATTTCCAGCCCACATTTTTTTTTTTTTGCTTGGATGGCTTCCCCACTTGCAAGCAAGAAAGATGCATTTGCTTAGAAGAACCCAATGCAGCCTTTCTCTGCAGTGCACCTTGAGCTCCATGTGCACAGGCCTCATCCTGCTGAGCACTAGCAGAACCAGCTTAGCCTGCAAACTCTGAGCTATTTTAATAGCAGAGCAGAGCAGCAYGTTGGCCTGGGCTGGCTTTATTCTAACCTGGAAGATAAGAAGATTCAGGTAGTGCCTCCCGGCAGCTTGCAGAGCTCACAGACCTGCTCTTGTGCTTTGTCCGCTTCAGAAATTTACATTTCAGGTCCTGGTGGATTTGAGGGAGGGAGAGCTAAGGCAGTTGTGGTACTTGATGTACAAAGTGCAGTGTTGGGAACTGAACAGAATCACATGTTTTATGGAAGGGAAAATCCTCAGGGCRGGGGCAGCCACAGTCCGTGATTAGTTTCTAGAGCCGCCTGCACACCGGGTAGCAGGAGGAGAGAGGCGAGTTGCCTCATTTATCCTGAATGTTTCTTCAACCCTCAGAGGAAATATTTCTATCTTATAAGGCTTATCGATGTAGATATCTGAAAAAACGATTTCTACAAAAAATAAAGCTGTGTAACTTGTATGCTACATGCGAGCTAAATACGTAAGATAAAATGAGTGCAGAATAGGGTATTTAACCTGTTTGTTACTATCAAGAGTAACCTTTGGAGGCTGCCTCTGCCTTGACTGCCACCAGATGCTCAAGTTAAAAAAATACTAGAATACAATTTATAGGGTAGCTTCTATCATCAGAGCATTCAGCACGGGGTATGAAGGAGAATATGATGGAGTAATCCGGTGCTTCCCTTGTGGAAACTAGGGCAGAATGCAGAGAACTGGTTTGGCGACTAGTGCGCATTCGTAGCGCTGGGGAAACCCAGGTTCAGGTCCCAGGCTTCCCACAGGTGTCCGTGGTGTTGAGTTAGTCGCCTGGGCTGGCAACAGCGGTGCTGACTCCATCCCTGCTTTTGCTCTGGGGGACAGAGCAGGGCTTCTCCGAGGGTTGGTACCAAAATGGATCTTAACACGTGCTCTCCTCTGGGGGTGTCTGGGAGACAGGGTTAGATGAAAATAATTTTCTTTGCATCTTTATATTTCTATAATTCTTTCCAAATCTGTTAGCGGTGGAAGAATGAATCCTCCTCCATGCAGTCAGCAGGCAGTGCTCTGGTCTCCTAGCTACTCTGGCTCTCCTCTRCTTTCTTGCTCAAATACTAGATCATCCTGTTGGCTAGGAGACCGTGGTGGGTGCATTTAGTCTGGTGTGTTTTGGGTGCGTTTGCCTGGCGTGACTCTGCTGCTGTCTTTTCTTCTCCTGAACTTAGACTGGAGTGAAGCCCCTGTCCTCTCCATCAGAATCTCCTCCTCTGAAGCGGTCACCAGTGTGTGGAGCCTGCCCCACACCCATCACCTGCCAAACCACGGCCTTTACCTGTGTCTTCCGGTGTTTCCCGTGCGACCCGTCCTGCGGCAGTGCCTCCTGGGCCACCCCGGAGTTCACGCAGCGCTCAGTGGCTCCAATGGTGAAGATGACAAGGTCCAAGACTTTCCAGGCATATCTGCCTTCATGCCACAGGACCTACAGCTGCATTCATTGCAGGGCTCACCTCGCCAACCACGATGAACTCATTTCTAAGGTACGTGCGCGACCTCGCCCTGCAGGTGCTCCGGGCGACGTCTCCTCCCCGGCGAGCGGAAAGGCCGCTCGCGCTGCAACTCAGTTGCTGGGGAGATGCCCGACCTAATTGGCTCTACAATTTTTGCTTGGAAAACAGGCTGTTAGCCTAATGGATCTACTTGTGAGCTGTTTTTTTTTTTTTTTTTAAGTGACCTTGAAACTAGCGGCTGAGGAGAGGTTTCCAAATAGTGAGTGCTTTTACTGGTGGTCAGGCTCATCTCAATACTCGCTCCTTCCCCTCCCTTCCAGCTGCAGAACGACAGTCTCTAGGGTGAGGACTGCATGAATTACCTTCCCAATACTTCTTGTTCGTGTACAAGCTTGTCAGCATAGCCAAAGGGTGGTTGTGTGATCATGAACTGGAGAGGTTTCTCTGTGAAAGTAAACTATGCCAAGCAACTAGCCCACAATCCCTAGTTAAGGGAAATTTCTGTGAACTGCTACTGAAATGTAAGACAGCTTTCCAAAAATTACTGAATCATTGCCTAAACTATTGTCCTTTTGCCATTATCCTAACAAGAAACTTTGTGGTGAAGAAGCCAGAGATATGCTCAGAGCTGTTGAAGGTAAAAGAATTCTGTCCTGTGTTCTCATCTGTTGATCACAGGTCAAGGGTCTTGAGGAATAAACTGAAAGAGAAGCTTTCAGAACCACTACATCAGGAGTCATTGATGTGCTGGGAGTAGGCTAATAAGATGTTTCTGAAGTTAAAAAATGCTACTAAACTTTCTTAGAACTGTTATCCGAACCTGCTGTGCCTTGCTGTGGCCAGGCATCAGGTTTCCAGGTCTTGGCTGCCTTGGCAATCAACCGTTCCGTAAAGTTTATTCAACTCATAAAATTTGTGTTCAGAAAAAACAGACAGGCTGCAAGATTTATTATCTGAGACGAGAGGAAATTACAGTATGAGCTGCGAGCAGTGGTGGGGGAAGGGTGCAACTCCAAACCAGTTCAGCTCCTTGGAGCAGCGTTTAGGGAAAAGTTGGGATTGCAAGGGCTAGAGGTGCCCTGCTATTGGAAAGGGCTTAGTCCTTCTCTTCTTTCTGCTTCTTCCTTTGGAGGCTGCACCTTTCTTTTCTGCTCATGGCTGATGTATGGACTGGGTTGAGCAACAGCTCTGTGAGTTTTTCTTGGTGTCAAACAATTGAATTTTTAAGTATTCTGATATGAATAATGCTGATCACAAACTGCAACAGTTATTTTTTTCACTATATAGGGAAGATTCCTATTAGAATGTCATTTCTTAGTTGTTCTGGGCCTCATGAGAGAAACTCTTGCAAAATCACAGCCTTTCTTGCAGTGCTGTCCTGAAGTGTCATAAAGTTGGGATCTTCTGAAGAGCCGGAGGTTGTACATTTCCTCACCAGAAAGACGTTTTGAAATGCAAATATCAACAGCAAAGGGCAGCAGTTTGTGCCCAGGTCTGGGTGGGAACACTTGCATCTYCTCAGGTGTGTGACTGCAGGACCTTGCTCATGTGCTCAGTTTTAATTATCTGTCATTCCCCTGCTCATCCAGGGCATTGGAGGAGCTGTAATAAGTTGAATTTTGTTTTTGAGGCACAAAAGATGCTTTGCTGAATGAAAGAGGAGATTATTGTGGATTAGGGTTTGTGTGGTGTTTTTCTTTYCTGACACTGCTGGTCCTCATCCAGGGAAAATACAAGGTTACAAACAGCCAGTAGTTCCACCTTTGACACTTCCTTCTCCTCCTGCTCTGTGCTCTTCCTGGTGCCCTGTGCAATGTAGCCGGTTTTGCAGGCAAGTAACTTCCAGCAGAGCAATTCTAGGACTGCCGACTGCAGCCATCAAGGCACACAATAACTGCCCAAGAATGCCAATCGCTAACATACATTCACAAGAGAGAAGATAGGAAAGCAAGAAATAAGACCATTTCTATTGGATTGTGGAAATAGTAATTATAAGGTGTTGGAGTGCTCATACCTGCTCTTTCTAACAGCCCGTTCTGGCCTGTGGTGTAAATCCATAATGGAGCTGGGATGGCAATGGCTGCTGGAGCAGGTCATGCTATTTGAGTCCAAAAAAGTTTGGGGTTTTATTTCTTGGAGTTAGAAACTTTATTAAAATACATTCTTTGTATAATTGTAAACCTTATAAAAATAATTCTGCAATCATAATTTGTACAAACAGCTATTAAACTGAGAACAGAAGGGCAGTCCCTCCCTCAAGGGGTTTCCAATATGTGTAGAAACTTTCCCAAGCAAACTTAAATAGTCATCTTTTTATCTGTTTGAGTTGGGGTTTAAACATCTCCCTGAGGCTTTCTGCAGTCCTTTCATCCCAGCCCTGTTTTAGCATCTGAGAACCAGGCAGTGCAATTGCTTTACTTGTTTTCCATATGAAAATCTGGCAAACTGAAGAAAGAAATAAGCATCATGAGATTTGAAAAGGGAGAGACACATTATTTCAAACTGGAGTGYTTTTCAGTCTGCAATGTATCCCATCTTGAACCTGACTATGTCACTTTAATCACAGCAGCCCATATGACTCCGTCCTTGGAAACTTTCCCCAGAAAACAGGCTTTTATATAACAGCAGGGTGTTGGTGTTTTGGCTTGATGAAATCAATTCCTCTATTCCTCTTGCCCCGAGTTGTGCAGAGACCACATGAGAGCTGTGCTGCTTTGCATGCCATGAGCTTTTAGCTCTTTTCAATACATACAAATTGCAGCATTGGCTCATGTGGTTGGCTGAAGCACTAGCTGGAGCTGAATCACAATTTTGTTCTGTGTAAATTCATAGTTTATTTCCTCTTCATCTCTGAGTTTCCTCTCTTAGCCCTTCATCAGCAGTGTTAACTTAATCTGGCTTTGCAGTATTTTGCCAAGACTTGATATCACAAACTCTTAGACAAGAGTGCATCAGCAGGACTGTTTTTGTTGTTGCTGTTGTTTCTTTTTCCTTCTTCTTAAAGGAAACCTTGTACATTTAAGGTAGGAGCTTCCTCAAGAAGCCATTGCTATTTAAAGAAAATAATCAATGCGTAGGCTTTTAAGAAACTCCAAAGCTGTTACATGAAGCCAGGTACCAAAATGTTGCCTGCTTACTTGTCCTTTTATCTTCTGTAGCTGGAGGCAGAAAGTGGTTTAGTATGTCTGATTTGTAATGAGATCCGAATTGTGGGTTGGGTTGTCTGGCCAAGAAAGGTCTTATTGACTTAGGGAACAGAAGGTGATCAGACACATTGCGTGGAGTGAATAACTAGTTTTMTTTTTTAATGTTTATATACATACATATTTWTATATATATGTACTTTATATACATATGTGTGTGTATAATAAATATTCCTTTGGTGTCTGGGTTAGCGTAAGTGCAGGTTTTTGTTTCCATGCAGCAATGCATCATTTAAAAATGTATGCCAAGTTTAGTGCATACTCCTGTTTCATTGCTTTTTCCAMTGCCTTAAGTGGACTGAGGCTCTGAGAACTCAACCTAGCTCTGCAACAGATTCCTTTGTGACCTTGAGTAAGTCATTTAATGTCTTTTTCTCCTTTCCCCATCGTACAATGAAATGAGGTTTGTCCASTCGGCTTAGAAAATAAAGCTTTTGAACAGGTACTGACTGCTAGTGTGAGTTAGAACAGTGTATCCTAATCCTCTTTGGCTTCACTGTAAAAATGAAAAATATCATGCCAGGCAACTAAAATTTAAAAAGCATTGTTCAGTTTCTTCCTATTGCCAAAAAATAAGTGAAAGATGTATATACATTTGTTACTTGTCTGTTTGTTTTTGTCCTTCACAAGCAAAAAATCCTATGGTTTTCAGATATATTTAGGAAAAAATATGTATTCTGTAACCAATGGTGGCAAAAATTTCCCCTGAAAGGGAAGATGAATGGTCTGGTTTTGTGAAATGTGGCTGCTTCTTTGTCCCCAGGTGGGACCAGGGTACAACTAATGTAATAGGCATTCAACAGTGCAACCAGCATCTCTCCTTTGCCTCCAAATGGCAGTTGTGGTGCTGGTTTCTCCCGATTCTGTGCCATGGAACCTCCCTGACAGTCTTTTATATTTGAATTCACATGTCCAGTGGAATAGGATGGGAAAAGGAGCAGAAAGACATAAACCAAACATGGCCAAGTTAGGTTCTTGGATCCTGATTTTTCTTGCTATGCAAACAGTAATTCAACAGAAATGTCTCTGATTATGGAAGTATGTAGGGAATGTCTTGTGGGCGTCCTGCAGTTGCTTTTCTTCCATGAATTTTTGTGAACCAAGTGCTAAACATTATGCAGTGATGTATTCTCCAAAGTTAGCCCAAGGCTTGCCTTGGAAGYGGAATATTTTTCTTTGATGTCTGCACAGGGCCTTTTGTGAACATGAATGCAAAACCGTTCAACACAAAAGCCTGCAGCTCTGCCAACACATAAAATTTAGGAAAAATGGCAAATGTGAGTGTGCCTGACTTTCCAATTTGGGATGAAACTCTTAGGGAATCCTTAAAAACCCTGTATGCCTTTTTTGTGGGGACAGAAAAGAGATGTAAGGTTTCTAAGCAAATATCACAACTAATGTGGCCTAGCTGCTTGCCTGAGGTGGTTTTTATAGTTACCTATAGTCATCCTAATGGCCTGATAGAAGCATCAAACTTTGCTCCACTTACACATGGACGATTTTAAAAGGATTTGAAGCTTTGGTGCCAGCTTTTAGTCGTGGATGAATTCGGTTCCTTCAAAGCCATTCATGCACATGGGCACTGTATGTGCAGATACTGAGACAAGCAGCAGTTTAGGGGCTCGGTTTCTTTTTCCCACTCTAAGGCAGTAGGTCATGTTCTTAGTTCATCACTTCTCATGGACGAGCAGCGCTGCCAAGTCAGCGTGTCAGTTTACCTGGAAGACGTGAAGTTATTTGCCTGCAGAGGGACATGCCTACGTGTAAACAAGCTGAAAAGCAGAACCAAAGCCGTAGTGTAGCTGTTCCAAAACTTTAGTGGAAGAAGGAGGAGGTATTCTGTGACTGAAGTGACAATCTTGCATTTCAGTCATGGCAAAAAAAAACAATAAAAAAAGACAAAACCCCTGTGTATGTTGAATATTCCTTTTTTGTTATTATTTATTTTATTTTATTTTATTTTTTWAAAAGATTTCTTCCTGAATATAGATTAAAGTTCCCAGCTTCACGCTGATGAATTTTGAAGGCCAAGAGGAGCTATTAGATCATGGAGTGTAACCTCCTGCAGTGCATGGGCCAGTGGATTTCATTGTGGTTGCAGTGTGTCTTCCAGAAAAAGCATTTAGTCTTGATTTGAAAACTTCAAAAGCGAAAATTCACTGCTGCCCTTGGTCATTTTTTCCAGTGGTTAATCATCCCTACAGTTAAAAATTGGAGGCTTTGAATTTAAACTTCTGGCTTGTGTTCCAGTCATTGACTATTATTTTTCCTTTTTGTTAGTGAAATAGATCTATAGTACCTCTTTCTTTTTTTTTTTTTTNTTTTTTTTTTTCCCTCTCTCTCTCTCTTGTAAAAGGTGTTAGTATACTGTAATTAAGGCTGTTTTTGATCGCCTCTTGGTAGGGTAAACAATTTCAACTTTGTGTGTCATGGTGAAATGTTACATTTTCCACTTCTAAATCATTTTTGTGGTTCTTTTCTACATCTGTAGCATTTCAACATCTTTTTAAGAATGAAAACAGAGCTAGTCTCATTGTTCCAGCCTCACTCTTCACAGTATACAGCAGAAACATCTTTGCAGTCTACACACTACAGAATTGCATTAATCTTACTGGCTCGACACTGCACAGCGAATTTCTATTCATATATTTGTCTGCTGTTAGCTCTCCTTGCACCAGGTTTATCAATTTTATGCACATTTCCAGCAGCTGTGCAATAGCTTTTGCATTGTAATTTTCACCTTTGTTCCCTAAGGAATTCTCACTTTTAGATGTTATCCAGAGCTTTATTTGTAATTGCATGAATTACTAGAGTTCAAGCCCTAGCTGATGGGTAGCAAAGCAGTTCTATCAAGTCATTAAGTTTTTAGCTTCCTTTTTCATTTCTATGAACATCTATATATGTACCTGTTAGTCTTGGCTTCCATAAAGTTTAAAAATTAGCCATGAGTTGAGGGAGTTTCAATTCTCAGTAAACAATGTGTCTTCAAAGTTATTAAATGGGACCCTTTTCCTTTGGTCTTTTAACCGAGAGATTGAGCGTTTATTGGGGGGTGTTTGTTCATCCTTGAGACACGTTTATAGGCAGGTTAGTGTTTATGTCCTTGCTGCTCTTGTCCTGCATTACGGTGGGGAGGGGTGGAGTGGGTGTCATTTGAGTCCCTGTCATCAGCTCTGAGAGGCCTTTATTTGAGAGACAGAGAGAACAAACAAACTGAAATACCCCTTGCTGGAAAAGTCAGAATATGAAATCCTGAAATCTGAGCTGTGTAACGAGTACTGGTAGGACCTTTTCCATAGCACAGCTGCCTAAATTGGATCTTTCGGTCCTGTGTAATTGCTTCCTCTGGGGTCGTGCTACAAGTTACACAGTGCTCCCAGACTTCTTAGTGTCCTTAATGGGATCTGAAGGCAGTCAGGGACAGGCCTCATTTAGTCAGGATGTGGTTGTTTAATGAAAAGAGCCAAGGTAATTTGTACCTCCTTGTATAATTGTGTTTATACTGCAATTAATTGCTATGTGATTTTAAAATATTTCATGCTGTTCCAAAAAAGAAAGAAAAKAGTACTAATTCAAAATGATTTTGAATTCTCTGTCAGGGAGGAGGAAGAGGATAAAAATGGATATTCTAACCCATCACTTTCTTTATRGAAATAACTCTCCTTTCATCTGCCTTAGAATTGATGACTTGGGCATAAATAAAATATTGCTCCCATTTATTATCCAGGGAAGTGCCAGGGATGAAGGACAGTGAATCATCAGGGGTTTTGCATCTGCTGCAAATCCTGACCAACTGGAGCGTGGAGTTGCTCAGGTCTGAACCTTCCTGGGTTCGTTGGGTGTTTGTTGTTGCCCTTGCCAGTTGGAAGAGGAGGAAGTGCAAGCGGGCTCTATGGCCTGCTGGCTGCGTGAGCTGCCATGTGAACTTCCTGTGCAGGTGTGTTTTTTTGGTTTGTTTTTTTTTTTTTTACAGCTTTAGAGTCATAAGATTGGGCCAAGGAATAACATAGATGCATGAGTGCAACCGTTAAATCTCTGGGACCTCTGTGTGCTGATCCTAAAGTACTCTGTTCTCATCTAAATCACAACAATCAAATTAGAAATAAGCAGCTGTAAAAAAGATAMAAAGTGAGGCTATCGTTACCCCAAACCTGGAATTAGATTTCTAGTGATCTCTCTCTTTTTAGCAATAATTGCTATGGAAAGGAGGAGTTAAAATCAGATTAAGCTTAGCTGCTTACAGAGTATTTAAAGTATGAATACCTCAATTCCAGTCCAGCTCAGAGAAGAGAGGATGAGGAGAAATACAGGAATGTGTGTGCACGTRTTTTGCTCTGAAACCTTAGCTCGGGCCTGTTCTGGGTCTTGACTTGCAGAGCTGAGAAACCTCAGTGCCTGGTGACCTGTCCTCTGCTGAACATGTTGTCATTTCATTTCCATAGAGGGCACGTCATGTAGTAAAAGGAGGTTCAGTACCAGCAAGCTTGAAATGACAGTCAGTATGATAAGCAGATTGAACAAAGAAGCAGGAACTTTTAGATTTCTCCTCGGCAGCAAGGGGTACATGTGGTGGCTTAATCTCAGAGCAGGAGATCTTGCTGAGGGGAGAGAGAAGACCCCTGCACATTGTCCCACAGAGAGCTCTGCGCTTGCAGAAAAGCAGGTTTCCTCTCATGGTCAGCAYTGGTGCTGCTGGGAGCTCGCCGGCTGTGTTAATGGAGAACAGTGCCCCGCTCGTACATGGAAAGTTGCTGTTATGCTGCTAATTCAATAACTGGTGCATTAGCAGTTTCCATCTTCCTTCCACGTCCTATTATGTGTTTATCTCTAAAATCCATACAGTAATAATAACTAATGTGGAAAGAAAGGGCACTACCCTCGCTACCGACTGCTCTGCCACTCCTTTTTTTAAACGGATTGATTGTTGGTCAGACAACCAGCAGATGAACAACCTGCAGGAAAACAGCAACACCCACTTTTTTTTTTTTTTTGCATTGGAAAGAGGCCCCATAGCTTGCAGAAACCCCAGAATAATATGTGTTTTTCATCCCTCTGTGTCCAGAAAGAAACAGCTGGACTATCTGTTGTACATCTGTCCACACTGTCCTTACGCCCTGAAGCATAGAGGGTTGCTTTTGAATGATATCACCGATGACTTAAGTGTCAGAGATGCCAAGYCCATCTTGGCTCCCCTGAACTTCCTGCGGAGCTGGGAATGCTGGTGTCTCTTGGAAGTGCATGTGTGTGATGGTGGAGGGATTAAGATTAACTAGTGGAGTGGCCTAAGGAACCCTCGAAGATGTATGTCTTTGGGGCAGAGTGGAATTAGTTCTCCTTTTTTTTTTTTTTTTTTTCCCCTCCTCCCATCCTGCATCATCTAGTTCATTCTGTTGGGAGCAGTGCTCATGTGGGGAGTACAGAATAGCTGATACCAGCAGACCTAACTTGATAGCTTTACCTTTTTTGAGGCTGGATAAATGTTGATCCTCTGTCATGAGTGGTCTTCTACTTGCTCAGTGTTCTTAAAAGTAAATATTGCATTTGCTTCATTTTCTGTAGAGTTTTCTTCACTTTTCATCTTTAAATCAAGTTGTGAAGCACAGCAGCGGCACCAGAGGCCACCAGAAAACACTAGAGAAGCTGCAAAAGGTTGCAGAGTTTTACAGAAGTAATAAATCTAGTATAGTTTTTATTTGCTTTCAATTTTTTTTGCCTTCAGCATTCACATTTTGAAATGGTACTTTGAAGTCTGTGGGGTAGAAACACATTTAAAAATAAATAAAGCAGAGTCTAGGAGCCCAGGGCTTTAATGAGTGGTATGAATAGCACAGAGCTCATGATAGCAGGATGAGACCTGACAGTGTCACATTTAAACTGAGCCCAAGGCTGGAGGGGCTACTGGGTGTGCTGGAGTGAGAAGGAACAAAGTGCTTTGCAATTATCCAAGTTTTGAAATATTATGTAGAGCTTTGCTCAGCTTTAGCTTAGAATGCTGTCTTAAATAGGTATTAAAAATCTGTGCACTTGAGGAAAACCAAAAATCTAGTAACTTGTGTTTCCCTAATTACTGATCTTTGTTAATTGCACAGACTCTGAAGTCATTCTGTCTTCTACCACTGCAATATAAAATTTGCCTGTGAAAGAAATCTCTTCCCTGTGATAGTAATGGACAGTCATACTTGCATATGAGTTAATAACTGGGAATTTGCTCCTGAATCCTGACCTATTTACATCAGTTTGTGCAGCCTGTCTGCCTGGAAGCCACACAGCCCCGCTGGAGCATTGGTGTCACCTCTGTGTTGTGCTGACGTGTGTTCGAGGACCATTCCAATAAACAGGACAGAACAGCATTTCATGGCTCGCTTCTGATGGTATCAGGCATCCGCTTGGTCCTTTTGGTTTTCCATCTGCCTGAGCAGTATTGATGTTACAGAGAACCCTGTAGCATGTGCTTAGACCAGTCTCTTGCAGTTTATGCCGCTTTTTCCCTTTCTGCTTTTGGATGTTGCTTATATGGCCAAGGGGAGCCCCATGAACAATGCTACTTTTCTTAGTTTCAGTCTCCCATAAGCATGAAAAGATGAATCTCACTTTTCTGTTTAAGTCATTAAAAAAAAAAAAAGTTTTAATTACTACTAAAATTCGCATGATTCTTAAGACAATCTAATTATTTTAAGGATCAGGAGGGGGAGGCTGGTATGTGAATCCACTGGGACATGTGGATTCAGAAAGAGCACAGATTCTGCAAAGGAAAAGCTGCACGAGTGCCAAAGGGCTCTTTGGGGTTTTTAGAGGTGTTCAGCTGCTTCTGAAGTCTGCCTTCACCTCCCTCCTTTTATTTGCGGCCCAGGGAATTTGGATGCAGCTTGTGCAATGCTATTTCTCCCCCTAAGCACTGATGGAAGAAGCGGGTAGCACGTGTGCATTGATCTTGTGCTAGATGCGGTCTGCTGATTTGCTTGTTGACTAAGCTGCCGTTCAACTCCGAGGAGCCAGTTTTAAGTATTGCTGCTCCCTCAGACTGCCTCTTTCCCTGGCAATGTTGCCGTGTGGCTGTTGTGGGCAGCGGGAATGCCCATGGCAGGAGCCACCACCACCACCACCACCACCTCAAACGCCTGCCTGGACCTTTGGCACCATCTGGCCACCATGTCTCCCCACCTGTCCAGGGAAAGGGCCGTGCTGGTTCCTGTTAGCACAGAGGCTGGCTGGGAACATGGCTGGCCCTGCAGAGAAACCCCTGCCCCTCATCTGGGTGGGGAGGCTCCGGGAATGGGCACTCACTGTGGCCAGGAGGACAAAAAAAATCAAGTGAAGTCTTGTTTTTCTGGTCTGTGCAACACCTTCCATCACACAGACAATAGCAGGGGCACAAGCAATGTGTACAGCTACTTTTTTGTAGGGTCTAGCGGGATAAAGCATAGCAGACACCTGCTAATTCACTGTGCTGTTATTGCACGATAGCTTAATCTGCCGTGGAATAAGGCCCTGATGGAATAATTGAATTACTTTAGACATGAGTTTGACCTGCTAATTCTGTATTGACTTCAGCCTTTAAATAATATTAAGGACCCATGTTAAAACTCAATTAATACTCAGGAACGCAGTTAGAACAGGGTAAGGTCACATCTATGCACAAGGTAGAATAATGTAACCAGGTCCCCTGACATGCGTTTCTATCTAGCAGCATCAGAGCAAAATTGAATCTCGATTTAATCTGATCATTCACCCTCCTTTCTGTGAGGAAGAACAAGGAGGAATTAATGAACCCTGAGGAGGGCCCTGCAGATACAGGGAGCTGCTGATTGAGCTTGGCAAGTACTCGGCTGTGGTGCAAGGAGATGGTTGAGTGGCCTGTGCTGCTTGGTGCAACACCCCCCCCCCCAAACTGCAGCAGAGATTTCCATCGTTGCGTTTCCCTGTTTTTCTTTCCACGCTGCAAGCCTGCGCAGTGACTCAGAGCCCTCCTCCTGGAGCCGTCATGTACCCAGTGTTGTTAGCAGCCGAACTGGCTCCAAACCTATTGTGAGACTGACTGTTTTTAATCAGATCATTTTTGCCTTAATTAATGGGCCTTGAAAGATGCCATTAAGGCAGAGCTTTCTGTGAAGCGGCAGTTGTTGCAGCTGATAGGAGTTGGGATGAAGGGCTGGAGAGAGTGGGAGGGGAGCGAGGATGCAGGATAATCTCTGTGATGAGTAGGACAGAGTGTCCGAGAGCCGTAGCTGCTGGGGGCTGGTTCCTCGGCTGTTTACCGCTGTCTGTGGCTCTGCAGTGTGGAAATGCCCAACTGCATCTCTCAAAGACTTAGTCTGCCTATTTCAGGGCGGAAAACAGGTAAAAATACCAGCTTTCAGGGAGTATAAAGAGCTCCTGTAGTGATGTGTTTAGTGCACGAGTGAATGCCAGCCTGCAGCCTGTCCCACTGCGGTGGATCTGGGCACTCTGTCTGCCCTAGGCTTGATGCAGGTGAGAGCTTTACTTGATCCTTTTGGTCTATTCTGCTGCCAGACTTCATCCAAAACTAGGAGCAAGTGAAAACAGGAAGGCCAGAGGTGTGTGGGTTTGTTATTGCTGTTCTTGTCTTGGTTTTGTTTAAATTCTGTAGACAGGCACTGAACAGGAATTACCTGGTTTCAAGACTGCAGCTTCCTTGTGTCCCATACGTACCTGACCAGAATAACACTGCAGATTTTTGTTTACAGCAGTGGCTTAGCCAAGGTTGTTATGAAACTAGAGCTAGGATTGGGAGGAGCCTTTTATGGTCTTAAGTTTATATTGTTGGAAAATCTCTGGCGTATTTGTCATGAGGGCTGTGAAATAGGAGACAGGAGACAGGTCTTTATCTGATTATATTTTCTCTTTCACAGTAGGCAAGTCCGCTGTATTCCTCAGACAAGCTCCTGCTGAGTTGCAGGGGATCAGACCTTTGGGCAATGTGCTTTTCTGCTGAAAACTGCTTATCATCTAAGTATATTCTGACATGTTCTTCATTTTGGTATCAATGCCACAGCAAGGGTTAATCCAAACGTATGCTCCACTGTAAGAGCATCCTCAGTTTCTGTAGTTTCACTGTGAGCCTCACAGTATTTGGTAGTTCTTGAAATCCCATCTGCTGAAATCAAGAGATTCAGTAAGAATTTTGATGCATTTGAAGGCCTAGGGAAAGCCCAGCTTTGGGCCAGACGTGACTGAGACTAACAGTGCCTGGCGTCTTGTGGGCAGCCAGGGACCTTTCAGCTCACCTCGATTTGCCTGTTTTGGGAGCACAGAAACTCCGGTGAGTGCCAGGGAGTCCAGCCAAACTGAAACAGAATTTAAAAATGCATTAGGGGAAAAAATGTGTGACTGCACTGAAATAAGTGGTTTCTGAAGGCCTGTTGGGGATCAGGGATGGGGATAATTTGGAATCAGCCTGCTGGATCAGATGAAGGCAGAGCCTCGCTCGGTGTCAGCCTTTCCCATGTGAGATGCACTGCGTGTGTCTTGGCAAGGGGCTTCCTCCCCAGTGCTGCCAGCGTAAACGCAGCTCCGTGCGAGGCTGGGAGGTGGGTCCTGCTGGGAGTCACCCTCGGGGCAGTTTGTGCATCACGAGGGGCAACGGGCAACGCAGGTCTGCTCCTTGGGCAGCACATGTGATGCTTCCTCTGCCCTATCCCAGTGATTTGGTAGAAAATTTTGCTTTTTTTTTTTCCCAGTTCTATAAAATATCACGGATCAGTGCAACTGAAGAAGCAGCGTGGCCTCTGTTGAGGGTGTGGGAGATTAGGCTGATTAAGAGCTAACAGAGTAGGAAGCTGGAACAATCTTCTGAAAGCCCCCAGTGGAGCTTGTTTGGCCAGTGATGGGACTTCCCTCAGGTACTCATGGAGAACCCTTGGGTTCAGAGAGCCTGTTGTTCTAAAGCTAATCTTCTTTTATGTGCTCTGATTGGATTGACTGCATGCTTTGGTCACACTTGGACATCTCACCCACCACAAAGTGAATTTGTATTAGAACAGATTTTATCCTTAGAATGAGGGCTGCCTCGGCAGCAGGACTAGACATCCTGCAGGCAGCCTCCTGCAAGCAACTCTAGTAATTTAATAATCAAAGGGGTGCATGTAGGTGGGAAGTGAGAGATAACAGAGCTATCTCTGAATAGATCACCGGATGAATTTTTCACCCACAGACATCAGTGGCTTTAAAAGACAGTGGCTCCTAATATTGTTTCTCTTATTCATCAAACTTCTGGCTCCCAATGGAGATACAAGCACACAAAACACTGTCTTTGAGAAGTCCGGAGCGTTGTGATCAGTTGGCTTTCCTGGTGCTACTGTGTCCATTGCCTGGGACATACCAACTCCCACGGGTCTCCAGCAGAGGCTTTGGTTCCTCTAATCCTGTTCGTGTTCTCGTGTTGAGAATTATTTGCAGCTCGGAGGGCTGAGCTCTATTCCTTTTTTTTTTTTTTTTTCCCTTGGACCTCTTTGGGACCAGTTGCCTTTTCATTTTTGTTTCACTGGCCTGTGCAAAGGCTGCTGGTTGGTTACAGGTAGGTGGGGGTTTCTCTGCTGCGGTCTGCAGAGAACAGGCATCGCAATGTGACAGCCTCATCCTGGCAGCTGTTTCCTGGTTTTCCAGATGATTCCAGCCAGCTCTCTTTGTGTTGAGCCTATTGTCAAATGCCACCATCGAGACTTTGGGACATTAATCCTGTCATCTGTTCAGGGCGTGGAACTGCTGAGCAGGCTATGGAGTGAATGGGAAGCTGGGCCCAGGGAAGGGACCTGGAGGGTAGGCGTGTCTGGAGAACATGCAGAGTTCCTATCTTTCTCTGGCTCTATGGACTGCGTATGAAACTTCCCTTCCACATCTCCCACAGTCCCAAATAGCCAAGGAATGTGCAAGTGCAAAGGTCTGAGGAGAGTGGGAAGGCAGGTGGAGCATGAGATGAGTTGGCTGGAGTGCAATGTGTCCAATGTCTGTTTGCAGTTGTCCATGTGCTGCAGATGACTCTGGGAGTCATGTATGTTGCTCAGAAAGCACAGGCAGTGCAAACAGGATGGTAGATTGAGCATTTCAAATTGAGCTTAGAATATAACATTTGACTAAACCAAGGTGACAGCTCCCAGTGTCACAGGTGTTGCATATATAGGGGTTCAGATCCGAGCCTGACAGGGAGAGTCCCTTGCTAGGGAGCAGAAGGTGTCTGCAACAAGGGAGCCAGCACTGCTCAGATGCTGACTCCAAGCTCTGCTTCTTTCTGCAGCAGATCTGGTTTGGGAGCACCCGTGAAAGCCAAGCTCCCAGTTCTGCAGTCTGTCTCTCGCTAGAACTGTCATTCTGCGTCATGGTTCCGTGCCAGCAAATTAAGTTTAGGAACTTCCTGCTCTGAACTACTTGCATCTGCCCCCATACTGTGATTATTAAATAGTGGGTGTTATTGTGCTTTAGACTGGATGCATGATGAGATACAATAAGAAAGGCTACTTCCCCCACTGATTTTGCAGATTGAATTTGGAACCAACACGGCAGAGGGGGCAATAATGAGTGTTTGTAAATTGGGTGATAGGAACCTCTCAAACCAGAGCAGCTGCCAGAGGAATCTCACCATGGAGATTCTGCTGTAACGAGAGGCAGCTTGGCAGGCTGGAGGATCTGCAGCCCCGGAGCTGGCTCAGCACTCATCGTTCCCCTCCTGGGTGCTCCACCTGCCCCGAGGCTGCTCCTTGCTGAGCAGAGCTCCCAGGCTCAGCAGGGGGGTTTAGCCTGAGCGTTGGGTGGACTGTGCGTTGTCCACCGTGCATCTCAGGGGCCGGCGCTGCCCAGGCAGGGCGAGGAGGGAGGTTCTGCTGCTGGCAGATCCCGAAGTGTTTGCAGCCAGACATTCGATGTTAGCAGCGAGGAGAAAAATACACGCTTGGGCTTTCAGTGTGAAACAGCAACAAAAATCCTTTCTGTTTCTTAGAGCTGGAAAATTATGCCAGGAGCTGTTGTTTTAGAGAACAAGAACCCTGGATTTCCCTGACTGTATGTGAGAGGCGTGTTCGAATATGTATTAAGAAAGGGAAGAGCACAGAAAGGAGGTTTTATTGCTGACTGTCATTGTTCAGTGAAAACCAGGTATTTTATGGAAATCTCTGTAGGTATTTCTTAGAAAAAGCAAGCAAGAAAAAGAATGTGTCTAAACACATCTGTATCCCCTGGCATCAGAAGGATTGGTGCATGCTCTAATGGCAGAGAAGTAACAGCTCCACATGGGCTTGAGGCTACGACAGCCAAGTAAAAACTACCTGTGTTACATTTCTAAACGCAGAATCAACTTTGCCTTGTGGAAAACAAATGTGCTAGTGAATTTCTTGGGGGGGTTGCCAGCTCTCCCTCACTTTTACCTAATCATCTGGCAAATCATAGAAAAAGTTGATGATGGATTATTGTGTTATTATTATATATGACAGGCAGCAGCCCTGAAACCTGAGCACTGATATGTTGAAAACTGCTGCTTGAGCAGAAGTGATTTTTTTTTGCAGTGTCTGCCCTTAGACGCCCCAAAGCCCTGGCCCAAGCTGGAGGGAAGGGCATCTCTGAGAGGATGCTGCTGTCCTCAGGGAGTGGGTTGGAACAGTGTCCAGGGAGCCCTGAACACAAAGCTGATGGGTTTGGTTCTGTTGTTTATTAAAAACAGGCTTTTGTACAGCAGTAACGGAAAATCCTATTTCTGTACCAATAAAAACTTTGCTCCTATGGTTGTTGTTATTGGCAAACTCAGTCACTTTGGTGTTTATGGAAAAGTATTTACTGGAGAGGACTGGATGGTTAGCAAGCTTCATCTGCTTTCATTTTGCTTTGATGGTATATGGGTTTCTGTGGAACCTTCTCCTCTGTCCCTCTGCCACAGTTTGTCCTTCCTGACTCCTCTCACTCTTCTACAGCCAGAGGAGGCAGCCCCATTTGCCTTAGTGGGGTAAAACACTCCATGGGACTAGCCTGAGTTCTTTCTTCTGGGCTGGGAAAGGAGTCAGGTTTGTGTCAATTCTCAGTTTCCCCCACAGGGCACCGAAGTGAAGCTGTTTGTTCTGTAGCACTTGAGCTACACCCAGCTGCCACTAATAGTAATAAATACTGCAGAAAGATTTAAAAAAAAAACCAAACTTCTCTAATAAATACAAGTACACAAACACTCGTGAGCCATATGTCCTATTTAATTCTCTCCCAGGAAAAAAGGCATTCCTCCGGGAGCTGCTTTTGTCAGAGAGAGAGAGAGATCCAAGTGCTTCAGGCATCTTCTCTGAATTCAGAGTTGTTCTTCATTGCCCTGGGTGGCAAGTAATAGTGGACCCAGGCTCAGCTGAAGAAGAGTTTTTCCTCCAGGGCTCTGTAAGTTATCTTGCCTGGCAGTGACTCCCTAGCTGGATGAGCCAGTGCTGCCCTCCAAACCTCGGGGGCAGCTCTCCTTCCTGGAGATGGCTCTCTGCCCATGTGCCCCACGGTTTTGCTCAAGAGATGCCTCCAGTCAGTGGGTAGAGGCCTTTGCATATGGTCCTGGACTTGGGGAGCTTGCCGTGGGCCTTGGCCACTCTTTGGAAGTGCTTTGGCCCCCAGCACACCAGGCTGAGCACCGTGACAGTCTGGCCTTGTGCTCTTTTCAGAGTGGTTTTAAATCAGGCCTTTAATGACTTTTATTCTCTCCTGCTGGTCAGTGAATTTACCTTCTCTGCCTTTTAGATGGGCAGGACTCCTGGGAGGAGGATGTCCTGCAGGTTGCTAAAGATCTGCTCACCATTAGTCCTGTGAGCGTGCAAGAAATGCTTTTGGAGCTCATTGATTTCCGCTCTTCCGCACTCCACTCGTCTTACACTCAATGGCTGGACAGGAGCCCTGCATCAGCCAGGTGAAGATGGACGCTCACTGTGACTAAGTGTAGATGCTTGTGTAGGTCCATGTGCCTGTGGATCACTAGGAGAAGGCAGGAAGCTTTTAATACTGCTAAGAAGTTAACACTAATGGTATCTGAGTGTAGAGAGCAGTGCAAATCCCTGCCAGACTTGCTGGTTCTCAGGTGGGAGCTCACTTTTCCATGAGGCAGTGGATTCTTGAGCGCTCCCTGCATGCTGCAGCACCAGCAGCGTAATTCAGCGTATGCTTGTCAAAGCACGTTACCGTTGCAGGGAGTGTTTGTACCTGTGAGCCAGCACTTGTAAACGAGACGCTGTCACAGGGTGTTAACAGAAGGTGTTACAGACTTGACACGTGCAGAACGTGTTTGCACTTGGAAGCTTCCCTAATATTTGGAGTGTTCTGCTGAGCTTGGTTCAACATGTTGTCTTTAGGGGCCCATGGGCACTTGGTGCAGTTAAGTCTGAATCTCTGAGTTTGTTTCTGCCTGGAAATATGCTATCCTTGTAAGTGGGATTCCAGTTAAGCACCATGACAGCATTTGAAAGCGTAGCAGTGAAATGGAAGCATACGTGAGTGTATTTAAGTTTTGTATTAGTTTCAGAGGAGAGATTTAAACAATATTTGGCAGCTAGACTGAGTAAGGTTAGGCTGGAGCAGTAGTCTGTGAGATTCAGGAAGGTSAATTATGTAGAACCGAAAGGGTGAAGATGAACATCACTGGGATGTAAGAGATAGAAGCAGAGCTTGACTGTTGAGATGTGTGCTGGACTCGGGCCAACGCGTGAACGCTGATGAAACCAGGCGATGGAGGTAGGTGCAGTTCCCAGAGGGCTGCCAGGGTGCTGTGGAAAACGGGCACGCATGAAGCCACAGCAGCCGTGCCCATTCCAGCTGCAGGACGAGACCTCTCTCAATCAGTTCTCATCTTCTCCTGACATTTCCCTTTCTGCTGTTTTCGTCTGCAGGACGGGAGAGATGCTCATCTCTCAGACGTGGCCAGCAGTTGCTATAACGACCATCTGAGGTCATTAACGCAGTTGCTGAGGACAGATTGTGGTTTAGGCTCATTTCTATCAACTAACTGAATTTTGGTTTTTTGCCTTTCAGTCCTTTCAAGGCAGCCAAGGACGAGCGTACCTCTTCAATTCAGTGTGAGTACAGCTGCCTGCGTGTCACCTCCGCGTCTTTTCGGATACATTTAAGAAAGCCCTTGTGAATAAGTAAACAAAAGGATTGTCTTCCTTCATTATAGAAAAGCTCTGCCTCAGTCTTTGGAGCTTGCTAAAAATGGTTAAAGGAGGAGGCAGGGAATAGCACTGATTCATAGTTGATTTTACATTCAGGTTTCAGATATGACTCTGGGAAAGATGGTTCTTTTGTTGTCAGATTGAGAAATAAGAGCTAACAGATGAGTCATTCTCTTCTGAGGGAATATAGCTGGCCTGAAGAATCAAACTTCTGTGGGCATAAAGAATACGTAATGCCCCCAAACAAACTTAATTTTTAGCTTGAAGATAAACCATTATTTTCCCTTCAGAAAATAGTTCTGATAAGATCTCATTTTCTGCCAAGATATCTATTAGAAGAACGGTAGAGTTCAGTTACCTTTTTCACATTTCCATTTGGGAGAATAAAAACAAAAGTGCCATTTTATCAATTTGAAAATGAAAATCTTTCTCAAATACAAAATGAATGCATTTATTATAATATTCTAAATTTTCTCTTCAAAACTTTTTAGGATCATCAGTTGAAAAAATATGTGTTTTTTCCTTCTGTTAAGGGGAAGCTTCATGCTCATTAATGGGAAGCTTTTTTGCTTTTTCTCCAGAGTTAACGTGGGCTGTGGCCCTGCAGAAGAGCGGGTGTTATTAACAGGATTACATGCAGTTGCAGACATTTACTGTGAAAACTGCAAAACCACACTGGGTTGGAAATATGTGAGTATCATTTGTTTTTCCTATGGATATCTTTCTGGTGTATATATAGAAATGTGGACTCTGATCTATAGCTACACCTCTTTTCCTGTCTGCATTTCCATTTTCCATCCTGTGTTTTGTTTGCTCTGTGCACTCAGTGCAAGAGCTTGTTGTGGTGAACATTTTCTCTTGCTAACAGTGTGTACAGCAGGCCTGGTTTTGATGGGTGTCCCTTAATGATGCTTAATACAAATAAGTAGCATGTGTGTTAACGAGCGTTCAGTTCTTGACGTTCATACTATCGTTTTTCCAGATCATCTCAGAATAATAGAATGATCTATATATTGTTAATCTTGTATCCTTCCCATTGGAAATGCTATTTAACATGAGTTTATCTGTTTGTTGTCTCTTGCTCTTCATAAATTCAATTACTTTCGATCAAAGGCTTATGCTATATTCTAATTTCTGCTTCAGGAGACACGCAGCATACTTGTTTGTTCAAAACAGTCTGACTAGTGTTTAAGCAGAACATTTATTGTATCAGTGACCTTTCAACTGCCTGATTATAAAGAATAGAAATGTAAAAGAGGAAAAAAAGATGCAGCAGGAATCCCTGCAGAAACACAATGTGGATCTAACAAATTAAAAAGGAAACTAAATATGTAAAATTGAGTTTATTATAAAACAAAACCATAGATTTTCATAAACACAGCAGTGAGCACAGATCTCTTCAGTGATAGGATTACATTTTTTCAGGATTGCATTTTTTCAGACTGCAGGTTAAAAGAGCTCAAACTTCTGTGGGTTGATAGTTCAATCAGAAGCCAGGTTTAAGATTCTTCCAAGGCTAACTTTCCCAAGTTAGCAGTAAATACTAATTTGACTCCATTTTTACTTCTTGGACAAATGGCCCACCCAGGGTAAGCCTTGTACCTGGATACAATCTGTAGGAGTGACTTTATATTATGTAAACCTTATGGCATCATCATCATTGTTGTTGTTCTTTTTTTAGGAACATGCTTTTGAAAGCAGCCAGAAGTATAAAGAAGGCAAATACATCATTGAACTAGCTCACATGATCAAGGATAACGGCTGGGATTGAATGGGAAGAGCCCAGCCCTTCCAGCGTGTAAGAGAATGCCATCCAACCGAACATTATATCCAAGAGTGAGAGAGTGACTGAACGCTTGGTTCCATGCATTTAGAGGCTCTGCAGTTTGGGAGCATCTTCACACCCTTCTCCATCTTTATTGGTGACTGGCCTCTAAATTTCTGTCTCTCTGTCTCTTTGCTTTGTATCTGTTTGTGAGTTGACCCTGGCTGCTTCTCTCTCTGTTCTGGCGTTGGCTAAGAGAATGCACCGAATGCCCGACAGCCATTCCATGTTGACGAGCGCTTAAGTACAAACTGAAGTTGGCTCTGTGGTGGCATTTTATCAGGAGGTCTCGGTGCGAGAGGAAGACCTGAGTTCTGGGCAGGAGAAGGTGAAAGGGGGTGGGGAGTGGGCCACAAGGGAAGTCATCAGAAGTGAAACCGTGCTTCTCCTTTAAGTCCTGGTTAACCAAGGCTTGAAACTATTTGCTTGTCTAAATGGACAGAAATATACCTCACGGCTGCGTTCTCTCCGAATTTGAAACCCGCGGCTCCAAAAGGCGGGTTGAGCTCAAGTCACAGCCAGTGCCCCCGATAGCTCCTTGCGAACCGGTGTTGTGTTTGCCGTGTATGAACCTCTTCTGGGGGAGGAAGGGGAGACCTGATGGCTGGAGAGCTCCCTCGCCTTCATTTTCTCTCTGTTTCAGAGTAGGTTGACCAACCTCCCCAACAGAACACAGCTGTGGGAGCATCCACAGCTGGAGAAACCAAATCCTGACTCTTGAGCCCGTGAGAGAGGAAGAGAAAAACCCTTAAGGCAGAAGGGTCTGGAACTGCAACTTAGAAGATAGGACAGAAAACAAAGTGAGGCACGAAAGGGGAGATTGTTTAGGGGAGGTTGGAGACAAACTTAGTGGCGTAAGATACTATTGATCTCCCAGTMTTTATGGGGCATCCTTGGGAGTGTTTTACCAATCCTGTGCAAGTAGGTAAATGCTGTTACTTTTTTTTTTTTCCCTTAAATCTCAGGCGCCAGCCATCAGCTCCGCTCTTGGAGCCTGTGAAGGAAATGACGTGACAGTGGGGAGAGGAGGGAGCAGAGGACCCTGCCAGTTGTAGCAGAATTGCGTAGGTGGATATTTCAAGCCATGAGGTATCCCCACCCCCCAATAAAAAGTCTCCCTTTTTCCCACCCGTGGAAGCCTGTTGCAGACACGGGGAGGTGAGAAACAAAACTGAACATCTTTCCCCTACCCCTGAAGTCTTTATGCCTTGGAGTTAAAGGGGAGGGACAGGTTTGGGTGTTGTAACTGTAAGGGAGAAGTCTTTCCCGTTGGAAGTTTTTAATTTTACTTAGTATTGACCTTGCGAAGGTGGTGTGTGGGGAAGGGGCGTTGTGCATGCGAGGGGAGCTGTGTCCGGCGTAAATGACAATGTGAAGTTTGCTCTGCAACAGTCCAGCCAGTATCTGGTGCATTAATTCAAGATTATTTAAGTGAATTAGTTTTATTCTCTGAGTGAATTTTCCTTTTGTTTGTGGAATTCTTTCAAGTAGGTTAATCCACTGGGCAAAAATCTTTCTTAATCCAGAAGGAAAGAGCGTTGTGCAGGGGTTTGCAACTCCTTATGAAACCAGAGCTTTGGAATTGTAGCCTATTATTGCTGGCCTCCACATCCAGGATATTCGGAGTCGGCTACAGAGATTGGGACGGGGAGAGCGTGACAAAATATTTTACTGTTACATGGATGAGGTGTGAGCAGAGAGGCTGCCTACATATTGGGCCAGCTTTCCATGTTGGGGCCTTGTGCTGAAACCCAGACCCAGTGGCCTGTCTGAGCAGTGGCTGTTTTTCCCTCAAATCGCTGTTCTTGTGACAAGTTGTCTTGGCCTTGGATGGGATAGTGAGCTGGAGGCTGCCCGGGTCTTTGGAAATGGGGAGGATTAACTCACGCTTGTGGCAAGCCAGTTAGGAGGAAGCTTCTGCCTTAAGCCTTTCTGTTGTGGCTGTGTAACAGAGTTGCTTCAGCTTGTGCTTCTGGTTGTCCACGATCTCCATCATCCACATTCCCTTCTCTGATAAAAATCTGGTAAGAATCAAAGACTCTGAAGTACCCATTAGCTTGTGGACTTTGGCACTGGCCCAGTCCCATTTTCCTGTCCCCTGGGTCTTGATCCATGGCAGTTTATTGTGTTAGGGCTAGTGGGAAGTCACCCGTGCTCTTTGGAGAGAGCTCTTCAGTTTCCCCAAATATGTAGCCTTTAAAGGCGTCGGATGGGACCTGGAAGAGTTAAGGGTTAACCCCAAATCATTAATATGGGATTGACAAATGGGACACACTTGGGCTCATGATTTTATGTTGGTAATGTTACTTGGTCCTGGTAGCCTCTGAAGAGCAGAACTGCCCTGAGAAATAAGAGAAGTTACCAGAGAGTGCTGTCAGATGCAGATGTTTTTATATTTGGGACCTAAAACGATGACGAACCATCAATTGGGCTGTTTTTAACTGTTCACGGGGGCAACATTTTTAATGGCAACCAGTTCAAATTTGAATATGGCAGCATTTTAATCTGGTACTAATGGGTTTTGCCCCATCAACGTCTACAGGTTTGCACTTGCTGAGAATCTGTCCTCAATTCCTGAGAAAAAAAGAAAAAAAAAGTGAGTGCCTCTGAATGTTCATTCACACTGAGAGTTACCTATTTTATAGATTTTATAGTTACCTGTAGACTTTAACATGAGGTACAGGGAGATGAGGAAAAAATGGCCCTTGAGGCTCACTTGACGTTTGTTCTCTGCTGCGTGTCCATTAAAGTACTTCTTGGTCCCCCGCTGACTCATCCCTGACGTGCTCTGTCAAGACACACGGCAGTATCGGGAGCTGGAGACAGGCTGAGGAGCTCAGGGTGCCGCCGCCAGCGCGGGCCAAGCCGGTGGCGTGTGAAGTGACATATGCAGAGCGTAACCAAAGACCCGCGCTGCCCGCGTCCCTCCGGCCGTGCCGGCGTGCGGGGTGGGAGCTCAGCCTCCCCATAGAGCCCAGACCCCCGCGGGACGCTGCTCCCGGCGCCGGCAGCTTCCGAGGCCGACGTTCGCCCCTATCCTCCCTTGCGTGGGCTACCATGGGGCGAGCAGCCGCGGAGGGCAGGGTGAGCGCAGCCTGGCGTCTGCGCCGCTCCAAAGCTCGGACTTGAGCGAGTTTTAAATGTTTTGCTCTAGTGGATTGTCTGATGTGGAGTCCTGATCCCTATAATAAATATTGAGATGGTAATATATACAAAGCAGAAAAAAAAGCGTTATCTTGTTAAATATACTTTTGTAAATAATATTTAATTTTTTTAAAAAATAATATATTTGGTGCTGTTTTCTCAGAGCCCCTCCCTGAGAGCACTTTTTGTCTATAAGTGATACTGTTTCCTTCTGTATTTGTTGGAAAAATATGTTTAAAGGGAAACAAATTTCCTAATATATGTTGTCCTCCAAAGCGAATCCATTTTTCCCCTGGACGTGGCAGGAGACGGGGAGTCGCTTCTGGTTCCGGCTCCCGCACAGGCCGCTGCCGGGTCGGAGCAGCGGGAAGGGGTGAGCGCGCGTGAGCCGCTCCGGGCGGCGGTTGCACCCGTGCCCAAATTGCTCGTGCAGTCCATGCCCGAGGTCCCAGCCCACAGCGGGATCCCTGCGGGAGCCCTCGGCCCCACGGGGAGTCCCGCTCGGCCAAGGAGATCCTGGCTTTAGGGCCTGGGCCTGAATTTTTCTCTTGCACCAGTATTGGCTGGAGTGAGGTAGATCTCGACACTTAGAATACGGCAGTGAATAAAAGCTTGCAACCTCTGAATCTCTATTTCCAGTTGCTTGGGGGCAGCAGGGATGGAGGATGGAGATCTCTAACTAGTCGTTGTTTTTAAACTAAGAAAAGTCTTTGGACGTGGATCCTGGTTTTCATTTTCATTCTGTTTTGAAGCCAGGCTGCTATGTAACAAATTAGAGCAAAAGTTTACCTCTGGCAGTAAAGGAGGTGTTTGGTGGGTTTGTGGGTGGGGTTTTTTTGTTTTGTTTTGTTTTGTTTTGGTTTTGGTTTTTTTTTTTTTTCTCCTTTCTGTCTTTAACCTCCCCCATTGTCCCCACTCTTCGTTTTTAATTCAATGGGTCTCTTGTTTATCCCAAAGTGGACCAACAGCACAAACCATTGGACTGTTTTGCTGAGCAAGGAGCTGTTTTCAGTGCTGAATAACTGTTGCACGCTCTTTAATTTTCTGTTCTGGTGCACACGATTTAAAAAAAATAATATATATATATATATATATATTTAAAAAAGTACCCTACAGATGAAATTTGTTGTTCTTGTGATAAATAAGAATTTTCTCTGTATGCATTTTCTAACTGGTATGTGAAAGTGTTAATCATGCATTTCACTGCACTTCCTCCTTTTGGAAGGAACGTCATGTTTCAGTGTGAACCAGTTCTTGGAGGAATAGGCGAGATGCAAACACCCGGCTGGGCAAACAGATTGGCGAGAGTCAGAGCTCAGCTCGGTGGGCAGGAGCTCTGCTCACCAGGTGAGAGGCCTCTGAAATTCAGTGTTCAGAAACAATAATGTTAGACATAGATTTGGAAGCATCCTGTTTAAAAAGAATGAACAGAAGAAACAATCATATTGAACTTTAAAAAATCAACGTATTTAAATGCAAGCAGAATGGCATTGTGTAAGGTACAATCACAAATAAGCTATTCTCATAGTTATGAACTGTATGTATCCTTTGTTTTGTTTTTTGTAAGGATATGGGAATGCTTTCCCCACTGACAAAACTAAAGGACAATATTTCCAATACCAGCCTGTCTGTTGATGCTCTTGTGTTTACAAATTGTGTATACTTTTATTTCTTTGATCTTATTTTAATTTTATTTTTGGCATATTCTTTCAGGTCATTTGCTTCAGTAATAAATGCAATTGTTTGTTTTCAGATAATTGGTTTTCACCTTTCCATGTGTTTGTACATTGTATATAGTTCTTCAGTATTAGAGGGAGGCGTATTGTTTGTCATATTTACAATATGTGTTGGTGCTCATTTGAGAAAATAAAATTTTCAAGTACTAAGGCCTGAGTCCACTTTTCTATTTTACCCTCCCAGAGTGTGTAAATTCTCAAAAGGCAAAATGTGGCTGCTCGGTGGGTGTGAACGTTAGCTTGGAAACAGCCCATCTGCGTGTGCTCTTTTCCAGTACGTGCCCGTGCAGAGCCGTGCGCTGCCTGGGATGCAGAGGCCGAGGAGACGCTGCACGAAGCAGGCAGACAGCACCAAGGACCACCCTCAGCTCCTGACCTGTATGGTTTAGAGTAAGATGAAACCTCCGATGGATACAGAGACCAGGAGGAGATGTAAGGAACTGGAACGCAGCGCTTGGCAGCCTGATACCACGTTAGTGTATACAAAAACTTCACCCATCCTTAAACTATGCAGGGAGCTGTGTTTGTCCGGATACCTCCCAAGGTATCTGTGCACACACCTGTAGCAGATCTGCAAAAGAGTTTGGCTCTGTCTCTGGGAGCTGTGTGTTTTCTGGCACAGAGCACTGGTGTTTTGAATGCAAACAGCAAAATCTTTGGGAGAAATCCAGGCAGCGTGGAAGCTGGTGCCGCGTCACGCAGCCAGAGCCATGTAATATTGGTGTGTGCGGTAGCGCGAAGCTTCTCCTGGCTGAACAAAGAAATGAAGTGGCATCAATGCAAGGTTTCCTTGCTGGCAGAACTGAGCTTAGAGCTCTGTGCCTGGGTGTGCAGTCACATTGCAGTGATTGTAGGGGACATCTGTTACTTGCAACGCTAAATTAGCAGTTAAACCAAAGAAACCGCTGGTAAAGCTGTCCAGCATGTTTGGATATTTGAAAGTCAAATGCCTATTTCAGGCATTTAGCAGATGAGACTTTCCTGGTTCAATTCACAATAGTCCAGAGGCAAAGAAAACTTGTGCTTGGGAAATAGAGCTAGTGCTTTAGAAGGGAAACATAACATAGAGAGTGTTCCTTCAATATTAAAATGTAGAGCAATTCCTTTGAGCAGCAAGGGGAGTGAGGCCGTTGCAGACACACACTGTTGCATTTTTATGAATCACCTTTCTTGCTAGATGCAACTGCAGCCTGTCCCCACTCGGAGCTGACGCGGCGGTGTTGACTTCAGGGCCAGAACCGCTTCTGTGAAGCCAGGCGAGTGGTATAAAAAACTCTGATTCTTGGGGGCTTCAGTTCTAAAATCCGATTGAAGCTCTGGTCCGATCCCAGCAGCGCTTCCTCTGGGGCTGTTCCGGGTAAGCTGATGCCCTCCCTCATCATCCCATGGCTGAGCACAACTGGGCACTCTCCCTTTGCCCTGCACCAATAGCCCAGCTCTGGTCCCAGCTGGTGCTCTGTCCACGTGCCTCTAATTCCCCAAGCATCAGAAATAGCAGCTGGGCCCTCTTTGGAGAGCACCTAATCACACCAGGTGCTAAATGCCCTGAGCTTAAAATGTAGTTCAGGCCGTAATGAGAAAAGCTGCACCTGAAAGGTCAGGCACGTTAGGGAGGAGGAACTGGTGACTTGGTGAGAGGAAGAGCGGTCTCTGTTAAGGGAATGGTTTTCTAGGTCAGAGCTGGTGCCAGTGCAGGTGGACAATCCCTGCTCACCCTTCAGGGTGGTTCAGCTAGCAGCAGAGTCAGTACAGTTGGGTGCTTGCCCAGCCAGCCCAATGTAATCTGAGTTCTTGGCTTCGACAAAATGTTGGTTTGTCATCGCAGGGGCACAACCTGTGTGTTTATTCAGTGCATGATCTAAACTCTGCTGTTTAAATCCATAGGAAGTAGAAGTTTTAGATGTTCCCTGCTTCTGCCACATATGGACTGCAACAGGAGGGCTTTGAATACGATGCTACATCCAAAAACAGTGAGTTCAGTCCTTGGGTGTGCAGTGGGGCTGGGGCAGGATTGCTCCTGGACTCTGCTCTTTAGTTAGACTTGTTACTACAACCCCCGAGGCTGATATATGCAAACAGCTGCTGCCGAGTTACTCAAAAAGCCAGAAAGCTCCTGTTTGCTTTAGCTCTGTATCCAGCTTCTGTTGTCAAGACAAGCAATTACTGCACCAAAAGGGCAGCTAAACAAGTACCTGTGTCCCATGGATATGCGTGTGTGCACAAGAAGAGGGATTTGGTTTCCACTGTAGTCAGCTGTTCCTCCTTGGTTTAGGTTTCAAGGCAATAAATCCCAGCAGACAAATGAGAGGCTGGGGCATCCTCGTGAAGCCAGCGGAGGGTGGAAGGCCACAGCCCTGCGAGGGCACGTTCAGCACGTGCCTCCGAGCGGCCCCGCGAAGGTCACTTTGCTTCTGCTGCCGCGTGTACTGGGTAGCAGCAGAGCTGTTTCAGCAACTGCAGTTCAGCAGAGGGGATCGGCCCRTTGTGAGAGACCGTCTGTGTCCTCCTGGCCGTGATGCTGGTGCCCCACGGGCACCGCTGAGCCCTGCTGCCCCCGTGGGTGCACGTGGGTGAATGGAGGCTGTGGGACCCGCGCGCGCCCAGTGAGAGCGGCTGGTGCATCGCCTGGCCGAGCGCCTCCTGCAAAGCAGCTTACGGCATCTCAATATAGGCATCTTAAAATGGCTTTGGAGGGCCTTAGCTCCCCGCTTGCCATCCAGACCGGATCGCTGGGGTAGCCCAAGCGGCTGCCTTACGTCAGAGCTTAACAGCCGGACAYGAGCGGAGAAGGGGTGTTTGCCGGGGGCAAAGTGTTCGCCGGTGCCCTAAAAGCCCCACCGGCTCTCGCTGAAGCTCCTGCACAACACGGTCTTGCTTGGCCCGGGTCACACAAGCTCCTCGCTGCTGTTATGTTTAACCTGGGCCAAGAAAGAGCCTGGAGCAGAACCAGGCACGAAGGGACTCGGACGTTGCCCCTGCTTTGAGYCTAGTTTGATGTGAGTGTGCAAGGAAAGACAAGTTCCCTGCCCCATTCCCGCTTTCCTGGAAACCTGGCTGCTTTGGAGGGCTCCGCAAGGCTGGGCGCTTGCACGCGGTGCCCAGTGGGGCCGATGCTGCGGTCAGCAGGGCGGGYGCCGGCGGCTCCTTGGGAAGCGGGAGCGCTCTCCCCTCCGCGGGAGGACACGGGCCCTCTATTGCTCTGTCTCCCGATTCCTTGCATTACATGTATTATTAAACAGCAATTAGGGTACAGGAAGCCAAAGTGGCCTATTAATAGCAAAGAGCAGCTAAGCTGACTCAGACGGCAGCAGATGCAGCCTTTGGAGAGCGATGGCGGCAACCTCAGCCCTCCACTCCAGAGYGACCTGCGCGGGGAATCTCCCTCCTTTCCTCGTGTTGCTTCGGTGATGCCAGGCGGTAAAGCCGGGATGGGAACAGCGATGCCTCCCGGAGCCCCCAGGGTGACCTTCCGAAGGCCCAGCTGGAAGAAGCCCCCAGCGTTCCTTCAGGAAACTGTCACAGGGCTAAAAATACAGCTGGGGTCGCGGCTGTATTCCTGGCTCAAGAGCAATTCCCAACCTCGCGGCCGCGGGGAGGATGGCTCCTGTCCGGACGTGTCTCCTGTTGCACCGACGTGCTGCTTTAAAACAGAGATGGGCTCCGGCGGCCGTGCCCCATCGCCATGAGATGTCCTTGGGAGGACACCGAGCGCTGTGAAATGTTTGTGTTTGGGTGAAAGCCCCATTGTCATCTGCGAGGATAAAGAAAAGAAAAGAAAAGAAAAGAAAAGAAAAGAAAAGAAAAGAAAAGAAAAGAAAAGAAAAGAAAAGAAAAGAAAAGAAAAGAAAAGAGAAAAGGCTAGATTTTTTTCCATTCTGCCATGTTATTTATGACTCATATCCTATCCTCAGAAATAAACCCGTGGCTTCGGAGCGGAGCGGCCTCTTGCAGAGCCAGTACTTTCTTTTTTTTTTTTTTCCCCTTTTTAACAGACATTTTGTTCTCCATGTATGGAAACTCCTGATTACGTTAAATAAAATGCCTTGGGGGAAAGAAATAAAAGGCGTAGCTGTGGCCTGGCCTCTCCCAGTGGAAATGTGCGTTGTGAAGGATCGCTGGGAGAGTTCTTGGACGCTCTACAGAAATAACACCGCCCTATAGGTTTATATAGCTCCGTTTCCTTGCGAAACTCAGACTGTTGTTTTCTTTTCCACTTCAAAAAGGGTTTTCCCATAACTGCACTATTTTTAGGCTGCTTTTAGGACAGAAGTCGGGAACCTCTGCAATGCGCCAGCTCAAGGAGAGCTCAAGTTCTGGCCTATCCTCTGGCCCAAGTTGCCAAACTTGGCCTGATTTTTGCCTTGATTATTGCCTTTCCCTGTTGAAACAGGGATATGGGGTCTGTGAAACAGAGATATGGGGGGCCATGATCACCTCAAAGTGCTTGCTTATTTATTTATTTATTTGTTTGTTTGTTTGTTTGTTTGTTTGTTTGTTTGTTTTAGGGATATTGGTGATCTTCCTTTGGAAGGCAGCTGCTCAGACTGCTGGATGAAATGCCGTGTAGCCAGGGCCATGTTTCTTCAGAGCAAAGAGGAGTGGCAAAGCTTTTTTTTGCAGGACACGTGGAATAACAACAAATATCCACAAAGTAAGAAGAGCTTTGGCCTCTATTTTCATGCTGCAGTTGGTGCAAAGACGTGCACCGGGATTCACGGGCTGCATGACCAGTTCATTGTAGCTGGTATCTGTGACTGATCCTCTGCTATAAATGACTTTAATATTGCATTACTTAAAATGATTCTAACACATTGGAAATGTGGATAATATCATATAAATGGGACTATTAAGCAAAGAATCTGCTATTAAGCCTTGCAGAAATTAACTTCCATCACTTAAAATGATGGGCTAGCTCTATGCTGGATCTACTCCATCAATCCATTAAAAAAMCAGCATAGATGACCTTTTTTCAATATTTATTTGTGTTGCTGGTGACCTACAATATATCCACRAATTAAGTATCTTTCTATTTTGGTCTGAAATGGTAGAAATGGTAAGTACTTAGGTCAGTAATTGCAGCTCCTGCATAAGATTCATTTTGTGAAGAGCGTTGTCCAAACACAGATCACTGGGATCGCTTCCTTACTGGGGCCTGCTCATGCCTTTGTGGGATTTGGAGTATTTGGGTTTTTTCCCAGTGACTTTTGAAGGCAGAAGTATGTAAAAGTWCCTCCAGTTCTGCCCAATCTCGTGGTGTTTTGCCTTTTTTTCCTTCCTTTCCTGGGAATTATGATCTCTGGGGTTGAGCAGTTAATGYCATTTGAGTTGTGTTCCCCTTCACGTCCTGAAACCTAAAGCCGCGGCTCTTCCAGCTGCTTTCTCCACCTCCTGTGCGCTGCAGGAGCGTGCTGAACAGGCTGTGCCTCGGGAACATCTGACGCGCTAGAGCCCCACGTTCGCTCGAGTGCTGTAAACACACTTGTGGGGCGCTCACAAAAGCCTCTCGGCTTGAGCACCTTGGGGTGGTTGTGTTTGCTGGAGTCCCATTTTGAGGACACCCGATTTTGAATTTAGCARACGAATCTGAGGTCTGCTGTATGAGCATATCTGGGCATTCACCTCTTGAAAAAGTTAATTAATAGGACAGAAATCTCCTGATTAGCCTAAAGCTGTGTTTAAAACTGTCACACAGGAGACCAAAGTTGAGCTGCRGTTTTAGAAGGGGCTCTTCTTGGCCGTTAGGTACCACAGCACTGGACAGTCTGTACCTTTTGCAGTAGGATTAGAATAATTCTATTTTGATGGGATTATTAAATTACATACTCAAACAAGAGTGAATGTTCCTGCTTTTCTGGTGGTAATTTGTCTCGCTTTTTGCAAGAAGCAAAGTGGTTTTATTTTAAATGTGAAAGCCATGCTGTTATCGTGATGAGCAGCATCCGCTACGTGGCTCCTGCTTGCAGGTCTATGAGGACGAATTTAACCTTTTAAATGCATCTGACTGAGTCTGCTTGGGGTGAGGAGGRCTATGAGACACCCAGCTCTGCTGCCTGCTTTAACCCTCTTCTGTTGGGCTGGTTTCTTTCCGTAGGAAGTGGTGGTTGCACAGTGAATCCTTCAGCCTAGTGAGCAGTCGTCCACACTGGCTGCTGAGGTGCAGGAGACCTGCTTTAAAATGAGCAGCCTGAGGCTCCTACGTGTTTATTTAGGTGCTGCCTTTGAGGTAGGATTTCCCAAATCGCGGAATTTCTTCAGCCCCAGCTCTGTGGCTCTGCGGCGGCTGCACAGCCCGTGCCTTCAGCTGTACAAATTCCTGTGCTAAATCACTTCTGCAGGACGTGAACTTCCCSTCCGAGCGCAGGCAGCTCAGAAATTCACGTGTAATTGGATTAGCTGCGTTCTCTGTACCCGAGCTGCCCCGGCCGGCCTTTGGGCTGGTCCCTTGCATGGGGGCCACAGCCTCGCTCCTCCGTTCGCAGCTCCCAGCACCCGCCCTGGGTGCTCCGCATCATGGCTCCTCGAGTGAGGAAGTCTGGAAATGAGGAGAGCTTGAAGTCTTATGGGGAGGAAAAAAATACTAGGAGACCTGGGGTGGGGGAGAATGGAGGTATTTACGTGTTAGATTCTTGCCCACCAGCAGGAAAAGCTATTTTGCATCAGGCTGAAAATGTATTTGAGCTAATCGCGGTGCAAGCTGATTAAGGGCTTTGCCAGGCAGATCTGGACCGCGTCCTGGTGGCACCCGGGCTCCGGCTGCTCCGGAGGGCTGGGAAACAGCCCCGGGCAGAAGCGACCTCTCCTGGCCGGAGCCGCGGGCCCGGAGCACGTGGCGCTCCTGTGACGAAGCCGTGATTTCCCTCGTGTTTCTGCGTTCTCGCTTAGCCCCTCATCCCCACTGGGGACCTGAGGGTCTCTCCACGCGGCTCGTGGTCCCAGCACCCTCTCCGTTTTCAGGGATTTTGCAGAAGGCCTCCTTGCACAAAGCTGGTGGAGCTGAMAGGTGAACTTGGGCAGCCGTTGACCCGTTTGGCTCATCCGTATCAACAGTTCAGGAAAAAATAATTTAAAATACATGCACGCATGTGTGTTTGGTTTTAAATTATATTTAATAGGCTTATTTCTATTGGGAAGGATGCACAGTTTCTGTGTCCATAGGGAGGCCTGTAATTTGGGCATTCCTGCTGTAAATCTTGGCTTTTTGCTCTGCTGCCCTTTGCCACACCAGGGTGCTGGTGCTGCACCGTGCAGCAGCGGCCCCACGTTTGAGGAATCCCCCCAGCCAGACACAGCAAACGGGGGGCAGCTGGGGTGCCCCGCGGGCCCGTGCCCAGCTCGGCYGCCCACGGGCTCCCTGCGAGCACAAACGCTCCTTTCTTGGGCTGCGGCGCGGCCGGAGCTGCCGGAGCTGCCSAGCTTCTCCCCTGGCTGGGCAAACAGCAAGCGGGGAGGAACGGGCGTCCGGGCGGCTCTGCAGCAAACGGGGCTCCGTGTGAACACCGAGTCGCTTCCTTTCCAAGGAGGTATTTGCTTGCCCCTCTCTGCTCGCCCTCGGGCTGAGGGCACCTTTGCAGCGGGTTTGTGAGAAACTGCTTAGGCTGGATATTATTTCCTTGGCAGAATTCAGTTGCGGGTAGCGTGTTGGCTATGCAGGGAGCTCCTGCAGCTCCACAGTAGCAGCATTACGGAGAGGTCTGAGGCATTTCTAAAGACGTGTTTCAGGTGTTCAGAGGCTGCTGCATGTAAGCGGCACCTCAGACTATGAGTCTGTTTGTTTGCAGGAGTGAAGACTGGCCGGGCTGCATGGGGTCACCCGCACTATCGGGAACCTCAGCTCTTCCCAAAGCCCATCCACAGCCGACTGGGAGCACTGTGCCAGGAGCTTCTCTAGGGTGCTAAGGTCTCCTCCCTGTGCCAAAGCCAAGTCCCCGGGCGGCTCTGCACGCAGGTCCTCGCACACATACACACTGCATACGTCCGAATGCAGCAGGTAAAGCGGGGGGATGTGTCTGTTCAAGGGTGCTTGGCAGTCCTGGTGTCCCTGGCTCCCCACGGGCGCTGCCTGCGGCTCCCCTGGCCACGCCGCAATGCTCAGCCCTGGTGCGTGGGTCCCGCGTTGCCCTGCCAGGAACTGCCCCCAAGCAATTTCTTTAAAAGCAGCTTTTGGCAGGTGCCCCCCTAATAATCGCCGCGGTGTTCCCGGCCTTCTGGCCGGACCTCCCTGCTCGGTGGGAGGAGGATGGTGGTGGGAGGCAAAGGGTGATCGCAGCGTGCGCAAAGGGGAGCTCCCAGGGACGGCAGCCCCAYGGCCAGGGTCTTGTCACCCTTTTGCAGTCTGGTGCTGCTGGAGCGGAGCCTGAGGATGGGCTGGGCGAGATGGAGCCAGAGCTGAGCCCGGCCTTCAGCCATGATGCGGACGCTCTGGCCTGGATTAAGGAGAAACTGAAATTAATCCTCAGAGTTCAGGGAGGTCTCCAGGGTTTAGCGTTTTCTGATCGTTCATTATTTTTAGCATACATGTTTTATTTTTARCTTCTGTGAGAGAGGAGCCTCTGCCCTGGCCAGTACCAGTGCCCTCCTCGCCTGCATAGGCAAAACATAGGGGATAGGCCCATGAAGGTGTTATGGGGAAGGCAGAATGAGCAGCGTGCACCCGCTGCAGCGCCCCAAAGCCCAGGCCCACGGCACTGCAAACCGCGTGCACTGAAACCTCCATTGACACCGTGCTTTTTCTTACAGCATTTTGCTGCATGGCAGCTTTATCTCCAATATTTCCATTTTATTAGAAAGGAAAATCCCTTTCTCTAAACAGAAACACTTTCCCATCACTGTGGCTGCTTTACCGGAATCAGGGAGTCGTGGGGAGGCGCAGGGCRTGGGGCTCTGTTGATATCATCAACTGGGATAAACAAATGGGGCCAGGGCACCGTTCTCCAGCTGCGGATCTGCCGCCAAGCCGCGTCTTCCCGCGACGATCGTCGCCTGCCAAGAGGGTGGGTAGATGTTAATGGCACCAGCAGAGCACTAATAGCGTTGGAAACGCCRCTGGTGAGTGCTCTAATTGCCGGAGATGAGGAGATGATTCCAGCTCTGGAAGATCAAAAGGTGGGGTAATAACAGACATGTTTCACACTTCACCATCAAAAACCAGGTAGCATTTACTCTAGATAACACTTTTAATTGCAGCGTGTGCAGGTGCAGCGTGAGCTGTGCCACTGCTTGGCCCTGCTGGACGTTGGGGCAGACCCAGACGTCCAAMGTTCTCCCACGGTTGCTTGGTTTTGGAAGTGGCTGTTTCTTTAAGCAAAATGAGCCATGCCAGACTGTAAATACATTTTTGTACATGGAAAAAAAAACATTTCTTTGACCTGTTTTTAAGCAGAGAATGTGTTTCTCTGGGGTAATGACGGCATATCGCTGCCTCCTGGGCAGCCTCGGGAGAGAGGGCAAAATGTAAGTGTGAATTAAAAATGGAATTATAGCCCTAGCTGACAGGAAGGAATCCTCCTGCATGTGGTACAAAGCTGCAGCTTTATTGACTCTAGGGGTAGCCTGAAATCATAATTTTTAGTGATACCTTAATCCATGCTCATAGAGCAGCATTTCCAAAACTCTTTCCAAAACTTCCAATATTCCTTTGCACAGCCTGTGTCTTATAGTTGCTCTTTTAGTAAGAAATTGGGGTTGCAATGGGAAGCAATGGAGATGTAAAACTCCTCTTGCCCTTGTGCCACGGGATCCGCTGGCAGGAGATGCCTGGGATCGAATGCCGGGGATCAAAGACAGGCTCTGCCAGGAGAAACCCAGTGAAAAGTCCCTCCAACCAAATGCACGTGGGCAGCCCCTGAAGAAGGGAGGGGAATACGACAGTAATTTTTTGTCATGCTTTTGAACAGCGGATAAAACGGATGCCAGTGGGAAGCGCTGTGCTGAGGGGAACGGGACCAGCCACAGGTATTTCCATTTTTAAGACATTATGGAGCAGATTGTTGGAATGTAACCAGTGCCGCATCTCAGTCAAACACCCAAAAGTGCAAGAGAAGGGAAAAGAATGAAAAAAAAAAAAACTTGAAATTGTCATCAGCAAAGCAATTAGCCTGGGATTTGCTCCATGATGGAGCTGTAGATCCTCGAGGGAGTGAAAGATTCAGGTGGCAAAGGAGCTGGGAGGACCCCGGGAGGTCCAGGCGCAGGAATTCATCTTCCTGTGCRTTTCCACTTAGAGTGGGGATGAGCAGCAGGCCGGAGCATCTCCCCAGCTCTTTGTGCTCTCACCTGATGGTGGAATATTGGTCAGGAGCTGCCTTGGCTCCCGCTCGTCCGTGTCAGACGCCGAGCGCGCGGGGCCGGGCACCGGTGAGCGAATGCAGCTCAAACGCAGCCCGGCGAGCGGCGCTTGTGCTGAGGTCATTAAACCTTTGGCGGGGCTGGAAAGGCAGAGTGAGTAATGGTTTTAATATGCTCAGGAAATCCTCCATGTCGGAGGAGATCAGAAGAAGCCATTAGTGGGAATGGAAGAGGATTCTTCTCCAAACAAAGGCTGCAGACTGAGGAACTGCAGTTTGATAAACAGGGCATCTCTTAAAAATTCACTAATTTACCCAGCGTCTGGGGAAGCAGCGAAACCTTGTCCTTAATGTAAACCTAGATGGGTGGGAGAAAAATAGGACCTATAGAGATCCACGCTTAGCTTTCAATCTACACTGTACTCAAGCCATGATATATGTAAGGGTTTATTCCATCCTAGTGGGAACGGAGTTACTGGATTCATTCAGAGAACGCGTTGCCTTCACTGCTGATGGTCAGTTAGAAACATGGGTCCCCTTCATTTAGTGTCCTACTGTAAATCCCAGAGCTGCGTTTGAGGAGCGAGGCCACGCTGGGCTAGCAGTCGTCACCGMCAGTAAYGGACTCAAGCTGCAGAATTTGGCATCGGTGCTCAGAGCTGTTTGGATTTAGGGTTTTAGCCTGCCCGTTATAGCAATACGGAACAGATGGGATTTGCAGGCCTGGTCGGGACTCGGCACTTCTCCTAAGGTCAGTGTTGTTTGAGTCAAATCAGATTTTAAGTCAGGTTCGTTTCTGCCTGCRCCTGCCTGTCGTGCTCGTGCAGCAACACCGGGGCAAAGCAGCCCTGAAAAAAATGCATAGGTTTTGTACGTAAAGAAAAAGGAATATTACCCCTGGTCTGCAAGSGATGTGAAGCTAGCGGCGGTTGGCAACGCTTGTAGGAAGGACCAGAAAGGTCGTTTCCAMGTGTTTGGTACATTAAGGTTCCCGTATTTTTAGAAACATGGGTAGCTGAATTGAAGACAATGTCTTGGGAGCGGGATCCTGGTGCCCAGCGGCCAAGATGCTGCAGGGAGCGGAGGAGGGCAAACGCTCAGCCTATAGAGGTGCCCAGCCTAATGCAGGATTAGCGGCAGGAAAATGACGGCACGTTAAAATTAATGAACAATTTAAGAAAAATGAACAACAGGGCCATTATGCAGGGCCAGGGACTTGGGGTTGTTTTCTTTGTTTGTTTTTCCAGTGCTAATGGAAGAACCAGAGTCATTCCCAGGATATACGTGGGTGCCGCACAGTCTGCCGGGGCTGCTGGATACCCGGAGCCGATGCCACGGAGCAGTTAAACAGGGACCCCACCTGCAGGGATATCTCAAATGAGGGCCGGGAAGCTCTGGTTTTATTTCCTGACTGGTCCCTTGTGCCCGGGCGTCCTTCTTCACACCGTGTCCCCGTCCCAAAGACAGAGGCTGCGAAATCGGTCAGCTGCTCTTCGCKATATGCTTATTATAGCGGAAAAGTGCAGTGTTTTGTCCTAGATTTAACAGATGGGAAACAAAACTACTTGGGGAAGTAGGAGCTGCTGCCACGGAGGCTGGCGGGCAATTCCGTGGTACGTTGGGATATCAGGTTGTTTTATGGAAACGGTAAAATAGCTAAATCATAGCCCTGGTGCACTCTAAGGGCAAGGTAGAGCCTAAGTAAATTATTGATTATTTTGCATGCTGGAAAAAGAAGCCAGGAAAGGAATGCTATCTAATATACAGAAATAGATGAGAAGCCTCTCATGGGTTATGAGAGAAGCACGAGCTCGGTGAGCTCTTAAAATAGCCGWGAGCTTTCATCAGGGCAGGTACAAAAGGTCCCGAATTAGTGGGAGTCTCAAGGTAGAGCGGGGCCGGTCTTCCAGGGCACTGATCCCGGGCAGTTTGACTTCATTTATCTGCATAAATAATGCAGATTATTAGCAGATTATTAGCAGATGCAGCGTCTTGGCCGGCGCCGTCGTGTCTTTAGCAAACAGAAATGGCGAATTTGAGGGTTACGGCTGCATTTTGGTTACGGGCTGGGGGTGTCTCCTGTGCCCCTAGGGAGCCGYTTGAGGTAATTGCTCCAGGAGGGTCTCAAACAGCAAGGCTGCAGGGAGCGGTGTGTGCAGATTGGGGGAAAACTGGCCTCTTTGCCTATTTGTACGTATTTTGACAGGTTATTGCAAGCATTCGCAGCAGGAAGCCGTCCCCCGCGGCCCGGCCCGGCCCGGCCCGGCTCGCCGCTTCCCCCTGGAGGCGCCTCGCGGCGCTGCGGGCCGCCGCCCGGGCCTGTCACACGCTCGAGGCCGCGGCCGCTTCTCCCCACGGGCTCCCTCCCTCGCCTGCCCCAACCGGCGCGTTGAGGCGGTGTTTTCACCCCGGAAACAGCGCACGGCGCGTGAGCCGCCTCTTGAGGGCTCAGTGTGGGGGAAGTGCTCGCGGAGGAACCGCGCAGCGGCGCTGCCGCCTTCCTCACGCCCTGGCCARGGGAAGAACAACATTTTTTTGGGAAAAAACCCCATAAACTCCTTCATTTTGSCTGAGCCACCGGGAACGACCCGCGCACCTCATACAGGGGCGGGGCCTCGCCTCACAAGGGGGCGGGACTTTCGCGGAGGGGGTGTGGCCCATTGCCCCGCCCCGCTGTCATTCTCTCTGACGTCATCGGAGGACGTAATCGGCGCGCGCCCTGTCGCGTGAGACGCGCGTTATCACCTGGGACGCGCCGTTACCGGCCAAGGCGGCGGCCGTTGGTCGCTGAGGGAGTTACCGGAGGGAAGAGGAGGGGGCGCGGCCGCCATCATGGAGGGCGCCGCGCTGCCGATCGCCAAGTACCGGCGGGCGCTGGTRCAGGCTGTGAGGGAGCGGCCCTTTCTCATCGTCACCGGCGAGACGGGCAGCGGCAAAAGCACGCAGCTCCCCAAGTACCTCTACGAGGCAGGTAACGGCAGGGGCAGTACGCCCTTCTCCCCCCCGCAAGGCCCTCAAATGTGGCAGGAATATCACAAATAAAGGCAAATAAAAGCCCACATCTCCTCAGGGAGGGCTCGGCTCCGGGCTGTATGGTGCAGCTGCACTTCTCTGTGTGTTTTAGGAAGAGGCGGGTTGATGAAAACGTTTAAACTCAAAATTACACGTTTCTATATAAGCATTCAGGCAATCGGTGTCTCCATTCTGCCCATCTGTTCCCCAGGCCTTGCCRAGCACGGGGCCATCGGCGTGACGCAGCCGCGGCGCGTGGCCACCCTCTCGGTGGCGCGGCGGGTGGCCGAGGAGATGGGCTGCGCGCTGGGGAGCGTCGTGGGCTACCAGGTCCGCTTCGACGACTGCAGCTCCGAGGTAGGGCTTCGCGGGCTGCGTCCCCCGGGGCGGCCTGGCCGAGGGCAGTGCTGTCAGCACGCTCCACATCCAGCCATCCCCCTTGCCAGCCGTGCTGGGATGCTGCCCAGTTCCCTTTTCCAGGGCTTGGCATGGGGCAGCGTGGAAGATGGGCTGGGCCTTGGGAGGCTGCTGCTCCCAGACATCCTACTGGCAGAATGAAATATATGCAGCCCCAGAGCTTTCGTCCTGCTTTTAAAGCTTCTAAGCATTAAGATTTCGATCCTTCCCAGACACTGAGTGTTAGGTGCATTACTTGCTGTGTAAAGGGATATGTCAAAGTTTGGGATATCCCTAGGCCCTTTGGGAGTAGCCCCTGATCTACCTGGGATCTTAATAAAGTTATTATTTTGCCYTGTACTAAGAAGCACAGGGAATTTTTTGAAGTGCTTTTTGTACTTCTRAGTTTAGCTGATTTGTTGCTGTCATTGCTGTGAAAACTGGGTAAAGCTGTAGCTGTGTTGTCAGGTCTTTCACCTGATTAGTTTTTGCTTGTTTATTTTCCAAACACGTTATAGCAGATACGCTGTTAAGTGCCCATAAATTCCTGTGATGTAATCTGAAAGAGTGTGCTAGGTGAATATCAGATCTGTACAGAAATGTTAACTTGGAATAAAGTATCCAGGACGTCAGCTGAATGTGTGATTAAACCTTTCAGGATACTGCAATCAAGTACATGACTGATGGCTGCTTGTTGAGACATATATTGGCAGATCCTCTCCTCAACAAATACAGCATCATCATTTTGGATGAAGCCCACGAGCGGAGCCTCAGCACAGTGAGTGTTGCCTTCTTGAATGCAGGTCCTATTGAGTATTGCCAAAGGAAAAACTGTAGCTTATTGGTAAAAAATAATAAAGATGCAGCCCTTGTGCCTTCTGGTCTAGTTTCCATTTAAGGTTATCCTGAAAATAAGATGTTGCCTGTAATACTGTTGGAACTACTGTAGCTGTTTTTCTTTTTCAAGACAGATAAAACTTGAAATTGATGGTTTTCCAAAGTTTCTGAAAGTTTGAAGCCATCATAGTGAGCGCAAACTTTCTGAAATACTTTTTTAAGAACATCTATCTCACTGTAATGTTCAGCATTTCATAGGGTGTGTATACCCTGTGCAGGCAGATTATTCCCTTGCGGTCACAACAGTATCTAGACTGACCTGCTGTGTGTCAAAACCTGCTGAATGTCACTCTGACCTCCCTGGAGCAATCAGGGTGAAATTCAAGTTGACTTTGTCCTGAAGAGACTTCGTTGATCTGTGTCACAGCTGTTGGGTGGGGGAGCCTGAATTTTACACTGTGAAAGAGTATGAAAGAAAATCTAAGTCATAACAACACACAGTACAATTAAGGAGCGTGGACACTCAGTCCAGTACTCTATACTGGACAAAGACAGTGACTTTTTTAATAGCTCTAAGATAACTTCTTATAATTGTCTTGACTTTGAGAGCATAAGATTGAAAAGTGAGAAATTTGAGTTATGCAGATTCAGTTTATCGGCTCTAAGAAGAACTGATAAAACATTCTAGAAAGCCGTTAGCAAGTTTATGTGTCTGTGAGAAGACCAGGATAAAGAGTGTGTGTCCCTCTGAGCACTTAGGCCCTGAAGTTGTAATTTTTTGTCATTGCTAGGTCCATGGGATATAATCAGTYCTATATACCAGCAGGCATTTCTGGGGAACTGAGATACATATGTGAGTTGCTTCTGTTTTCTTTTAGGATATTTTATTTGGTTTGTTGAAGAAACTATTCCTAGAGAAGAAACCACTGGGCAGGAAGCAAGCCATGAAACTGGTGGTGATGTCAGCTACCCTCGAGGTAGACAAGCTCTCAGAGTTCTTTGGACACTGTTCGGTGCTGCATATTCCAGGAAGAAATTACCCAGTCCAGGAGATATTTTGCAACCTGATTGGCCCAAGAAATACAGGAGGCTCTGCATATGTCACAGAGGTAGGGTTATTTTTAATTTGTTTCTGTTTTGTGTTCTTGGCTTGATTATCAGTTCTGAAAGAACACAAGGTCTAGCTGTTGCCTTGCTCTGTTGTCAGCATATTTGCAGGATACAGCAAATYGAATTGAGTTTCCAAATCCAACTGCTATTTACTTGTTTGTTGCTTGTTTCAGGCTATAAAAGTGACATTGAATATACACCTAAATGAACCAAGAGGGGACATCTTGGTTTTCCTGACAGGTGAGAATTTCTTCCATTCAACAACTAATGATTATTCTAGGTGAAGGATGACATTGCCAGCAAAACATCATGGCTGCTTGATTTGTCCAACACTAGTAAGCAGTGAAGGAGAATCTGGAGAGAGACAGAAACAATCCTATTGTGAAGAAAGCAAGCAATATTGTGAACTACAGCAGTGCATGGGTAATGCACCCAAAGCGAKATATGGTATTTCTGTGCAATGATTGTTTACTGAGAAGCTTCAGTGAGAGGCATTTAGGAAAGACGGAATATCAACACCTAAGCATAACTCTCATAAATACCATTTTGTTCTTGCAGTGGTACTGGTGGCTTGGTAATATTGGCAAAGCAATCTTACTTAGAGATGTTGCAAACTAGAAAGACAGAGTTAAAGCTAAATGGGTCACTTAAATGATTTTTTTTTTTTTTTTTTTTTTTAGGTCAAATTGAGATAGAGAAAGCTTGTGACTTATTATTCCAGAAAGCAGAATCTATAGATTACCGGTATGAAGTACAAGATTCTTCTATTGAAGGCCTGCTTATCTTGCCGCTGTATGGGTCTATGTCAACAGGTAAGATGCATATAATGAATATAATGGAACTTAATAGCAGTTTCCTTCTGAAGATGCTTGCGAGAGGGGAGAKTAGTAATGATTTACAGAGAGAATGCAAGACTTTTACCTCCCCAAAAGAAGAATTTCATTTCATAAAGGTGTAGCTTCTTCCTTAACACTGTGTTAGACTGCTGGCTATTTTTTTTTTCTTCTTTCTTTTTGTGGTAGTTTCTCAGAAGCTATTTGATTTGACTCTTTCTGTACACAAGAGGTTTATCTTATAGAGCCTTTGATATTTTTAAGTATAGTATTTTAAGGAAGAAAATTTCAAGGAAGGAATAGTTGAGTATCTATCTCTCGTGTTCACCGCTTGGAAGGTCAAATGAATTAATGGAAATTGATTGCTAAAACCCGTTGAAACCTTCATGAAGATTCCATTAAGACCAGGCGTCTTGTTTGTTTTCCTAGCTCTGTATTTAGGAAACATCCCTGAGGACTGGCCTTCCTTCATCTCAGATTTTCCTTGAAAGGGAGAACAATAAAGAGGACATTCTGTGATTCCTGACATACACTGAAGTAATAGCTAATCTCTATTTTGTAATATTTTGTGATTCATTTTCTAATATAATCCAAACCAATTTTACTACGCGTTTAAGTAAGCTTGTTTAGTGTTAGAGGTGTGCTTTGATATCAGGCATTGTAATGTAATTGGTTGCTGATGGACAGCCTGTCTGTCATTTTAGATCAACAGAAACGAATATTTCTGCCAGCTCCTACAGGCATTAGAAAGTGTGTGGTATCGACAAACATTGCTGCAACATCTCTGACAATTGAAGGAGTCAGGTATAATTTCCTATCCTTCATAAAAGAATTGTAGCAGAGAGAATAATTCAGAAAGTTCTACTAAATTTGGAAAAGTTCTTCTGACTGCTAATATACTTGCCCGAGAAACTGTATCTGCTGCCTGCTTTTATATGTGTAGGGGATAAAAGGCCTAGATATGGCTATATAGTCTCACAGATGGCTGTTGCTGATGGAGTCTAATTTCYGATTAAAGTCCTGTATCCCAGCTCAGTTAAATCGCTGCAGTTTCTTTGGGTGTGGGGGTGTTATCCACAACATCCCATAGACTGGACAATTGCAAAGCTGCAGCTGGCCAGCAAAGCACAACTGCCTGCTCAGAGTGGTGCCAGGGAAAGTGCGTTCTCCTTGCTCTCATCATAAGCATGTGGCTATTGCCCCTCTGCTTATTCAGACTTGTGGTGTTCTCCCATCTGACAGAGTTTACCTCTTTTTCAGATACGTGGTAGACAGCGGATTTGTTAAGCAGCTGAATCATAACCCTCGAGTTGGGTTGGACATACTGGAAGTAGTTCCCATTTCAAAGTAAGTTTGAAAAGGCTCTTTCGCATGTTGTTTCTGGGAGTTGATCTCACAAGACTGTTGCCCTTTAAAAGGAAAAAAAAAAAGAGGTTGGGGAGATAGCRGGCCTTTTAGGCTCTTGCATTTTAAAGCCATTTTGTTTTCTACTGCACAGGAAGTATTTGGGGAGGTAGAACTTCTTACATGTTATGAACATTAAGAGGAAATTAAAATGTGTTATCTGTAATCTGGGCAGTGACTCACAAGTCATCCTCTATTTGCTGACTATAATAGCTTTATTCAGAGAAGTTTTTGAAAGATCTTCCCTTGCGTAAAAATACTGCTTCATTCTATTAGTTCTCGTATAGCTGGCTTTCTTAACTGCTAGTGTTAAGTCTTAACTGATACGCTAAATCTTTCATCTGCAAACACAAAAATTACTGTTAYTTATCCTAATTGCATTGTGCTTATTTGTATAACATAACGGATCAAGGAGTTTGTGTTTTTTTTGCTCTATTTTGCTTTTGGCAGGAGCGAAGCAACGCAGCGAGCTGGCAGAGCTGGCAGGACATCATCTGGAAAAAGCTATCGGCTCTACAGCAGGGAGTTCTGGGAGCAGTGTATGCCTGACCACACAGTGCCCGAGATCAAGAGAACCAGCCTGACAGCTGTGATCCTGACCTTGAAGTGCCTGGCTGTGCATGATGTCATCAGGTGACCTCTGCGGAGCAGGGAGCARCCGTTTCCTCCCGAGCCTCCGCAGCGAGGCCGCCCAGGCCCAGCTCTCTGCTGGCAGGAGGCAGGATTAGGTCCCCAGCCAACTGTGATAGTTCCCTACAATCAGCTCGTCAGCTTTTCTGCTCTGCTCCTGGGAGTCTCTAGTGCCAGATTGGCTCTTGAGCTCAAGTTCATTTTGTGGTTCYGCCAAAACTAGCTCCTTATCTTCAAAATTAACTGTGACCTTCATTAATCGTGTTCCTTTAAAATACTGATCTTTGTATCCCAAATGCTTCCTCTATGTGATGTTTAATATTTGGTTCATATAAGGACAGAAAATGTAGCTCATCTGTGGATGTGCCGTGCTGGGATGTGTCATAATTCTTTACCATAAGGATGCAAGACAGATATATTCCTCTTGATCTTTAACCACTGTTGAAAGGTTACAATAATATTTTAATAAATAGAGAAACCGACAAAATAAACTTGAATCTGCACAGTGAGATTTTACCTCTTTTTTTGGAAATGATTACTTTTTTTTTCTCCCCTGTAGATTTCYCTATTTGGACTGCCCCGAGGAGAGACTTATTTTAGAAGCTCTCAAGCAACTTTACCAGTGTGATGCTATTGACAGGTAAAATATAAAGAAATGTAGTCTCTACAGGAATTTAAATCTAGTGGTTCGAGTGAATGAGTGTTCAAGAGTTGTTCATGTAGACTAAAGGACTTCCCCAGCACTAAAATATGTTTCTTAATTTGACTAGGAAGTTAATTACTGGCTTTTAAATATACTCTGGAGTAAAATTAGGATTAGAGCATGGTTTAGGACTCAATAGGTAGAGAATAATTTCCCCACATTGCCTTAAATGCCCTGAATGACTTTGGACAAATTACCTCATCTCTCTGCGCTCTCGTTCCCAATCGCAGATCCCAGGGCCATTGTGACCATTAGACACAGGCTGTGAGGCCCATCCAAGAACTCAGATCGGGACAGGAAGAGAGATCTTATCCTAAACTTCCAGGAATTCTTCTTGCCAAAAAAAAAAAGAAAAAAAAGGAAAGAAAAAAAAAAGAAAGCCCGCTTAATCTTAAGCATTCAGTGTGCTTAAAAAACTACTCTGTATTACTGTGAAGACAGCATAAACAAATTGGAGGAAGGGCCCTTTACCTAGTGGTTCTTGCTTCATGTTTGATGCCTTTCTGAGCCCACATGCAAACTACATATTGACAGAGCACAGAGAGAATTGCTGCTTTTCATCTCTTTTTCCGTATACTGAATTGGTGTGTTCAATTTATGGTTTATATATAAATGTAGTTTTTTTGAGTCATATGTGGATCTTTTTTCCTGGAATAAGGAGAGGCCACGTGACAAGACTGGGTGAATTCCTGGTGCAATTTCCCCTCCCTCCCAACCTGACCTGTGCTGTCATAAAAGCTGCTTCTCTTGACTGTGAAAATCTGCTACTTCCCATAGCAGCCATGCTTTCCGTGGAAAATGTCTTCATTCGTCCAGGTAGGAAGTCCTTTAACTCAAAGCAGTCTTGGGTAGGTTGGGAATTCTCCTTGGACTGGGGCATCCAGTCCAGTATGTATTCATTTCACAGGCAGACACAATATTCCAAGCCTTTACTTGATAGAAAAATAACTCCTGTTGGGAAGCACACCGGTATCCATCTTTGGACCCAATGCTGATGGGAGACTTGAGTGTTTGACTTAAATTAATGCCTTACRCAATATATTGCAGCATGAGGAAGGCTCTTCAAGCATAGTACCTTGTCTCCCAGAATGCCYCATAGTGGATGTATGGTGGAGAACATGAGGTTAGGTTGAATGTACAGTGGGACTTTGCCCATGCACTCCTGCAGATCTGTGTGGGGTTGAAGTCAGGGCCCCATTGAACACTAGCAATTGGACAGCAGCTGTCCGAAAGACTTCAAAATGGTACTGAATTAGGYTGTATTTGGCCCAAGCCTTGGAGCTGTAAAGCTTCATATGAGTGGGCTAGTGGATTGCTGAGGTGGTAAGGAGAAAACTGTTAAGGGAGTAAAAATACAAAGCCCAGAACACGCCACAACAGCTGTCTTGCTGTTGACGTTTGCTTTTGGTCCAAGTACAGATAACAGGGGCTGGTTAGATTTGATTTTAAGGAATGTGGTTGCATCTGGAATGGTTCCTGTGTCCATTGACTCTGTATAAATAAACAGACAAGGCTATTTAGTTACTGTGAGAAGCTCCACCTGCCACTGCCTCGCTTTACAGTGTTTTTATCAGTGAATAGAAAATGTAATCATGCTGTGAGTTCAGGGAAGCACCTTTTGCTAGAAGGAAGCTCAGTCTTCTGTGTCCTCTTTCCCACCTTTCACTGCCAAGCTCTCAAACCAAGAAAAAAAACCTGCAGCAAAACCTTTTGGGGGAACTTTGTCCTTTCTAGTCATTCATTGGCTCTTACCCAGTTAACTCTGTAGTCTATTAACTCTATCTGTTAGTTTACCAGCTAACGACACTGCTGATAGTCTGTACTGAGAGCCTGGTTTCTGCTCTGGGATCTTTCTTGTTCCCACAAACATGTTTTGCTTTCCCATCCTCCACCTGGCAACGTGCCCACGCTGTCTGGTAGTGCACCCATGCATGTAGCTCTCCAGCAGCGCCACATGTAGTAGGACAGTCCCATATGTTAGGGTGCRAAGGCAGAGACTCCCATCCTGAAGACATTTGCTTGTGTGCAATATGTTTATGAACATATTCTTACTTCAGTATTAGTAATACCTACAAGTCTCTGACTTCATCTGCAGTGTARTAGTTTAGCCTTTGCAAACACATCATCTCTACTAAGCGGAATAAGTTGTTCTAGAGAAGACACTCTGTATTCAGAAGTGGTTCTTCAGAACTTGAAATAGCACACTGGGTATGTTGCTTTTATGTAGTACATGCCTAGCATTTATGAAGGGGAATTCCCACTAAACTCACAGATCATACTTTTTTTTYCCCCAGAAGTGTTCTATTTATTTAAGATCTCTATTACAATGGCACTTGAGTGGTAGGGCAAAGGCTGAGTTCAACAGATGAAATGGTGCCATGGTGGGATGATCTCAACAATCCTGTTTTTTCTCCTGGGGTAAAACTTKCACTTGATCCCTGAGAACAGTTGGTTTAGAGCTGCTGTTCCTTTATATTTTTTGTCACTGCTATTTGGCCATTCTGAACTGATTGTGAGAAAGAAATTTGTAGTAACCTTCTGCATCTCTAGTGTTGACTGAGATTAATCATGGATTTAATAGCATCTGCATATTCTTGTCTGGCAGCAATAGAAAGGGAGGGAAAAGAGTAACTGCAGCTGTGGAGGAGAAATAAATCTAAAAATAACATGCATAAAGAGCCAAGACTGTCAGTCATGCTTCAGAGAGATGCTAATAGAAAATGAAGCAGAAGTGATGAGTAAAAAGGCTTAAAAGTGGTCTATAACTTATTTCCTCAGGTGAGCCTCAGAAACAGAAGGAGGCAGAACTTCGACACCAGGAACTTTCATCACAAGTGGGAGGTTGCAATGACTTTGCAACCCTCTTAAATATTTTCGAACAGTGCAAATCAAGGTACAAAATGATTCCCTGAAATAGGTGGTTTTGCATGGCTCGTGACTTGCAATTGCTGGTCTTTTTTGACTATGTTCCATATATACATGTGTATGTACCCCTACCTGCCTGCAGATATCTTCCTTGGTGTGACAGAGAATTTCTATCAAGGCACCTATTATGTAAACTAACAAAGTAGCTGCCTGTGTAGGTTGCCTTCTTTGTACGACCATAACAAATAATAGAGGCAACTTTCTGCCTTCAGCTTACAAAGAGCTTCTTTATAATGCCAGTATTTCTGTTTCAGCAAGTCTCCTTCAGCTTGGTGCCACAAATACTGGATCCATTGGAGAGCTTTAAAGACTGCGTTTAGTGTGGAAACACAACTTCGGGAAATAATCACTAAGCTGAAACAGGTGAAAAATACACTTTTAAAATGTGCTTGAGTTTTRTAGGCTTCTCTGTAAGACATGCTAGAATGCTGGGCCTTTTCAAGATAGCTGTTGTCTTTGTCAAGGAGAAACTAATCCAGCTAGTTTTCTATTACAGCATCCTTGCTGTAGCTTATGTAACTAACAGAGGTATGGTGGTGGTAGCGAGCAGAAAGAGAAGTTTGTTTCCTTTTCTCATGGCTTCTGTGAGCACAAAGCTTAAAATCCCTGAGRTGCAGGGAGAGTTTCTGTAACAAAGATCCTAATTCGTGTTGTTCTTTTTCTTTTCTTTACATAGCTGCCAGACTTCCCTAAAGAAAAATTTGAAGGCTCCAGAACYGAAATACTAAGAAGATGTTTGTGTGCAGGGTATTTTATCAATGTAGCTAGGAGGTAAGTAATGGAATTTGCAGAACAGGATAGAAAAGATAGGGTTTTGTTGTTGTTGTTGTACCTGCATATTGAAAGAGAATAGCTAGACTGCAGTATTGGTATCTTAGTTTTTCTGTCTATGAAATGAATTTTCAATGTGGTAAGCAGTTGAAGATATTGCACTAAAGTGCATCGAAGGTGTCAAATGATCATGAATGCCAGAAAGACTAAAATCTCAAACCCTGTTTATCATTGCATAGCTAGACCTACAAGGTTACTCTGGTAAATCAGAAGGATATATTTTATTCCTCATGTTTTTTACATTTATTTCTGGAAGAATTTTGCCTTACTTATATAGTTGAGCATTGTCTACTATGCTGCTGATGATTTGCTTAGTTTGTATTGCTGTCTAATCACAGCAAAATGTGTTTCAGTGTACATAAAAAAACCCACTKATTTTTTAGGTCTGTGGGCAGGACCTTCTGCACAATGGATGGACATGGCAGTGTGGTTTATATCCATCCTTCATCTACAGTAAGTTACTGAGCTGCATTAATAAAGTAGCGAAGGGTCGGCAAAAGTAATAAGAGGAAGTTCACTGTAAACTTTTCCTCTGCATTTAACTTATGACCAGGAGAAACACTAGTGCAGTGTCACTATAGTGACTACAGTATTTTTTGGGATAGGGAAGGGCGTTACCTCTTTACATTTGGTGTTTGGCTTATGAAAGACGTACAACATAGAATGAGCTCTCTGTCTGACTTTCTTTAGAATTTCTGTGCAACTTCAAGCAAGTCATTRTGCCTAATTTTCCTAGTCTGAAAATTTAGGGGAATGTCAACTTTACCTTATTTTTACATCTAAAACATTGGGATACTGCAGTGGACAGTGATCTGGAAATACTGAAACACTGAAATACTCTTCCTGTTTTCAGTTATACGACCAGGAAACTCAGCTCGAGTGGATCATCTTCCACGATGTCACAGTGACATCCAAAATCTATGTCCGGACAGTGTGTCCAATTCGCTACGAATGGGTCAAAGACTTGTTGCCCAAATTGCATAAAATTGATGCGTATGAACTGAGCAGTGTGGCACGGGAAGAAGTAACTGAAGAGGAAATAACCAAGTGGCAATTCAGAGAGGACCTTAAAAGGCAATATGGTAGGGATATTGGGCGCCCATACAGGTGGATGGGTGGTTGTGGAAATGGGTGTGTGTACTGTGGCACCGACTGGCCTGGCTCTGTAAGGAGGTGTTAGTCTGGGTGTGCTTGCCTCGTGCTGTGTGTAGCGCTGGATGTTTTCACGTCTTACCACGGCTCTGCAGTCCTCTCATGCTGCCTTGGCACTGTGTGGAGCAAGGGGTGTGTACGAGTTCTTGTTATACTCCCTCTTCTTGCRCGTTTACTCTAGCTCGCAGGAACAGATCTTAAACCAGTCCTGAAGACACATTTTGAGTCTAATCATTATTTATGTTTGGGAAGAGTATTTCTCCTTCAGCTGTAGAAATTATCAGTTGCTAAGGTAATACCATCCAGAGAAAGTGATAATGACAATTAAAAAAAAAAAAGAGAGAAGTATCACATATTTTGGTGGATGTCTTTTTTTCTGATAGTGAATTTATCATATACTTAAATTGTCTGCTTTAATTAAAAGAACTGGTGCATACTAACTGATTGAGCCACTTGACATTCTTTGAATTCTTCTGTCAGCAGGTTTAGGAAACTGGCCAAGTATTCAAGGGGCCTCTCTACTCTTGAGCTGACCCTTCCAAAACATTAATTTAATACACAGTGCAAGCAGTGCAGATCCTCTTCAATTTCACTGCTGCTGGATAAACTGTAGACTCTTGTGCTCAAGTGAGGATCTCTCACCTATGTTATTGCATAGAAAACCAATTGAAACGGTAAAAAATATAAATCGGATTTGGCGATAAATTTCCTGGAAAAGATATTTCGGTTATTGGATGAGGTAGGGAAGCTTCATCTATTTGTTTATTTAAAATATGAGGAGCTGAGGTTTGTTCTCTATCTGCCTCCCCTCTGCTCCCCTGGTTTTTTTAGACTCCACCAAGCATTGTAAATGAATATGAGACTAATAGTGACTTCACAAATGCTACATGCCTGTGAGCTTCATAAAAAATAGGTGGCTGAATAGCTGACAAAGCCTTAATTATTGCCAGTGGAAGGAAGGGCTGAAGGATGACTTGAACTCTTATTTGTTTCCAGGAAAAAATACTTACAAATCTTTCAGATGTCAGTGCYGATTAAAGCTCCTTCTTCCTATCAAAGAATCCAGCACCAGAACCCTAGGAACAGGCTGCACTAGCTGCATCATTTACCCAGTACTTTATTTTTTCCTAGTTTCTGTTTTATGAAAAAATCATTCAAAGACCATCTCCTGCTTTTYTTTCCTTCTGGGAGAAGCAGTCCCAAGGTCTCAGCTCAGCTAGGGGCAAGAAGGAATGTCTATTTCTAATGGTGTCTGATCTGGACTATTGACTTTTCGGATTCCTTTATCTGTGTGCTGCCCTCCCTCCTCCGTGTTTGTTCTAAGCTTTCTTTCTGTTCCCAGTGCTCTCCTCCTCCTGCCTAAACTGGAATKTGCACTGTGTGATTTAGTGAAGAAACTGGTCCATAGAACACAAGATGCAGTCTCTATTGTAAAGCAGACCTAGTGAGATATACATTTAGGGGCAGGATGACCCCAACTGCAAATATTGACCTGGCAGTTAAGGCATGATTATTTTTTCCTCCCCGCTGTGGTGCAGTCCATCTTCTCTGAGCGTCGTTAAAATGGCTGACGAGATATTTATCAAATAGAGGGAATTGTAACACTGGTGGTGGTTGTTGTTGTTTTGATTTGAATAATAATAATAAAAAATGTGTATTTTTCTCTCTGTCCTTTCCACCTCTTAGAAAGAGTCATGGATGACTCAGCGAAGAAGATGAAGAGAAGGAATGATGAAAAGTCAATCCTGGATGCCCGAGCTCGGTACCTGGAGAGGAAGCAGCAAAGAACACAGGGTTTAAGTGACCCACTGAAAGAAACGGGTTAACACTGAGGGCTGTTCTATTCCCTGTATGAGGAAGGGCCATTTGGCGCTGCTGTTCTGGATCTYTTTGCATAATGCAAAATGATGTACAGGAACGAAGGAAAACTTCTGGTTGGTGGCAAGTTTGACTGCCTGGGCATACAAACATGATCCTTGCTGCATACAGCATGTTACCAAGCCCAGCTTTGTTGCCACGTGTCATGGGCAACAACTTACCTCGAAGGTGGGTGAAGATGCGGCACTTGCAGTGGTGTCAGTTCTGTGGCACTTAATTGACTTAGAAAGGTCTCAGTGGTTCTGGGTACCATCAATAAAATTTTCTTAAAAAAAMCCAAAAAACAACAAAACAACCAACCAAACTATTTTTTAAGGAAGTGGAACTGTCATTTTTTTAATCCATTTTACTATGTAGGGTTGTAAGACATTCACTACAAGCATTTTCAGTGGCAGACAGTATTAGTCTTGCTGTGTATTGTGCTGCACCGTGTACCGTGCTGGTTCTGGGCGAACCTCTCTTTGTATGCAAAGCATTTTATAGATATATCTTCATGTTCCTGCCAACRGTACATAATTTTTTAGTGAGGAATGACTTAGCACTGTGTGTTGTTTTCTGCCTGGCCAAAAAACAGCTGTCAATCCAATTCTCAGCCAGGTTGCATCCTGCAGTCCACCAGCAGGCTGCCGCTGACATCTTTTTTTTTTTTTCTTTTTCTGAGTTTAGTGGCTGCTATTTTTAAAAATATATGGATTTTGGTCTGAAGAATGACCATTCCTAATTTGTATAAAGAATGGATAAAGAAATAAAGAGATATTAGCATTATTCTGACTCAGGTTGAGCAAAGCAAAGAGCTCTGACTCTTTGTCTTACAATTTGTTTCCTTTTCAATAAAGGGATCGTAAATCTCCTACTGTCAGCTTAATGCTGCAGCATGGAGCTTGTCTTTCTTGCTCTGCTCATTTTTACATTTTGTACAGGGCAATTTCTGAAGTACTAGAAGGACCTGGTAGTGCCTCAGCTGYGGGCAGCAGGGTCGCTCCTTCGCACGCTTTCCATTTACCCAGCTGCAGCATCTTGGAATTTTTTTCCACGTCATCTTCAGTGTGGTCCTGTGCTGTTGGCCTTGCCTGGAAAAGACAGGCAGGAACATCCTTCTGTTTTCAATAGCTGCCCTCTCCTGCAGGCATTGGCTTCTCTTTAATAACGTTAAGAACTCCCTCTCCGCACTGCGTGGGCTGACCGCAGGCTCTCAAGGCTTGGATTCCCTTCCAGGTTATGCTGAGRATATTGTGGCCCTTTCTGCGATTGTGCGGATTCATGTGGTATGGGAGGTGAGCGTGGTCTGCGTGCGTGCCGGGCTCTCCGAGGTGGGTGCGACTGGAGCGTGCGAGAGCCGTCGCCTGCAGGGGCTTCGTGCTGAGCGGCCAGGCGCAGGCGCCGCCGTTTGAGCAGTGACGCCTGCAGGTGCCGTGCAGGTTTCCATCACACAGTTCCCAGCTGCAGCCTTGCTGCTGCCTCCCTCTTTTCTCTGCGTCGCCAGCTCCAACGGCAGCAAGATTGAGGCCTTTCTCTTTCCCGGGGTGAATCAAGCGATTTCGGGTTGCGATCCATCTTTGCAGGAGGTGGCAAAGCCCACGCGTCTTCTGTCGGGCCCTTTATCATTGTGCTGTCSCTCAACGGCCGCTTTGGAGCACCCAGTGCCTTCCTTTCATTAAACRTATAGCCTGCTTTCTGCCAAAGCTGACACATTATCACCGTTTATTTGCTGGTTTCTTTTTTTTTCCCTGCTGCATTTGCACTGTCGTAGCCACCTGCAAGACRCATGCCCTGGATGTGCGACCAGGAGCTGTGCCGCCCACGCGCGCCTGGGACCGCGTACCTCCGTCAGCTCGCCGCGCCGATATTGCCTTTGTTTGCCTTTGTGGTGGGTTTTACCCGCTGCTTTCCTCCTGTGTGGGTAAGAGGGCTCCAGGCTGCCAGTTTGGGGCCAGAACGGTAGGAGGAAATAACTGTGAGATTGCAAAATAAGGAGAGAAAGAGGAAAGCCAGCAGGGAGGCCTGCTGGGGGTGCCGGCCCTGGGGGCCGCTGCCTGGTTGGAGGGSTTTGAAGACGTAGGTGCTGCAGTAATTAAATAGAATAAATCTTACTGGTTTCCGTGGCCCCCCCTGTGACAACAGGGGGAATAAATGGGGCAGGAAATGCGAGGTTTGGTTATGTTACTCTCTGTATTAACAATGTTACAGCAGGAGAGGGCTTTGGCCAAGGCTGGCAGCTGCACAGGCCCTGGCGGGAGGAAGAGTCACCCCCTCCCCGCCACGCAAGATTTGTCTGGAAGGGGGAAAAAGAGGAAAGCGGCATTTTATTTTATTTTATTTATTTTATTTATTTTATTTTATTTTATTTTATTTTATTTTATTTTATTTTATTTTATTTATTTTATTTTATTTTATTTTTTTAATGCCCAGTTAGTGCCTAAAATGGAGGGAAACGGCTGCTCGATGGGGAGAAAAACGGGGTTTTTTTGGCCCCTCTCGTCGCCATGGTAACCGCGCCCTCGACCCGCGGAGGGAGACGCGGGACAAGGTCACGGGGGGGCGGGGGGCGCCCCCTCCGCCCCGCACGAGTCACCTTGCGCCCCCCTCCGGGGCGACGAGCGCCGAGCGGAAGTGACGCCGCCTTTCGCCTCGGTCGCATGATGTGGCAAAAAAAAAGACCGGGAGGGAGCAGTGATGAGTCCCGAAATAGTCCCTTCCGGCRGCGGATCCCTCCGCCGCTCTCATTGGCCCCCGCGCGGGCGCGTCGCGCCGCCCGCCGCGATCCTTCCGCCCCGGCGGCGCAGTTAAGGCGGGCGCGGGCAGGTGAGGGCAAGCCCCTTCCTTCCTTCTTCCTTCCCGTGGCCGTATCCTTCCGCCGGCGGGGGCAGCTTCCGGATCGCCGCGGCTMTCCGCGCTCGCTGGCCCGCTCCGCCATTGCGGTCCCGCCGCCCGTTGTGYCCCGGACCCCGCCGAGCCGCCGCCGCTCCGGGCCGGCTTCGGACTGGAGCCTCAGCCCGCTACCACCAGCGCCGCCACCATGGCCCAGATCCTGCCCATCCGCTTCCAGGAGCATCTCCAGGTAGGGACCGGGCTGTGCGCGGGGGCAGCGCGCGCCTCCGGCGGCGGCGGCCGTTGGCGGGGGGAGGGGAACGGAGCCGCCCGCCCTGAGGCAGCGCCCGCCGCACCGAAGGGCACCTTCCCGCCGGCCTCGAGCCGGGGCCTCCCCGCGGCCCGGCGGGCCCGCTCCGCGCCGCGCGGGGGAGCGCGCTGCCCCCGCCGCTGTAGGCGAGCCTGGCGCCGCGCCCGCACCTGCTGGGCGGCGCGTTGCGCTGCGCGGGGAGGGGAGCGCGGCGCGGGCTGAGCCTCCCCTCGCGGCGAGGCCGCGGGGTGGGGGGGTTTCTCGGGTAATAAGGCCCGGTTTAGCTGTTTCATTGTAGTTGAGGCTCCTTGTGTCCTCCTCCGTGAGGAAAAATGTGTACGGCAGCAAAACGCGAAGGCCACTGCGGGCTCCCTGCGGTGCGGGCGCTGCAACGGCTGCTCTGCGCCCACTGCATGCTGGCTGTGGGCCTCTGACAGCTCCTGGTTCTGGAGGGTGGCCCAAAACTCTAGTGAGATACTAATAGATCATCCCTAAGCGATGGTTTTCTGGTTTTATTTGTGACTTTCTCCAAAGTAGTCCCCTCACTAATGGAGCAGTTCCAGGCTTTGYTACTGGCATTATTTAGAAGACAAACGTACTCTCTCACATCAGTGTGCACCTCTAAGGCTGCTTGATGGAGCTGCGATGGGGTCCAGAGCTCCCAAGCCGCACTGAGGTGCTTTCACTGTGGTGACGGTGAGCTTGTCCTGGCTGCTAAGGAGCATCTCTCTCGGAGAACTTGTAGAGTAAAATTTGCACTGTGTGGGGCTTTATGGTGGCTGCTGCCTTGTCATCTCTAGCTCTGTTTCTTCGTGATGTCAGCCTGTTTGSGTGCTGACACTTTTCTCTATCCTGAAAGGAACAAACTTAATTTCTAGACTATTTGTTAAGGAACCATTGCAAGAAACTTATTTTGCTCCAGAAACTGTCATTGTCCACACTGTCATTGTTAAATAATGACAATGCTGCCATTTTTTCCTTCCATTTATCTGACTAGTTATGCTGGAACTGTTGAACACTGGACAATTATGTRGATATCAATTTAAAGCTAGAAGAGAATTCATGATTCCCGTGTAGCTCTGGACTCCTGTTTGGAAGTGGCAGGAAAATGTCATCAGCTGAACAAATCTTCAATGCAGAATAAGTATTCTCATTTGAGTAGTGGGATTATGTGGGACCTGGTATTGAGAAGGCTGAAACACTTTTCTGTTTTGGGTGGATCAGCTCTTAATAAAGTATTGTGGAAACATGTCTATGATGCATTATTTAAGATACAAACCATGCATGTGACCAACTAGCAGGTCTCTGATGACATGAGTACTCTTACATAATGAAACTCATCTGCTTCACTCCAGGGGCACTGATGGTTTTGTGCCAATACAACTGTGGAAATTAAGTTTGTCTCCTCTGCACAATCTTCCCTTCCCATTTAATGCAGAGGAGGTGGCTAGAAAACGTGCCCTTCACAGCCACATGTACAAGCTGGTCATAAGACTTGGTGCCCAGCCCTCTGAGCCTGCACAGAGGGGCCTCTTGCCCACAACCTTCAGTTTGCTTGTAACTACTGAACTTCCTCATTTTCTTTCATTGAAAAAGCTTAGAGGAACTTGAATTCAGGGAGGTGCCATTTTCATGCTGAGCCTTCCACTTTGTTGTTAAAAGTGAAGTTTGAGAACAGAAAGAGTGATATTGCTACATTATTGCCGTCCTGGGCTGTTTCAGTCTCCTCCAGGCTGYTCATAGCTGGTCTTGATGAATCAAATAACATGACTTCCGCAACTGTTTCTGACCTACATCGTCTAGGAAACTTGTAGTGCAGGTGTTGCACAACATGGGCAAGTGTATAGCTAATGTTTAACTGAACAGCATGGTACCCAATTGGAGCCTCTTTCGTTAAGAGTCTAGTAGTGGATAGTAACAGCCAGAAAATGGTCAAGTCTGTGCAAAACTTGTCCCCATCTCCAGGTTTCAAGTCAGCTGCAGTCCATGTGACCCTGCTTCAAGGCCTGCTGACATTAGCTCTTGCAGTTACCACCTTAGCGAGCCAATATAAGTGGGAGCAAGGCGTTGATGGGTCCAAGAGACCTGTGCTGTGGTGCTTCTGAATGTCCTTGGGATGCATTATGGCATATTCTGTACCCATAATTTGAACTGAAGATCCCCTAGGACCAGGACCATGTGCCAAGCCATTAGCTTACCAAGTTTAAATTTTGAGTTTTTTTTGGGGGGAGGGGGTGAGAGTGGTTTCTTGTAACTAATAACTATAAGTTGTGTTGTTGGGTTGGAGATTTTATATTAGGCAAGAGTACATAGTTCCCAAATCAGAGTAACTTCAGGAATTCAGGCTGATATCTGTGTGTTGTCTACTGTAGAAGTCTGCTTTGCCACAAAATATCAACACTGTGCAGCAGGAGAACTATCTCCTTAGAGATTTCCAAGGAAAACTTTGGTTCCTATGCCATCAAGTGGCAGAAGTTTATGACTCTTGTCACAAAACTTTACAGTGAATTTTCATATTTGAAGTATCCATGGGGAAACAATCCAGTGGGCCTATAGTGTGAGATCAGAGTATATTGAATGATTGCAAATCTGGCCACCTAGTTAGCAACCTGTGGAATCAATATTAGAGGGTGAAAGTAAAATTCAGCAACTAACTGCTATGGATGCAAGGATCTTAAAATATTGCATGTTCCAGGTGAATGAAAAGGAACAACATAATCTAGCATAAGAGGAGCTGACTGCAATTTCATTTAGCCATACTGTCCTAAAATACACAAAAGTGACTGATCTAGGCATACTGTTGCACTTGGTATGACATAAAGCATTAACAAATACTGTCATAAACTTTAAATTGTATTAAAAATCTGTTGTGTTGGTTAGTGTAGGCAATATCAAGAACAGCAACTTCTGCAGTAAGCAGAGTCAGCTTTTAATCAGGAAAAAAAGTTAGTGTATCTAGTCAGTAGTAAAGTGGGGGCCTGCTGTGCTATTTTAGTGCTTGATGTGCTCTCACAATTATGTCTAGCTGTCCCAGAGAGATAACTAAATGTAGCTGACTGGCCAAGGTGCTCATAATAAACTTACCATTGAACAACCTCACTGTAACAATGACCATCCTGAACAACCAAGTCTTTTGTAGCTTAATATGTTCTAAAATACTGAATCTCTTCTATTACAGCACTAGTTTGAAGTGCATTTTAAGAAGTTGGGATTTAAAGGCTTTGCCTAACTCTGGTTCCCCTTCCACAGTCCCTGCTTCTCAGTAGACTCAAATTCCTAAAACCAGTGGAGTATTCTTCCAGGGTATATAGATGAAAATTCATAACAAAAAAAGGCTGTAAGGGATCTAGGCATCCTGAAATGTGTTTGCGTGTCACCTAATTGGACAGACACCCTTAGTTTAGCAGTGCATGGGCCCTAGTCCTCGCAGCATGTCCCTAGCAGATAYTGCAGCAAACAGGCCAGACTCATCTTGCTGGAAGCTTCACACTGGGGCTATGTAGTGCCTTAACCAAAGATAAGTAATTGTGGCCAGTGTTTCTGAGATCATATTTCAGTAGGTACAAGCTCTAACTTACAACTGAAGCAGTCGCACAGCACAGASGGAGGTGCAGACCAGATAATAACCCAAGCCTTTGAGGCCGTGGCTGAGCAGAAGAAGGATAGGGAAGTAGGAGAGTTCTTGAATATTGTAGAGGTCTCTTATATGTTGAAAACATGACTTCCTAAACTGTAGTGCTATCCTGCATTGGTAAATGGGGAGTATTTCAGTGTGGCTAACAGGCTGTGGGACTTCTGTGTTACAGAACTGTAGTCAGTTACTCTTAAGAGATCAGCATGGATCTATGTCTTTTGCAAATTTAAAATTTGCTTTGCCCAATTATCACATAAGGATCAAATAAGTGGTTTAAATATAGCCTGGTTCCTAACTTGTTCAAAGTCAAGTAAAACCTTGCTGCTGTGACAGAGCTGTGACTTGCTGCACATCAAGTTGGCTGTACTGTGCTTCCTGAAAGACTAGTAGTATTCCTGTTATTGCACAACTGTGTGACTTGTAGCTGTGTGTAGATAAGCGGCTCTGGGCAGAGACTGAGCTTGTGGCTGCAAGAGCAGTGGTTACATCCTGTTGAGTGTTAGAGTAGAGGTGAAACGCGTGTTCAGCACTTCTGTGCCCTTCCTTGTAGGCGAGGAGAAATTATCTGACAGCTAAGCAAATGGTCACAAAAAAGCAAATGTTCCAGGAAGAGGCCAACCCCGCTGTTCTTGTCAGCAGTTTTACATGTGTATTTGACATCAAACTGAATGGGAACTTCTCTGGGTAAATTAMCAAGAATGTGCTTGGATCATCTTCCAGTGAAAAGGTGATCTTGCTAATCAGACTTTTGTTTGCCATATTAAAGATTTACCTCTCTTARCATTCTTCAGATTAATGTTACTGTGTAACGTGATGGCTCAGTACAGTGTGCAGTTGACTGAACCATCCAGCTGCCAGACTCTTTCAAGGCTACATCTCTAGTAGAGCAGCTGCTGCTCTCTGGYGACTTATTTCCTAGTGCTGCTGTCATCCACCAGTAACTTCACAGAAGAGTTTGAAAAYTTCAATACTATTCATCATAGTATTTCAATCCTACATCACCAAAATACCTCTAGGCATGTTGTGTAACAGCAGTCTTAGTCTGTTTGCTTTGCTTAGCTTTCTAAACACCACCACCTCRCTCATCTGAACTTTAGCCTTTTTGGGAAAGGGAATAATCAGTACTCCAAGCATTAATCTTTRCTTTTAAGAGTTGTGTGCTTCCTAGTTGGGTGTCAAGAATGCTTACTATTAGCTTCAAGGGAAATCAAGRGAGAAGTGGTATTCTCTTGGCTGGTCAAGCTTGTCTCAGTACTTAAAATAGAATTAGTTCATAAACTTGAATCTCTTGAAATTGTGATGAATTGTTGAAAAAGAAAAATTGAAAATGGTTTTAAGTTTTAAAAAGGATGCCATCTACTATTCCTAACTAGGGATGAACRCCTCAGACGTGACTCCTAGCAGATGGCAGAGATTGGTCATAATTAAGATAAATCTGTTTTGCAGCATCTAAGCAACTTTGATTCAGTGGCTAACCTCCCTAAGAGGTCTGCCATCTGCCAGAACTTGTTCCTTGAATTATTCTATTTTTCTATTTAGCAGTGTCAGTTTGAGTATAATGCTGTGAKTTTACTACCAGGCTGAGTATCTGGCACCCTGTAACTGCAAATGGACAAGAAAACTGAACATTTGATGAATGACATTGCACTAGTTGAGCCTGCAGCCCTAGTAAAAGGCAACACCTCATCCTAGTGAATCTGTTTCTCTAGCAAATGAAACTGTTGCCATCTTCAAACCTTCTCTGCTCAGCAGGGATGGTGACCGGGTTGCTTACAGCCCTGCTTAGCGGGCGCACAAATAGCAGAATTAAAAAACAAACAAACAAACAAAAGAGAGGTTCTTGAACGAGTTTACTAGCTTTAGTATCAGAATAACTAGCTTGACACCTGCCTTCAAGAATTAAGTTTAAATCTCTTCTGTTTCTAGCCTTATCATCTCTTAACTCTTCAGAAGTAGTAGAGCTGGATGGACCTAAATGTTGCCAGAATATATTAGTAATTCATTGGGTAATATGGTCATGAAAGGAGCCCCTAAGCATTAGAGAGCCTAAATATGTCTTTTTGGTGTAGAATTGAAAACGTGACATGCTTGAACCCCACTGGAGAGCTTCAAAGGGTAAATATAAAGTACAAAATACATGGCATGCCATAATTCAAACGTTACTTCCTTGCATGTGAGGCAGAACAAAAGGGAAGTGTAGTAAAACAGCCTGTTTATCAGAAGCTGCAACAGAATAGCTAAGGCGCGGTCATCTCCAAGCCCTGCAGAGSCCAGCTGATAAGAGCTTAGCATTCTGTTTCAAACTAGTCCTCTAAACTTAAAATGGCTTTGAAGATCCAGCACTTTTAGAAGATGGGAAAGGATTTGCAGTATAAGTAATCTCCTAGGGGAAAAAAAAAATGTCYGAAGTGTTAGTAAAATTTCTCTTGTGTTGAGAAATCTGAGCCATGTTCCTAAGATATGTCCTGCCCAGCCCRTAAGCTGGACATCTGTATGTAGCATGAAGCAACTTCCCCCCTACCTCCACCTCTGTGCTGTTAAACATGGAATAAMCTTCCAGTGTTGATGTTTTAACACATTGATTTGTTTCTAATGTAATGCTTTGGCTAAACTTCTTGTTGCAAGTTATGCTGGAATTMTAACTTAAAGATAAGCATTTAGGGGTCCATAGAAGCAGACTGCAGCTCAGCAGGAAATGAAGCRATTTATCTTCTGTATGAAATATGGCTATGGATGAAGCATTTCTGAGCTCAGTATACGACATCTTATATGTGCTAGCTCTGCCTTCCGGATGGTATACAGCCTTGCTGCTAGACAAGCCATGCTAATTGCTAGACAGGTAGCTCTTTTTTTAACTCTACAGGGATAAAGATAAAGCTCAGATGCTTCACATGTGACATTAAGCTTGAAATAGTGATAGCTGCCTGCCATGCTCGGATGGAATAAGTTAAGGCTCRAAGTTTGGAGGCAAAGTTTGTGAGATGTTGAAATAAACATTGAAACTATGACTTTGGCACTGCTCTCAGGAGCGGGCTCGGGGTACCTTAAGCAATCTGAGGGGCTCAACACTTGAGTTCTTAAAGCAGCCAGTTGTGGATAAATCCTGAAGACGAGGTACCAAGTACTTGAACTCTGCCAGGCTTCTCCAGGAAGCCTGCTGAGCTTAACGAAGGATGGGCAAGAACTTGTCACACCATTTATGGGCAGCAGGCAGGCCTCTAGCTGTCTTGTCATAGAGGGATACAAGGCTTAGTRTCTCTTACAACTTTCATAAGATCTGTTGGTAGCTCTATTGCAGTAGTAACTTATGGCTAAACTTTTTGTTTTCCAGCTCCAAAATCTGGGCATCAACCCAGCAAACATTGGCTTCAGCACCCTGACCATGGAATCTGACAAGTTCATCTGCATCAGAGAGAAAGTAGGAGAACAGGCTCAAGTGGTGATCATTGACATGAATGACCCCAGCAACCCTATTCGAAGACCTATTTCGGCTGACAGTGCTATCATGAATCCTGCCAGTAAAGTCATTGCATTAAAAGGTATGGAAGTCTTGATAAAGAATTCTTTCAAGAAACTGCTGAAGAGCTTTCTCTAAGACTAGTTTATAAATGATCCAAGCCTCAGACCATTCATATGGGATGATCCGATGCCAATTTCACAGAGCTTTTTGGCGAGCTTAAATTTTAAATCTTCAGAAGGTAGCTGGGTATTAAGGCKTGCTACTAGTTTTCTGATTAGGGTGAATTTTTGCTTCACAATCCAAAAGTTTATGGCTTCTGAGCAGGGAGAGAAGGAAGAAGAGTTCAGACTTTAAGAACACTTCTGGAGTCTACTCTGGTTCTTTTTAGGGGCAAGTGAGATCTGATCTTCTGAGCACAGAAGAATATTAAGGTTATGGAGAGGGAGGAAGGCCTAAAGTTTGGCCATGCCAGAAGAAGGCTGGTGCAYCAGTGTTTGCATATTCATAATATCAGTCAGCGATAAGGAAAGTAAAACTACTTGTGGAAGACTCMTGTAGTTAATAGAGCACAAGGTCGGCTAACTCCGTATCTCTGGCACTRTGGATAACAAGCATTCTTCCAGGCWCTGCTRAGAAGCAATTTCAAATGCTCTTTCATTGTAGAAACTAATATATTGGCAATATGTAAGATCTRAATGTATTCTTGTGTTCTTGAAGTTTGTCTTTAATACTGTGCTCCTGTTTTGTCACAACTTTAATGCTTTCTTGTGTGTGCAGATGGTGAGTTATCTCAATTGATTGTACTAGTGCTTGTTCTGTCTTACGGAAAGAGAAAGAATCAAATGGCTCAGATATAAAGTGCACACTGAACAAYGAAGTTAGAAACAGTGAAAAGCCTTAAATCCAGATTTTTTTCTGGTGCCCTTCCAAGCAAGGCGATCCTTTAAGATTCAGAAACTTAATTCACTCAAGAGCTCAGAGTGCACTTAACTTAGCGCAATAATCTTGATACTAAGCTTTTTATAAATAAATCTGACCCTTTCAACTTGAGTCTAGTTCTTGCCTGTTAAAGTACCTTGCCTAGTGTGTAGGGTAGACACTACCTGAGTCTCTTCTCCCTTGATCGTAATGCTCCAGCTGCGCTAGCAAAGGAGAAAACATTCTTGCCCATAGCCTGAGTTAGGCTGTATTAGACAAACTTCTCCAGCATCGCCAGAAACTCCTGTCTCATTATTTTGATGGTTGAACCAGTGGTGACTAACTAAACTAACTAGTTCTAACTAAACTAATCYATAGTGAATGAAGACAATTGCACAAATGGCATTTATTGTGTTCAGATAATTAATAACAATAATGTATGTTCTGACTTGTATCTAGCTTCACCTAATCTTTAATATTCCTCCAGGGCTACACTCTCACATGCTTAAGTAGCTGTCCCTAAAACTAGCAGGAGTTGGTTAGAAGTCTATTTATCAGTTGAACAGGAAGGAATATTTTCATACATGCAATGTATTGTGGAATCTCTCCGGCAGAGTTAACTAGAAGTGGCTGTCAGGATGCATATAGTCACCATTCTGTGGAATTCAAAGCACTCTTACCTTTTAGAACTTGTGTTAGTCACTTGATTCCTTTCCTTGCACAGTTTGTGTTAGTCTACAGTTTGCATCTGGTAGTTCTGTGTAACCCATTAGTGTAACCAAAGGGTTCTAGTTATGAGACTGAATTGCAAAAGCTGTCTATCAAGTTACCCTTTCCATTCTGTTTTTGTTATGCCTGAAATGAATGTGGAAGTAGCTTTTAGTGATCCTGGCATAGCGCACTGTACTTTCAAGATACTCAGCAGTGTTGTAACTCAGATGTGATGTACATGATGCTGAAGCTCTTCTTTTGTAAAAAGCTGTTTTCCATATCTGCTTAAGGCAGCTAAATCATGACCAATTCAACCCAAAATGTATACAATTGTGTGATAGCAGAACTAGCTCCAGAGATATGGTCTAGTTAAAAGTAACAGTTGATCGCTGAATGATACAAACAATATGCAGTGGCACTCTCTAAAAGCAGGTCATAGRTTTAATGCTATAGTGTAGCTCCTCTGCTTTTAACCAGTGGTTGAAATGGCAGGTGAAAACTGCAGCCTGACTAACAAGGTTCTGTCTTCTAGCTGGAAAAACGCTTCAAATATTTAACATTGAAATGAAGAGCAAAATGAAAGCTCACACGATGACAGATGATGTCACCTTCTGGAAGTGGATTTCTCTGAATACTGTTGCTCTTGTGACGGATAACGCTGTCTATCATTGGAGCATGGAGGGGGAGTCCCAGCCTGTGAAAATGTTTGATCGCCATTCTAGTCTTGCTGGCTGCCAGATCATCAACTAYCGCACTGATGCTAAGCAGAAATGGCTGCTGCTGACTGGCATATCCGCTCAGGTACGTTACCACGAGTGAGATCTGGATAGAAGACTTAGAGCTTGGCTCTTCTCTAGGAGCAAGGCTGAAGGAGTCTACTTAAAACACTRTTAGGAATGTAAATATTTAAATCATGAAATTAGTGCAACTAGAGACCTTACAGTAGTGRCATAACACTAGTAAAGTGTCAAGAGTCTAAAGGGACCCTTCAGTCATAAAGTCATGACATTTCAGCATGCTATGACAATGTATTTACCAAAGCCAATGTGCGTGAAACTACTGGGCATGTACCTTCTTCTTTTCTTGATTCTTGTTCTGTCTTATCTAGCAAAATCGTGTTGTGGGAGCAATGCAGCTCTACTCTGTAGATAGAAAAGTGTCACAGCCAATTGAAGGGCACGCAGCTAGCTTTGCGCAGTTCAAGATGGAAGGAAATGCCGAGGAATCCACGCTCTTCTGTTTTGCAGTAAGAGGGCAAGCTGGGGGTAAGGTAAGACTTGTTTCTTAACATGTTGTAAACTTAATGATCTGGCTACCTGCTTCCAGGAAAACCCCTTGTCTTAGCGCATGCTAGATGCTACAGCTTTAATATCTGTTGGGTTACATACAGCTTCACAGCAGGGACTAGCTGATTTGCAGGAKCTAGCTAATTGAGGGATATGACTTTAAGTTTCACAGATGAGTTTAAAATGTTGTATTTTTTCCTTTGATAATCAAAGATTTAAGTTATATTTGAATTACAGGATGGAAAAAAACATAAACATTAATACTCCAAGGCTAACTAACAATGTAATACCAGGACTGGAATTCTGTAGACCACTTTTTAGTTCTGCTTTGTTTCCCTACTTAGCTAGATTCAGAGAAACTGTTTCTGAAGGATGTTACCCTGTTGACATATGTGAAGGTGACCTAGCTTAATTCTTAGTTTTAAGCACTTAGCAATAGCTAAAGATCAGGCTCCCTGCTCTGCACCTCCTGTTTTATGGAACAGAATACTGTCTCTCATCCCTTGAAAGCATTCCCCATCCCCTGAAAACATTCAGCAAGAGTGGTTACTAAGCATAGCTTGCTTGCTTAAACTTGGAATTAAGTCCCAATGTTAAACATCTTTATATAGCCTTTTTTWATGTTGGTTATGTTGTACATAGATTGTATTCAAGAACTAATAAGCTTATCTATTGCACAGTTGCATATCATTGAAGTTGGCACACCACCAACAGGGAATCAGCCGTTTCCAAAGAAAGCAGTGGATGTCTTCTTTCCTCCTGAGGCACAAAATGACTTTCCTGTTGCGATGCAGGTATGATATTCTCAGAAGTGGTGCAAGAACAAGTCTGTAGCTTCACTTGGCCAGTGTGACTGTATAGCAGGGTGCTGGAAGCAGGTGGTCAGTATAAAACTGAGGCTTGGCACTAACCTAAGTGGTTTAACTTAGTCRTGGGAGGGTATTTGCACCTGCTTTAGTAGTAATGAATCAAGTTGTGGGCCCAGGCAGCATTCAAAGAGAACCTGTATAACAAATATCTGTGTATCTTTACTAATYTTCCAAGCTCTTAAAACATGATTCTACCATGACAGTATTCTTTTCAAAATTGAGTTATAAAGTAAAAGTATTSTAGTACTCCTGAAGTGGCACAACTATCTGTTGGTTCTCAAAGGCACTTTACTTGTTTTRTGCAGTACCAAATCTAATGAATCTGTTCTTGTCTTGCAGATCAGTGACAAGCATGATGTAGTGTTCCTGATAACAAAATATGGCTATATCCACTTGTATGACCTTGAAACTGGCACCTGTATCTACATGAACAGAATCAGTGGAGAGACCATATTTGTCACTGCACAACATGAAGCAACAGCTGGGATTATAGGAGTYAACAGAAAAGGACAAGTAAGGAAGTGTGGACTGGAACCTCTCGCTTAGCTTAACCCCCTGATCTTTACTGATACATCACAGTGTTTGTGTCAGTGTCTAAAACCTCTGGAGATGGATGAAATGGAATAATAGAATGAGGACTATGTAGTATTATCTGGTACCTGAAATAGGAATACAGCTTTTCTCGCTTCTAGTTTCTTAAACAAATACTGTTGCTTGTTAAACGTAAGTAATACTGATCAGAAGCTCTGTCTCCAGTTCATCCTCTAGAATCAGCTAAGATGCTGAGGACGAGTTACAGAAATGCAGTATTTAACCCAGTATCTCTAGCGTCTATAAATAGTTAATGTCAAATTATGACAGTGGCTCATCTGTTTTGGTGCAGTCATTGGAAAGTAGAGATTCTTTTCATGCAAAAATTGGTTTCTAGATAAAAAGGCAAGACCTTGCAGTTATGAAAGGATGGAATAACTTTAATGCACCGTARTTTCCCTTTTAGAAATCATCTTGTCAATTGGTTCACTCTTACATTTAGAATAACTAGAAGTTCTCCTCTTTAACATATTTAGGTGCTATCAGTGTGTGTGGAAGAAGAGAATATTATTCCCTACATCACGAACGTGCTGCAGAATCCTGATCTGGCTCTGCGAATGGCTGTCCGCAACAACCTGGCAGGAGCTGAGGAGCTTTTTGCTCGGAAATTCAATGCATTGTTTGCGCAAGGGAACTACTCAGAGGCAGCAAAAGTGGCAGCTAATGCGCCCAAGGTAATAGACTTGAATAGAGTAGAATAGATTTGAAAATAGTGTTGAACTCCAACTTAAATGTCACGATTCAGAAGAGCTCACTGAGTTTYGTGAGTGGTGAGACCAGTGTTTCAGAACAGCTTCTCTTATGCTAGTTTAGTACTTGTTAACATAACCTGTGGAGAACTTGYACACTGTGTGGGGAGACTACTCCATGTATGCTGGATGACCCCAAAGCTTGTGTGAARTCTGAAAATGGGGAAAAGACTAAATAATGAAATAATGACTGCATGGTATGTTTTTAGCATTCATCTTAACCCTTGCAATGATAAGTGAAGTTGCCATGAAAAGACAACCTCCAGCTGAGACAGCAGCTGTAAATAAAATAAAAAGGAGACATTAAGAGCAAAGAGTTTGCTTGCAGGGTGAGGCATGTTAAATCTGTAAAACAGTTGTCTGAACTGAAATCTGTATTTCTGTTGGAACTACTTTAATAAGCTACTGTTGCACATTTTGGAAGCAGTGCCTGAGCTGATGCTTAATCATACTGTTTCTGGCTGTTATTCTGGCCCGGCAAAGTATAGCATTGCTGCAGAAAGCATTTATAACTTCAGCTTTCTAGATAAACTCTTGCCAAGTCATCGTAGTGGAAYAGAATACTAAAGTGTATCTCTTTCTGGCAGGGAATCCTGCGTACTCCAGACACCATACGCCGATTCCAGAGTGTTCCAGCTCAGCCAGGACAGACTTCCCCTTTACTGCAGTATTTTGGCATTCTGCTTGATCAAGGGCAGCTGAATAAGTATGAGTCTCTGGAACTCTGCAGACCAGTGCTTCAGCAGGGACGCAAACAACTCTTGGAAAAATGGTTAAAAGAAGATAAGGTAAACTTGGGAGAGTTGCTTTTAAAGACCTGGGAGAACATACCTGACAGACAGTCCTTTTTYAAAAGGGAAATTAATTGGGCTACTCTTTAGTTCGCTATGATCTAACAAATGAAGTTTTCATCTAYCTGTAATTGACTCATGTTAGTGTTCAAGGCTACAACAGGGTGAACTTTGCACAAAAGGCTTCCGAGAAGCTGCTGTTCCTTCTGAAACCGTTTCAGGCTTTTTTTTGGATACTAACTTCCAGATGCTTTGAGTTGGGCTAAATTTCTGAAATTAGGTGAAGAAATGTCCTGATGTGTTGGATCACCTCGTTCTTGCTAGGCCTAAAAATGCACTTGTGACTTTCAGAGCCACACTAGGAAAGGAATCCCCTAGATGACAGCMCTATCCAACTCTTTTGGCAGTGAAGCTGGGCCTTGAACTTCTCAAGGGAAGACTGAAAGGAAAATAAATGGGGGAGAGAGTCCTAAAGCATTTCAGCATTGCACTGTCMGTGTGGACTGACTGTATGTTTGTCTCCAAACAGTTGGAGTGCTCGGAGGAGCTGGGAGACCTTGTGAAGTCTGTTGATCCTACACTTGCACTTAGTGTCTATCTAAGAGCCAACGTTCCAAACAAAGTTATCCAGTGTTTTGCTGAAACAGGACAAGTCCAGAAGATTGTTTTGTATGCAAAGAAGGTGAGAGGAAACTAATGTGTCTGTATTCAAGAATAACTGGTCTGTGTTCCAGAGGCAACTAGATGTAACTGTTCGGGCATCTGTATAGAACTATATAGTTTAAGACTGTTATTAATGATCCTTGCCAGACTTGGTACCTTTATCCTTTCACATTTCCCTATGTAGCCTTTTCCAAATGAAGAAATTCCAATTGGCTTATGTAAAGTACTGTCAGTAGCTTTTACCAAGTTCTGTATTTCCGTAATGCCTGTGCTCTTGCTGAATAACTACTTTTCACTATCTGCAGGTTGGATATACTCCAGACTGGATTTTCTTGCTGAGGAATGTAATGCGAATCAGCCCTGATCAAGGACAGCAGTTTGCACAAATGCTTGTCCAGGATGAAGAGCCCCTTGCAGACATAACACAAGTAAATAACTTTATTGCTATAAAATGTTAGCTTCAAGGCTGTAGTCTAGTAAGAGGAGCCATGCTTTAACTACTGTTTGAGTTTACTTCACTGAGACAGTGTTGTTTTCAACACTAAATTGCACCTTAGTAATGTCAGTGTAAACTGGATTTAGCTTTAATGGCAGTTGAAAGTTGCGCTTTATGTTACTTTGTTTACGTAAGCACCCAGTTCCTGAACAAAAGTTTCCCTGATTCTAAGCACTGAGGTTTTTTTGTTTGTTTTGTTTTTTAATTGGTAGCTAAACAATGTCTTAATGCAATCTTCCTGCAGATTGTGGATGTCTTTATGGAATATAATCTGATTCAGCAATGTACAGCCTTCTTGCTGGATGCCCTGAAGAATAATCGTCCCTCAGAAGGTCCCCTGCAGACACGTTTACTTGAGATGAACCTTATGCATGCACCTCAGGTATGCTTTTAAAATGAAATTGATATGGGATCAGGCTTGTCTCTAGATTGGCAAAAAGACTAGACTGTGGTCCACATCAGCTGGCGGTGGTAAACAGTTAAATCCCTAAGACACTTCTATTTGAACTGTGAAACTAGTATTTTTATGTTGCAATTGTAATTTTAATATTTTTAAATGTTTCACTTGAAAGCATTTAAAGAAGCGTTTCTTCATTTCTGCAGACTTCCCAGAAATKATATGGAAGTTGCTGCTAATTTTTKGCCTCTGTGCTGTAATTGAAGTAGTTTATCTCAAACTAGAGAGCTCTGTTTCAAGGGAGGTAATCACTGAGCTTGATAATGCTGTAGAAACTRATTTGGTGTTTGGGAACTCAATGAAACTTTCTCAATTATTTCTCCTAGGTCGCAGATGCTATCTTGGGAAACCAAATGTTTACTCACTATGACCGGGCTCACATAGCTCAGCTGTGTGAGAAAGCTGGTTTGCTGCAGAGAGCGCTAGAACACTTCACAGACTTGTATGACATTAAACGTGCGGTAGTTCACACTCATCTTCTCAATCCTGAGGTACAGAATTAATATGTATTGAGCGTAGCAAAATCCTAGGAACTTAAACTGTTTTCAGTCTACTTGAGTCTGAAATGGCTTATGTATCTCTGCAGTGGTTGGTGAATTATTTTGGCTCCTTATCAGTAGAAGACTCTCTGGAGTGTCTGCGTGCTATGTTATCTGCTAACATTCGTCAGAACCTGCAGATCTGTGTCCAGGTAGCTTCAAAATACCATGAACAATTATCAACACAGTCACTTATAGAGTTGTTTGAGTCTTTCAAGAGCTTTGAAGGTAAGTTCATGTTCTGGTCTCTAGCAAACTGAGTTATTGCTCACCTTACTGGAGGGCTTGTTCATCTGCTGAACCTAGAAAGCCATATTGAGCTTAATTATCTACGTCTCAGAGCTGTCTCAAAACCTGAACTAAATCTCAATGCCTCTGTAAGTTGAGTGTGAGGGTTCAATGCTACTTATTTCAGGCTTTTTACAAACTAACAAAGAACTTCTTGACTTGTAGAAAAAATATATTTTGAAGAAGCTGCTGGCCTTCTATTTGTCCAATATGGTCATCTGAAGTTTGTGTAGCCTTTGGATTTAGGATTTTTTTAATCTCTAAGAACAGCAAGGTATAGCATAGTCAATATTGGTACTTAAGTGTTCACATCTCTGCAGATGTATGGCTGAACACTGTCTTGTTAAACTTTAAAGAAAATCTAACAGAGTAAGAACATGCCATAATCATGAACTTCTGAAATACGGAGAATGGTTAGTGGAATAAGATGGTGTCTGGTAACCTGTGGAGCTTGGGGGTGATTTTTTGTTTGTTGTTTCCCTTTTTTTTTTTTTTTTTAAAGAACCCATTAATCTTTCTTGATTAAGTGACTTAGCCATGTGCCTAAAGTAATAAAGATGAAGCAGTAGGAGTACTCGAAGCGAGCTTTGTAGCTTGTGAAGAACAGCCATTGTGTCTTTTGCAGGAATAAGTACACTGTGTAAGAGTAGCTCTCTTGACACTCTTAATTATGGTTTTCTAAACTCTCCTTTGCCCCTGTCTAGGGGCAAATGGAATGCACATCAGCTTAACAAGGCTGATCTGCATCGAGTGATGATGCATTGGACCTGAAGTGTGATAAAATGTACTGCTCTTTACACTAGCTGAATTGAGGCTGGCCTTTGTACAAAAAAAAGTGTAATACTTGCATGAATAGAAAGACATAGATGCAGGTTCCTGCAACAGGCCAGACTCAGATTTTTCAGATATTCCACAGCTGGGCAGGCTTTCTCATAAGCTAGTGAATTGATCCATGGCAGGGACTAGCAAAGTAACATATCAACTGTTTCCTCTCAAGGTTTGTTTTATTTCCTGGGCTCTATCGTAAACTTCAGCCAGGATCCAGATGTGCACTTCAAATATATCCAAGCTGCATGCAAGACTGGACAAATCAAAGAAGTAGAAAGAATCTGCAGGGAGAGCAACTGCTATGACCCAGAACGTGTTAAAAACTTCCTTAAGGTAAGGTTTGGATAGCAGTGCATTGTCTTGGCTCGTTTAGGTTCTGGTAAATGTAATCTGTCACCAGTGAAATGAGACAGCTCTGTGGAGGCACAGATCAGCCTTAACATGCCTAACTTAAGGATCCATCTATATTCTTAAAAAGAGGCATTAATGTGTTGGCAGTACTTCCCAGCAGAGTCCAAGTCTGGAACAATATCTAAAAATCAAAAATGGAGAATTTGACCAAAAAATTCCTTGCTGGTCTTAAGAGGTTAACCTCTGAAACTAAACTGAAACTGAACACCATCTTACCTAAAACTTGTGTTACAGTTGTCAACTAAAAAAGCAGAGTTCAGCTCTGCTAGGCTGCCAGCTGATCTAAATGGGACTTGGAGCTTCTCTGAAACTTGATTCCAGAGTGGAAAAAGATATTGTAATCTGGTTCAGATTCTGTAGTTTGTTATTAATGCTGATTTCACTGAATAAATCTAACATTTCTAGTATTTCTAGAAATATTTTAGAAAGAGTGTGGGTGGGGGAAACTTTATCTGGGAACATTTCCTGCCTTCATGCCTGTCAGTCGCATAGCATAGTCTTAGATTTTGCTGACCATGTCTGAAGATGGCAATACATCTCAAATGAGAAAATCCTAGAAAATAACCTGATGTCACTGAAGGATAAGGTATGTAAAATGATTGAGCCAGCTAAGATAAGTTATGCAGTTGTCAAATTCCTGATGAAAACTATTGTTTTTTGTGCTGTTCCATGTCTGGAATGTGCAGGACATGTACCAGGTAAATCTCCCAGTATAGGCCTCTCTATGTAACCTCCTTAAGTGTAATTTATATATGTAGGATTATATTCTGGGATGTGCACTCTGAACTGATCTGAAATACACATCTAGGATACTATCCACCTCAGTCAAGCTTCTGTTCTGCAACTAGTGTAATCTTGTGCTCCAAGTTGGAACAGTTTTAGATAGCTAATCTGATTAGCAATTTAAGTACTGCTTCTACAAGCTTGATTCTTGTGCTCTTCTCTAAATCTGGAGCTAGAAGATGTTGTCCAAAGACACATGCCACTTGAAGTCAGTTCTGTATATAAGCTTTCCATTATGATCCACAGCATAATCTAATCTTGGTTGAATTCCTTTTGAAATCCCAGAGTGCTAATCCTGCACGTCAAAGACCAGTGGCAACTAAAAATGCCACCTATAGCTTAGACTTAATAGTTGTACTGTGTTTGTAAAATTCTATAGACTCTTGTCATGAAAAGGACCAGGGTTAAACTTCAAAAAGCTTTTGTAGGCACTGCAGTAGGTGCCAACTCTCCTACTTTGCATATTGGAAGGGAAAAAAAAAGTTKAATCATAAACTGTTAGTAATTTGAAGGTCCTAATCTTGGCTTGCTTGCCAAATTCTTTTACTTTAAATGATTGTCTTGATTTAAACATAAGCACAAAACACAATTACTGAAGCTTTTTTCTTTATAGGAAGCAAAACTTACTGACCAGTTACCACTCATCATTGTGTGTGATCGCTTTGACTTTGTGCATGACTTGGTGCTGTACTTGTACAGAAATAATCTCCAAAAATACATTGAGATTTATGTACAGAAGGTAAGTCACAGTTGGTCCTTTGTCTTTAATGAGTCAAACCAATTGACCTTTTTTGTACTGTATGTTAATACAGCCATAATGTTYGTGAACAAGAATTCTGTAAGCAGCCTTGTAGCTGAGCTGTTTAGTGCCCTTAGATAAATTAGCACTTTCATGATCGTTGAAACTCTTTATTTATTCTTTAGTCAGGTTAGAGCAGTTTCTTGCTAATCTTCCTATCTTAAAGGGAGAAGATTTGGTGCAATAACTGTGTGATTCTTAAGATAACTTCCAGCCGTTTAGAAAGGAATTTTTTCCTTTATCATTTTGTTAAGGCATAACACTGACTTGATTAGCAGTCTTTCTTGGATTCYGAGCATTAGTGAGCCACTGAAACTGAGTCACGAACCACTGCTGACTGAAGAATTGACTTTCAAGTTCAAGTTTGTTCAGACCTTGGGAGTCTGAGAGTGAGAGTAGAAAAATAAGGTTACTTTGAACTAGAAAGGCAGCCTTCATGTGAACTTCACTAAATAAGTGCTGACTGCATATGTTCCAGGACAACAGACTGACTCCTTTAAATGAATCCTATTTAGGTGAATCCAAGCCGTCTGCCTGTTGTTATTGGTGGATTGCTTGATGTGGATTGCTCTGAAGATGTGATAAAGAATCTTATCCTTGTAGTGAGAGGTCAGTTTTCGACTGATGAACTTGTTGCAGAGGTGGAGAAAAGAAACAGGTATTAAACTTCTATAAGTCTGTTAACACTACCAAATTGGTAACTGAGTTTTTGAAAGTTTTCCTTAGTCTTGCACTGCTCGCCCACTCAGTGCATGTGCTCATTTTGCAGCTAAACCTTGTACTGACCAGTATGTGTAAAACCAGAAACAGCCTTTGGGTGAGTTGACTCCAAAGTCTGCTTTAATTCTTGGYTGATATCGCACCTCCACTGAGCAGCCTGCAAATAATTGTGTCTTTAGAGAATGGCACACAATGCTCTTTGAGGAATACTGTCAAAAAGTGACACCATTGTATTCTTCCTCAATTTTGATCTAAATTGTGGATCACTGTAACTCTTTGGTTTATTTACTGACTCCTTACTATAGTAAAGCTGACTTAAATAGGAAGAAACTGTGCAGTAGATTCCCTCAACCTCTCTAATGCAAAAAAATCCTTCCTTCTAGGCTGAAACTGCTTCTGCCCTGGCTGGAGGCAAGAATTCATGAGGGTTGTGAGGAGCCTGCGACTCACAATGCACTGGCCAAAATATACATCGACAGCAACAACAATCCAGAAAGATTCCTGCGTGAGAATCCTTATTACGACAGTCGGGTTGTTGGCAAGTACTGTGAGAAGAGAGACCCTCACCTAGCCTGTGTGGCTTAYGAGCGTGGACAGTGTGACTTGGAACTTATTAATGTAAGTGTGTGGAGGCAGCTGACTGGCAAGTTAAATCTTAATCCAGAGTGTGTTGGGCTAGCTACTTCAGACTTGTAGTTTACAACAGCATTTAATTCCTAATAAATACTAAGAGCTCACAGTAGAATATTAAGCTATTTGAATCTTCTTCAAGTTAATTAGAAATGGTCTTTTCCCTGGACATCATAAAATGGGAGATTAATGGAAGTCTTAAAGCTTGAGATTKCTAGGCTGCATTTCCAACAGGCTTGTTTGGTGTTACAGTACAATGCTTTAATACTCATCTACTTGTGAGCTCAGAYGGCTGTGACTTCACTCTGAATGAACTTTGCCTTTTGCTAGGTATGCAATGAAAACTCTCTCTTCAAAAGCCTCTCCCGCTACTTAGTTCGCCGTAAAGACCCTGAACTATGGGCAAGTGTCCTGCTGGAAAGCAACCCTTACAGAAGACCACTAATTGATCAGGTATAATTGAGAAAACAATAAAAGCTGGTACTGTCCTAACTTGATTTGCTCACAATTAACTTACCTGACTTGTCAATGACTGTCTCTGCCTACAGGTTGTACAGACTGCYCTGTCAGAGACACAGGACCCTGAGGAGGTCTCTGTTACTGTGAAAGCCTTCATGACTGCCGATCTTCCCAATGAGCTCATTGAGTTGCTGGAGAAAATTGTTCTTGACAACTCTGTGTTCAGTGAACACAGGTGTGTAATGTCAAAACTAAATCACAGAAAACTTGAATTTACATGTGATATAGATGTTGAATTGCCGTAACATGTAATAGCAATCAAACTAGCACCCTCTCCGGAACTGAGGGGAAACTTCTCAAGACCATTTCTTCATACTTACTTGTGTTTTTGTCTGTTTAGAAATCTGCAGAACCTGCTCATTCTTACAGCTATTAAGGCTGATCGTACCCGTGTCATGGAGTATATCAATCGCCTGGATAACTATGATGCTCCAGACATAGCAAATATAGCTATCAGTAATGAGCTCTTTGAGGAGGCATTTGCTATCTTCAGAAAGTTTGATGTCAACACATCAGCTGTGCAGGTATCTTAAAATCTCAGTTTGTAATAACTTCTCATGTGTGCATCCTTACACAGRTGGACATGCTCTGGACTTGTGACTTCAGGGCTTAAAACTATTTTGCAAGGCAACTTAGACTTAACTAGACTTGTAGCTTAGCAAAAAACTGCTTGATGTCGTGTCCTGTAAAGCAGGTCAACATTGCTTGTGTGTTGAACCCTCTAGTATATGAGACTTCATAARCATAAAATCACTTGTTGTGCATGAGTTGCTTGGAATAGCATTTGCTTTAGAGGCAAATGTGGATCCACTAATGAGGGAGGACTAACACAAAACATATTTCAATCTCATGTAAAACTTACTTCTACTGGTAGTGACTGATCATGGTAAACCTTTTCTTAGGTATTAATAGAGCACATTGGAAACTTGGATCGTGCGTATGAATTTGCTGAACGCTGCAATGAGCCTGCTGTGTGGAGTCAGCTTGCTAAAGCACAGCTTCAGAAAGGGATGGTAAAGGAAGCAATTGACTCCTATATTAAAGCAGATGATCCTTCCTCATACATGGAAGTTGTTCAAGCTGCCAATGCCAGTGGTATGACTTATCTGAAGTTTTATCTGAATCCTTGCTTTTGATGCTCMGCTCTCTTGCATGGTCTGTTGTTCAAATTACAATTCTGTCAAATGTGATGGAAGCAGCAGTAAACTGGACCTTCAAAAACTGTCCTAAGGAAGAAGAATTGCATTCTCTTTGTAGATAATCTATGATCTTAAGACTGAATAATTTTACCTGGCAAGATTCTTGTGCTAGGGCAGTTGCTGCTCAGGAGGGTTTGCTTGAAGTTAAATACCATCACTGACTTGAGTAGGCCCATCATAAGGGGTTGCTTATCTGTCTAGTGCAACACTCACATAGTACGAAGGCTGGCCTTAATTCTTGGGGAATGTCTGAAGAAATCTTAAATAGATTGAGGCTGAGTTGATGGTAGTATAACTTAAGCRTAAGTGAACTCAGTTGTGGAAAAACAAACGTTTTGGTATCTTTTTCCRTAGGAAACTGGGAAGAGCTGGTGAAGTATCTACAGATGGCACGCAAGAAGGCCCGGGAGTCATATGTGGAAACAGAATTAATCTTTGCTCTCGCTAAAACAAATCGCTTAGCAGAGCTAGAGGAGTTCATCAATGGACCCAACAATGCACATATCCAGCAAGTGAGTGAGACTGACTCTGTTTTTCTGAGATACTCCTTAGACTTTGTGAATCGGGATGCCAGGATCTCTATCTCTTCAAATATGCATGTCTTGGGCCTTAAAGACATTATGAAAATGGAAATGGTTTGAACTGTATGCAATTTAGGTAAGTCTGACTGAAAAACTGCAGCGATAACTTTGTTGTTCTCTCCTGCAGGTTGGTGATCGCTGTTATGATGAAAAGATGTATGAAGCAGCGAAACTTCTGTATAACAATGTGTCCAACTTTGGCCGTTTAGCCTCAACTTTAGTTCACCTAGGTGAATACCAGGCAGCTGTGGATGGTGCTCGGAAAGCAAACAGCACTCGCACATGGAAAGAGGTAAATTTTCTGCTTGAAAAAGTTAAGATACTTCAAAGTGCTACCTTTTTCAGAAAATATTTTCTAAGCTCTAATACAACTGTCAAATTTTAGGTCTGCTTTGCTTGTGTTGATGGAAAAGAATTCCGCCTGGCCCAGATGTGTGGACTTCATATTGTAGTGCATGCAGATGAATTGGAAGAGCTAATCAATTACTACCAGGTAATTAAGCTGAATCTTATTGCCCAGTTAAAGCAAAATTTTCTAGTGGCAACTCTGCCTTAAAAAAGGAAATACACTTAGGGCCTAACGTGAAACTCACCTAACCATATATATCTCTTAGGACCGTGGATACTTTGAGGAGCTCATAACTATGTTGGAAGCGGCACTTGGGCTTGAGCGAGCACATATGGGAATGTTTACAGAACTAGCAATTCTCTATTCCAAATTCAAGCCACAGAAGATGAGGGAGCACTTGGAACTGTTCTGGTCCAGAGTCAACATACCAAAGGTGAAAAACCTCAGATCTGTTAGACTTATTTTAAGTTTCAAGTTTATYTGGACTGTGCATGCACTAGCTTTTGCAATAGCAACTGCTGAGGCTTTACTGAAGTTTGAGCAATGATGGATGCTGATGTTAACTGGAGTTTCTAATTTGTTGTTTGCTTAGGTTCTGAGAGCTGCAGAGCAAGCCCATCTCTGGGCTGAACTGGTGTTCTTGTATGATAAATATGAAGAATATGATAATGCTATAATCACAATGATGAATCACCCGACAGATGCCTGGAAAGAAGGACAGTTCAAAGATATCATCACTAAGGTATTTCTTTGGGGATGAAATGAGATAAATTTCTTGAGATTGGCACTTTAGCCCTTTACATTCACTAGCAGCTGGTTTAGAATCTTTCCCAGTTCTTTATATGCTGCGTAATTCTCAAACAAGATTTCTCTTCTTCTACAGTCAAGCTTCTGCTATAAACATATCTCGTTTTCTTCCAGGTGGCGAATGTGGAGCTGTATTACAAGGCAGTTCAGTTCTATTTAGAATTCAAACCTCTATTGCTCAATGATCTGCTAATGGTGTTGTCCCCTCGGCTTGATCACACTCGTGCTGTCACCTTTTTCACAAAGGTAACTGTTCCTATATCCTCTATAACTGTTTACTATATAGTTAAAGGAAAAAGTTGCAATTGGAAGAGCACTGAGCTATAGTAGTACTTTAAAGTGCTCCGCATCCTCCCAGTGCGGCATCTGAATTAGCTTCTGTAAAAGTTATCAACAAGACTTCTGTAACAAGTTATCCTGACTGAACCTATCAACCTGTTTTCCTGAAGGTTAAACAGCTACCCCTGGTTAAGCCTTACCTGCGCTCAGTTCAGAATCACAACAATAAATCAGTGAATGAGTCCCTGAACAACCTCTTCATTATTGAAGAAGACTACCAGGTATGTCTTGTCTTGAAACAGTAAAATACTCTTTTAACAGATGTCAGCTATCACTTTGTATATGTTTGTTACGTTCTTCATAATAATAGCAGCTATTCCTAGGCTTAAGACAGTTCTACTGAAGCTTGCTTCTGAGTTACTATTAACCTAGGGTTCCAAGTCTACCTTTAAGGTCTGGAAACTTTGTTCCTGTTTATAGTTTCCAGTAGATTTTCCATAATGATTGTTAACTTGCATTCCCATAGTATTTGTTCTTTGCCACTTCAGTCTGAACTGGGAGCAACTAGCAAGTGATTATGAGGAGAACTGATGGTGTTTTTCCAGGAGCTTTTCAGGCCATTCATACTGGAGATACACTGGCTGCTTTTAATATAAGTGCAAGATTAAACTGTTGTTGTTGTTGGAAACAATCAGTGGGTACTCAGGAAAGAACTTTATAGCTTGAACAGTTGTATCTAGCTATTATAATATTTGTGTTGCTAGCATAGGGAGGAGTTGGTCTCTGATCCTCTGCAATCACTATTGAACAGTACTGACTGGAATGCCCTAAGCTTCATGTATGTTAAACACTGCCTTCTCTAAAGAACCAGATCTCGCAGGAGGGCTGGCTAGGATACTTCATCCTCCTAGGAGAAAGAACACAGAACTAAAATGTATTAACATTTTAGTATACCTGAGAACATGATTTTGTGTGTGAGGTGTGAATGACTTTGTTCTGCTTAACTCAGGCTCTTAGGACTTCTATAGATGCTTATGACAACTTTGACAACATTTCCCTTGCCCAACGTTTGGAGAAGCATGAACTGATAGAATTCCGAAGAATTGCTGCCTATCTCTTCAAAGGAAACAACCGCTGGAAACAGAGCGTAGAACTCTGCAAGAAGGACAGACTCTATAAGGTAAGACCACTGCACAGGYCTGATTAACTCTCGTTAGCCTGCTGGGAACCTTTCAGCTGACTACGGAGTCTCAAATGTGGAATCTCTTGGATTCCTGGTCAAGATGCATCCCTTTAGGTACCACCAGATGGTGCCTGATGCTAACCCAGAGAAGTAGCTGTGGAGTGGTGGTGCATGGAAAGATTCCTTGGAAACAAGTTACAAAATGTCTCTGCTCTACTGATGTCAGTAATTGATTGCAGCTTAGTTAAAGGCATGATCCATGTGGGTGAATGTACTGGTGGCACCTGAAGCTAATAATTCTATTCTGTTGCAGGATGCAATGCAGTATGCTTCAGAGTCCAAAGACACTGAGTTGGCAGAGGAATTGCTGCAGTGGTTCTTGCAGGAGAACAAGAAAGAATGCTTTGGTGCTTGTCTCTTCACTTGCTATGACCTCCTAAGGCCAGATGTTGTTTTGGAAACGGCGTGGAGGCACAACATCATGGACTTTGCCATGCCCTACTTTATTCAGGTCATGAAGGAATACTTGACCAAGGTAAGAGCAGGTGCTTCTCCAAGATGGAAAGCTTGTAAGTCACTGTGGTGTATGCCTTGAGACTGTCTGCTTGCTACTAACATTGATATGGGCTTTGTCAAATGTCTGTCTGTCCATGTCCACACTTATTTTTAGTCCATCTGGGGAGAGACTTCGCCCTCTAAGAGACTGAAACATTTGCAGACTCCACCCTCTCTACCAGTTGCAGAATCTACCTCAGTAGTATTTGCCTGACCACAGGCAGTGTCTTAAGTAGTTTTAGGATTCAGGCTGTTTGTCATATGCTGTGTCAGTTAGGAATCCCAGATGACAACAAGCTCGAACTAAATTCTAGATTGTATACTAAATAGTTTTATGGCTAGATCTTGAGTTAGCTTGTTCTGCTGTGCACTTAACTGTAATTGTGGATCTAATAATGAGTGCCATTAAATATCTCTGACTTGGTTTTCATTTCAAGTATTTTCAGGATTGGGGAGTAGTTGATAACTCTGGCAGACTTGAGCTGGATTTGTAGAAGTGAAATTATCAATTTTCATTTTTAAGATTTGCCCAATTGAAGCTTTTAGTCTATCTTCCAATGAAATAGWATAAATTCCTTAATGGTCAACACTCTTTCCGTGATAAATTAAAAGTTAAGCTTGATGCTTGAGCTGATGAAAGCTATAGGGCTTGTTTTCTAGGAGACCTGTTTGGATGTGACTCTTAAAGATGGGGGACTACTCTATAGTCCTACAGCAATCTGCTGTTCTTAAATGCTGTATTTTGGGGGAGGTTGGGACCTGTCTAAGCAATAGCATTGCTTGTCAGATATGTCTGGTGTATCAAGCTAATGCTAAGCCTCTCTTGGAACTAACAGTCCTGTAGTAGAATTCTTAAAGATTCAAACTTCAAGATATACCAAAAGTCAAGGAGGTAACTCTAGTTTAGTTAATGAAATCAATGCAATAAGATGTGGTATAATAATAAGCAGAGCTGCCTTTCTAAAGCGGATACTTCTGGTGTATCTTTGTTTTTACTCTYCTGTACCTTGATTATTTCTTCCCTGACGCTTTTGTTTCTGCCTTTTATATGCTAAATATGGAATTTGATTTTTCTAAGCTGCACCTTCTGAATTCCTTTGCAGGTTGATGCAATAAAGGAAAAGGTGAAAGTTGATTCTTGTTTTCCATCTTTAAGTCTGGAGGACTAAGTCTAAGGATTCTGCATGAGTTTTTTTCCTTCCTATCTTTACTACACTGCTGCTACTGCTTTTTCCCCAAAGAAAATACCACTAAAGCATATGCAAATTGTTTAACTCTACRAGTAGCTAGAGCTGTAGGACAAAAGTAGATTCAGTTGCTACTAATAAGCTAATAGGTCCTTCAGGAAGGGTGTAGAGGTGATCAGTTGGATCACAGTCAAGATAGTGCTGAGGGGACACACAAGTGCTACTATTCGACAGCCAATCTGACTGAAGGATCTTCTGTAATAAGGAATAACCAAGACTTAGACCATTTTCAGAACTGTAAATCAATGTGGCGTTTGCCTGGATAAGGACTGTGATCCAGTTTCTGATCTCTTGACCATTACTAATGTGTGCTGACTGTAGGCAGTGTAGCTACTAGCTGCTTCAGAAGAGACTCTTCCTCATTCAGGTGTCCAGTTCTTATGGTGCTAGTCTAATAATCCATATGGTGCTCTAGTTCACATAGCAACTTAAAACTTCAGCTATTAGACCAAGTCTGTGGTACTCTTCCATGCAGTAAATTTCTTGTAGTTGTGAAAAAAAAAAAAAAAAAAAAAAAAAAGAAAGAAAAGAAAAGACTGCCTTTCAATCTGCAGCTTCATTAAACTTCTCTTGCTATTTCTTCAAAAAATAATGTGGTGTTGCTATAGCTTTTCTGAGGCTACTCTGACACTTGCCTTTTGCTATGCAATTTTGACCTCCCTAAGGGCAATCTTTAAGGCTTCTGTCCATCTGTTTCTGTGTAAATGCCATCCCAATTCTTGTTAGAGCAGAGATCAGCTCTAGGATAAGTTTTCTATTAATGTGGTTGAGGGCAAACAAACTGACACATGGCTTCAAGATGGACTAAATGCGAACTACCTCTTGGTGACGAGATGTCTGTAAATACACCACTGGAACTCAAGGCTAACCTGAGTAAAATGCATAGTGTAAGGTCCTTCAGCAGCTAGTAAGTGAGGCAGTAAGAAAGCGTGTGTGTGAAAAAAGGTAATTGAACTGCAGTGTTTGCATAAACTACGCATGTGTAGCAGTCATTGCAATTACATCCCACTATTCCTTAAGCTATGAGGCATTGCTGTGGGCTGCGTGTGGTTTTTTGGGGGGAGCCTGTATGGCAGTCATCTTCAGACCTCACTCTTGCTTCAGTACTTTTGCCTCTTTTTCATGCACACATAACACAATAACATTGAATGCATGTTACTTTTTTCCTCTGCAGCTTCTTGCAGTCCCTGTGGAAAAGCCTTTAAAATAATTTTGCTACAAGTGTGTAGGGTACTGAACCTGGTGTAACAACTATCCTGCAGACTGGTTACAGTGACAAGCTCAAGTTTATAAATATAGCTCTGAGGGGAGGCATCAAAACTGGGTCAGAAATGCATTATGTGTCCTGGGCTGGAGGCTTTCCAGGTGTATGTAAACAAAATGCCTTTGCTTAGTAGCAAACTCTGCACGTTCTCCTTGGATCTGCATCTCTAAACTTTTGCCTCTGTGCTCAGTGTGTTATTTGAGCTAAAGTGCAGTTCTCGGCGCAGTGCCCAGGCATGAGTGTGTAAAGCACTGRCATAAACAGAATCCTGTGGATAATGACAGCAGCAGCCAGATACTGGTGTGAGGCAGCTCAAAGGCTTGCCCTGGAAGCCCAGAGAATGACTGAACTCCAAAAGCTCAGGACTTGGCCACGTCCTGGATTTATGCCTCTCTCAGGTTAGAAATTAACAGGTGTACAGAATATAATCCTTTAACTTGCACCTAAATGAAGGAAAGCTGCTAGCAAATGTCTGCAGGCAGTGCTAATGTAGCACAGAGAGACTGAAAACTGTTCAACTCATGGAGGTTTGTATAGGTGAATAAGTAAATGCTGACCCTGTGTAAGTACAGGAAATCTGTCTTCAAACTTGCTCTGTAAAGGGCACAAATGACATCAAAGACTAATCGGGTTTGTGAGTTGTCTTACTGTCTTACAAAGTAATTGGCATGATTGTCTCTGACTTTACACTAAATCTTATCTCTCAGGTAGAATATCAATACCTAATTTTTGTGATTTAGTTTCAGGGCTGGACTCAGGCTGTAAGAATGATGAGTTTCTGTGGATCTGTTCTAGTGACGATACTACACTACAGAACGAGTCTCTTCTCTTGCCTTTCTGTAGGGGTGGGCTAACAAAGCAAAATTGGATTTGCTGTGCCACAGAGTGAAGATGATTAGTCTCGTCCTCTTACTGTGTGTTAGACTTGAAAACAAGTTGAGTTTTTGTGGGTTTAGGCTGACTGCCACACAGTTGTAGAGTGGGGGGAGAAAAAAAAAAGCAAGTCTTATACACATGCATTCTCTGCATTTGAACTTAAATTGCATGAGTGAATGGGTTTGGAAAGTGAAATCTTGAGGCTCAAGTGACATGTCAGATGCTATTGCAGTCTGCTGTGTACAAATGCAAACTTCCAATTAGTCTGCCTCAATGTTCTATTCAAGGAAACTTCTCCAGGTTTGGATTTTATTTTGGAAATTGCTGCAAAACCAAAGCTGTCCAACTGATATTTGGCTTCAATCTGAGTTCATGTCCTAAAACTGWTGGTTTGAAGCAGTTGGAGCAACGGTGACTCTGTTGAACTGATGAGCTACTGGTCTCGAAGTAGCTCTAGTCCAGTATGGGATCTTCAAACTGCTTCAGCCTGGAGCGAGCTTTCAAAGATGTTCCACAAATCCCTCCATTAGGGATTTCTTTTCAGGAAATGGACAATCTTGACTGCACCAGTATCAACATTGCTACTTGAATTGATCTTAACTTGTAAATGGTCTCCTTTTTCTTTATGGGTGTTAACATACCACTAAGGCTTTTCCACTTCTCTGCCATGAGTAAGTATCTTATTTTGGAAGAGTTGTCTTAACTGTTGGTCTCGCTTCCAGGTGGATAAACTGGATGCATCAGAGTCCTTGAGAAAGGAAGAGGAGCAAGCTACAGAAACACAACCTATTGTTTATGGTAATATCTTAGTTCACATGTCATCAGAAATACATTTAACTTTTATTGGCRAGCGTTAGTTCACATGTTTTTGCCCAAGAAAGCTCCCTGGGAGTGGGAACTAACTTCATATAAAAAAAGTCTTAAGGGCATATCGTAAAATATGAAATAAAGCACAGCTGTGATCCTCCTGCTAAGGTTGAATATGGACTGCAAGTGTTCAGACTGTCCTAGCACACCAAGGAAAACCCTYCAGAAGGAAGGGAGTACAGGAGCTGTCCCCTTCTAAGGCTTACTGGAAGTGTTCATATTTGGATCTTTTTCCATATACGTCATTTCCCTCTTGGGCATTTCCTTCATATCCAGCTATTTTTTTGTTCTAGTAAGAGTTACAAATATGACTTGCAGCCAGTGGTAAAGAAGCTTAAAGTACAGCTGGCATCTCTCTAGTCACCACACCCCAAAAACTGTGCAATAATTGTGAAATTCTTCCATAAAGCTGCTGGCTGTGATGACTTTAAGGTCTGACTGAATATTCTGATCACATCTACATGGTCTCCGAAGCAAAAGTTTCATAGCTGACAGCTCTGTGTGTACTTAATATAGTTACTATAGTTGAATTGCAACTCTAAGGCTGAAAGAACTAGCCYAGATACCATGTCTTGAACTAATGTGCTATGCAAACTATTTTGACTGCTTTATTGAAGTATTTTAAATAGTTGAAAATCAGATATTTGCCAAAGACCTAATTCTCTGGAATGAACTATCCCATTGTAGCTTGAGAAGGTATTTCTGTGCCTTAGGACTGAGGTTACAGTCTGCATAAGGCACACTCTAACACAAGACTCTGGCCTTAAACCATGCTGAGTCACTAATGTAGTTGGAATAGGAAATGCTAATCAAAACCCAGACTGATTCTGGGACTGAGCAGGCCCAATATCTGAGGAAAGGAATCTTTCCCCTTCTTCCTATTTCTCAGTATTCTAAAGCTACTTATCCATAGTTCCAAGAATCTGTATACTTGATAGCATACTGTGCAGCCACACTTTCTGCTTTTGAGGTCTGTCTTCTGGGAAATGCACATTTTATCTGCTAAGGATCCTAAGGCAGGTCAGAAGGGAGTAATTGTTGAGTGTCCAAATGCCTTTGGGGAAGCCGTAGGAATTCTGACCGAATTATTGGTATTTAAGAATAAAGCTGGAATTGTTCTGTCTTCCAGGTCAGCCACAGCTAATGTTGACAGCAGGACCCAGTGTTGCAGTTCCTCCTCAAGCACCTTTCAGCTATGGCTATACTGCACCTCCATATGGGCAACCTCAGCCTGGCTTTGGGTACAGCATGTAAGGTGCAAGTCAGTCTGGAGCTAGCATATTTTCTTACTGAAACTCCACCGTCCCTCCCCGCTTTAACTCATAACAGGGAAAAGCAAGAGTTCTGCCTCGTGTTCTTGTAACCTTTATTTCATGAAGGACTGTTTTTTCTAGCGCAAACTATTTGAATCACTTATGTTAAATCTTTTTTTCACATTCCATGTCATTTAGACTTTACTTTAAAAGGGGAATAGTTTAAACAACTTTGTTCGAGTGGGCTTTTGCAGGACTGCTTATTACCATTAAGTCTATTGTGAAGATTCTGATTTGCACTCTATAGTGTTAAACTCTAATATTGAATCTTAAGTTCATTGTATGTGAGCAGCTTACAGTATGTACTGTCTATTCTAAATGCATTTAAGTCTCACTGTATATTCGGAGAAAGCTAAAGCGAAGATTCTTGTATTTGACCTCGCAAGACTGCTGACAAGAGACAACACTAATCAGCATATCCTTCCCTGGTTGGATTGCATAACTCTCAAAACTTAAAATGCGTACAGACAACCTTGCCTGACTTCAAATGAGTAAAGTTTTTCCTTAACCTATGCAGGTTTCTCCAGTTATGCATATAGAAAATGCTAGTGTCTTTTTGCTCACTCCATATGTAACAGATGACCTTATGTTGTGCTGTATCCTGTGCTTTTGTGGGACATTCCATTCAGGAACAGAGCACCATGATTCCAATCTGTGTATTTACTAACCCCACCCTGAGGTTTGTGTATGTTGGATATTGTGGTGTTTTAGATCACTGTTTTGAGTGTACAGAAGAGAGAATTCAAGCATATTGCTGTTCAGTTTTGTTTGTGCAATTTGAAATTACGCAATTTAAAAATAAATTACTGGACTGTGGACATGCTGCATAGTGGTAGCTTCTCTTTACTGTCTTCAAAAAGGACCTACCAGCCCCAGTCAAGTATCACAGTGCTGGTAGTGTGAGGCATCCAAGTGCATGTTCAAGGGGGATGAGGGGACCATGAGCACAGCAGAAATGGAGAAACCAGTAGTGGTGTCTTGCAATGAGGGGATGATTCAAGGAAAATAAGTATTCTTTTTCTCTGGCATAATCTTTCTCTAGAAAAAGCAAAAAATAGCACTTTTCTATAGTTGGCTGCATTGTGGTCAGCTCCAGCATCTATGGCCAGGTGATAAATTAGGATTGTAGTAGGGTGTGTCAGTTAAATTGAGATCATGTTCTAGGTGTGTAAGTTGCCTTAAATATATTTAGCTTCAAATAAAATTGACTTAAATGTTTGTCTATGAATATTGTCATATTTGAGTGCAGTGTATTACAGGACTGTCCATACTGGTAGTGCTTACATAAGTTTTTTTCTATCAGGAACCTTCCTTAAYGTCAGGTTCCAGCTTTGCAGACAACTTACCTTTCTGCTTGTCCAGAGAGGCTCCATGCTTGCAGTATGTGGTCCTGCCAATTGAGCACTGCAGCAGTTCCTGCAAGTTGGTACCTCCATGAGAAGCTCTTCATATATATGGATAACTCCCCATCCCACTATCTAGATGGAAATACTGACAGCAGCCCTATAAACATGGTCAAAGCGGGGTAGGGCTTATGTCTTCCCTTCAGAAACGTTTACTCGTTCTTAAACATGGGCTATAACTAGTCTAACTTGCTGGGTCTCATACTGGTTACACACTATTGCATCACTTACCTATTAGTATCTGCCTGTGGAGGCACTAAATTAGCTCCAGCTCTCCAGTTGCACAGCCAAATTCTTACCTGCTTTAGCAGCTAACCTTTTCTCAGGTAAAGAATGCATTCCTTCAAAAAAAAGTCATCATACAAGGCACAGCRGGAGAGCCTTATTAGAAAGTAATTTATGCTCTTCTAATATTKCTGTTCAGCCAGGGAACCACAGTTTAAGATCTTTAATTGATTACACAATACCAAAATATCAGGTTCTCTCTTATTATTAGTAACACCTTGCCACTTTTCCTAATTTCAGGCCTAGCGTTTTCTTTCCACTTCAGAAARCAATACAGAACTGAGAGAAATTTATAACGTTAACATTAACCGTAGAAGACATATTTCACACCAAGGGGTTTTACTCAAAAGGGATACTTTATTTATACTGAGCATTTGGGGGAATTTTACTGGTTTTGATATTCAAGTATACTGTTACAATCACATTTCCTTGGTCCCTAGTTTAGAAGAGTTTTAGATGACCAGAAACTTTATCTACTATATCAGCCGGTCCCGGTCCAATTCCAAGCACCGTCCGGGAGCCTGGTGCTATCTGAGTACGACCTGCATCTTGTATCAAGCTCACGGTCAGTCCTCGCTGCTTGGCATCTGTGAGGAGCTGCACRAGAGTCTCTTCATCGGGAGCCTTGAGCACCACCTTGGGTTGCCCGCAGTACTCCCACTGCTTGAGGAGGTCGGGATTTCTCCTCTGAACCTGCTTGTAGGCAGACACGGCAGCGTGCGAACACTGCGCGGCTACTTTGCCCTTGCCCATCTTCAAATCGTTACGGACGATCAGCACCATCTTGTACTCCCCGGACTCCCCCATGACGTTGGCTTCGCTCCCCAGCTCGCTGGGGGCTGCGGCCGCTCTGACCCTGGGCTGTCTGAGGAGCCTCCCGCGAATGCCCCATCCCAGGCAAACGCCGCAGGCGACTCCAGCGATGACGCTGAGGAGCCCGGGCTTGGAGAGGTAATCCATAGCGAGGGCTGCCGGAGACTGAAAGGGGAGGAAACACACAGTTAAAGAGTTCGCAGCCTCTGGATGGGAGATTCTCAGAGGACCTAGGTGTTTATAAATGAACAAAAATTGTCCTGAGAAAGGTCACTYGGACACATCTTCGGTGCACAAGAACTCTCGCAGCTTTCCCGCCGGCAGATTGGGATTCCTAACCCCGGAAACACCCCTAGCAGAGCTGCATCATCCTGCCGGCGATGCTCCAGCTCGCCCATTTCAAGGAGAATTAAAAATATAAGTTAATACAAAGCCCTACCTGCAAACAAAGCCGATGACGCCGCCCTCCCCGCCCCGGGATCCCGCTGGGCGTCCCCGRCCCTGGAACCGCCCCGCCGCCCCGGGCCCCGCGGAGGTCTCCGAATCCCCGGGGTCCCGTYGGGTCCCGTCGGGTCCCGTCCAGCGCSCCGGGACGCRACAAGGCCCCCGGGGGCCGCCCCTACCTGCGCCCCTCGAGCCGTTGCTGCGTCGCGCGGGATGACGTCACCGCAACGTGCGCGCCGCGCGGGGCGGCCGCGGGAGGAAACGGCTTCTCTGAGGCGCCGGCGGGGCGGTCGCGCGGGAAGTGGCGCTTGCCGGTGGGCGGTCCTGCTCTCCCCCTCACTTCCGGCTTGGCCCGGGCCCAGCGGCAGCAGCGGGAGCGGAGCGCGGTGAGTGCGGCGGGACGCGCCGTGACGGGGCCCTCGTGGGGCGCTGCGGGCCGGGATCGGCCCCCCCGCCCCCTCAGCGCGCCCCGGYGCGGCTCCCCGCGCCCCCCGGCCCTACCTCTCGCGACCGCCGAGCCGGGGGTCGCGTAGCGCCCCCTCCCTGTCTCCATGGTGACGGGCCGGGCTGTAAGAGGGGGGCCCTGCGCGTTTGGGGGCAGCCACAGAGCCGGGCGGTACCGGCCGCCTCGGTTCCGGTGTCGGACGCTAAACGTCGCGGTCCGGTTGCGTTTCTGACCGGTGCCGTTTCAGGGCTGCGGGGGGTGAGAGCGCGCGGGGCCGCCGAGCGGGTTCTGCTTGTGCGGCCTGCGCGTTGGGTGAAGGCACTTAGGCGGCCTGGGGGGGATAGAGGCGGTTGGGGGCGGCGTTTGGCCGCGGAGCGCTGTGGGGACAGGTTATTGCTCCGAAGCACACGTGTAGCTTCCCCCCCCCCCCCCGGTGCTCTGCTCTGCGCGAGGCTGCTCCCCAGCAAGGGGGTGTCCTGCCTTGGTTATCACTAATAAAGTGGCTTGCATGCCTTGAGGTGGAGGGTGGYGTGAAATTACTGTTTTATTATTATTACCTCGAGGTGTGCAGGTTTGGTATGAGATGTGGCTTTGGGCCCTGTTCTACRTTAGGACTTGTGCATCCATGAGGTTGTTTGGGACAATAATACCCCCACATTGGCCCCACCGTGGGCCGTCTTACCTCCTGATAGTGTAGAAGTTAAAAGCTCTTTCTAATGTAAAAACTTCCCACTTCAAGGAGGTTGCGTAAGGTCTTTCTTTCCCTYCTCTATTTCTGCAGCGGGGGTTGGACTCCTGTGCTCCGCGCTAGCCGTGAATGCAGTTGCAATGATTGCTTTGTCTYGTGTGTTTAGGTGAGCTTGAAAAAAACACGTTTCTCATTGTGCAACGGGAGATGAAGAGCACTTAATTTGAGCTAAGCTCGCTGCCCTACTTAGCACCTGAAGTCATTGGTTCTTGTAATTTTTTTTATGGGAAAGGATAGGAAGGGACTTTGTAGCCTTTGCAGCTGAGATAGCAGTGAGAAAGGTGAGTGCCCTGGAAGCAGGTGTKGGCTTTTACTCTGAAATGACTGTGCTATTCCTGCTTTAAGGCTTTCCTTTCWTTTTCTTCCCTGTGGTTGCAGGTTGTATCTTCTGAATCTGTCGTAACTGTTTGTAATTACATCCTGTGTTTGCCTCTCGCTAGAACGTTCTGTGTAATTAATGCTTATTGAGAGATGTGCTCTCATTTCTTAATGAGTACTGGGGGAAGGAGGAAGGAAATATATTGTGTTGGCTGMTTTTTTAACAAATATATTAGTGTGTGGTGGAACCTTAGTGTTCTGTTCCTAGCGAGATCCGTGTTGGGTGGTTTTMAGCTTCAGAATAGGCAGCGTTAGGGGAGAGCACTGGCCCTTGATTTTGCTTAAATCTTCTGTAACTTGGCTGTTCTAGTCTGTCACTTATGACTCAGAAGTTTCTTTTCCATCCCCTGGGAAAGCCAAGGTACTTTTCCTCCTATCATTTGRGGTCAAGGATTTTGAACTGGCCTCTTGTTCTCATCTTGACAGAGTCTTGGGATATCGTGGCACTAGGCCAGTCTCCTACTGATATAATTATGACAAGCAGCAAATTATAATYGGGAAGCTGGAATTCTTAACTTATATTGCCCATGGAGAAATGTGTCTGGCTGGACTTTGCTGTTCTGCAAGAACGAAGGGCACGGCCTTGAYGCTCTTGCAACACTTTCCGTGTTGCTCCGTCGGGAGCACGGTCATGGAGCACCAAACTTGCCGGCCTGGTGTCACGCTGACCAGCCAAGCCRGGGGACAGTGAGCTCTTGTTTGTGACTGGCAATTGTTCAGTGTGTTTCGTGCTGTTGTATTCTGCCCTTCAGTGAGATTCTTAACTTGACCTCTGTGATTCACCTTGTAGGGACAGGGAGTTTTTGTTGAAGGGTTAAGGGGACTCCAGGTCATCACAGCGTAACCTGACTTGGTTGAACATAGAGACTGATAATGTCTTTGAATGGAGAGAAAGAGCCTCATTTGGCAACGGGAGAGTATTGCAGCCCCTGTTCTCTGTGGGGTCTCCTGGGCATTTCTCAGGCAGCGGTCCTGGAGGGTCTCGCTGTGCTCTTACTTCTGCCCACTTCAGGCTCATTTCTAGTTATGTTTTACCTTTTGTGGGCAGCAGATATTGTCCTCCTGCAGTGCCTCCTGTGCCATTTCTTCCCTCCGTGTCTCCTGGGGGAGCGGGGAAGGCGCTGAGCTTGCCTGCCATGCTCTGAGTGCGCAGTGCAGGCAGCCGCTATAGGACTGACAGTGACCTCGGCAGGAGGCATGTGCCCGAGCTGTGGTGTGAGACACCTCGCCTGTCTAGTCTCCTGACTAGGAGGTTATGTTCTTTTTCCCTTATTGCATTGCAGCTCTCTCCCCTCTCCCTTCCCACTGCTCGTATCTGTCTTGGTGAGAGGGTTTCTTGGATGTAGGTGACGTCCTCACCACGGGACGCCTTGTTGTGGCAGCCATCGACACTGTGCYTAAGTGCTTGTCACTGAATCCCTACCTGAGGAGGGACACGAGGTACCTGAGCAGCTCATTGCGATTCTGTCTAATTCAAAATGTGTGTGGCTGTAGCTGCACTGAAGTTAGTGCAGCTGCCCCGAAGCCTCTCTGAGGATGTCAGCTCCGGTACCCTCTTGGAAGCACGTGTCAGCTCCGTGGTGGTCTCGAGGTGCTTTCGAGAGCAGGTAGCTGAGTGTTGTCACAGCTGGCCTGCGAGCAATCTAGGTCTGTGGTCTGCACCCAGAATTGGTCTGTGACTTGCATTGAGGCTTGAAACGCCACTGTATTCACAGTCCCTGTTATTTTAATTTCCTGTCTTCTACTTAAACCTTTTTCTTTTGGAAACTTCAGCAAGAGATGGCCACAAAGGCCTGTGCGCTCTCATTTTTCTCTTCCCTATCATCTTCTCTACATTTTCATCCCTACATTGTGCTGTATCACCTGAGATAACCCGTTGGAGAKATCAGTTTGGTAAATATGACTTTAATGGCAGGATCAAAATTTTTAATAACCTCAAAAGAAAAATGCACAGCTTCCCTGAAATTAGTGTGACAACGGTGTTAAATCATTCTTTCCTAAAGGAGTCCCAAAGTATTTTTGGAAAAGCAGAAATTTTAACCCTTAAATTATAGGATGATTGTTTTGAAATCCTATCTGGTGGGGAGCTGGAAAATAGGYCTGGTGTACTGAGGCATAACCCACAAAGTGGAAGCCTGTGGTCCTTAAGTAAATTACTTGTTCTTTCCTTTGAGGGATTAAATTATTTTAGTTAGAAAAATGTTTTTTTAGTAGGGAAATAACTTTGCTCATGTCAAAGTTACCCATTATAGAYATATCTACGGAGATTTTGAACGTCTTTCAGAAGTGTCCTAATTTATTTTAATTGAATACCTCCCATGAGTGTTAAAGAACTAGGGGGAAAAAAAAAATCAAGCAATTACTTTTTATATTTTCTGTGGCTTTTAGGAAAGTTATTAACCTTCAAGTTGGGGTCTGTGTGAGTTTTGTGTCATGTGCTGAATGGTGTTGTCTTACTCCATAGGGACAGGGGGTTTGGAAGAGCAGTCACTTTGGGCTTGAATGTCTACAGAGCTGGGGATATAGTTGTCTGTTCCATTGTCTACAAATACAGAAGTAGTGAAGAGTGAACGAGCAGCACGGAGCGAGAGGGTATGTAATGATTCATTGCAAGACTGATCTCATCCTTTGTTTGTTTGCACCTGTTCATGTGCAGAAAATCTTTTTTGACTTTGAAGGAAGGTGCTCTCAAAACTCTTACTTTGCCAAGAAAAGAAACTTAATTCATTCCATGTGTTGCCTCTGTAGGGTATTTGATATCCACAACAAAATGATCGCAGGTGTATAAAAACTCTCTGGTTTAGTGCTGTCACTTATGCACCTGTGGAAGTCTGGCTTTTACTCTTTGCCTGTCTTTATTGTAATTGAAGAAATGGGATGTACACGGAAAAGAAGGAATGATGCTGTCAGAAAAGTTGAGGAGAAGGAAGCGGCAGGATATGGACATGGTTGGAGCATGTGGGATAAAATGTGAGAAAAGACAGAGGACCAAAAGTGTTGTGTTGCACTGTTTTAAAGCTGGTGCATTTTAGGTGTCAACACAAGGTGCTTCAGCAACCTCCCTCTAGAAAGGAAAGACTTTATCCTCTCCTCTGATTACAGACTGCAGAAATGGCAGTGCTGAGTTTTGTTATGTTCTGATGCTCTGATAGTTCGTTATAGTTCATTCCGCTTACACTATGAAGTACCAGCTGCAGTTATGATAGGCCTCTTTGTTGGTGAGTTTACATTTTGACTAGCAATAATTGTCTCTTTATACTTAATGCTATGGATTTCACTAGTCTGAATAGTGTTTTGTGGGCTATTTGTTCAGCTTTACAAAGAGATTCTTGTGTGAGCACAGCTCTAAGAAGTGATCTAAGCGTCTCTGATATGAAAAATAACAAAGTCGTTTTCCTCGTTATTTCATTGTAAATAGTTTGTTTGCTGGTACACAGTGTGTTAGGCAAGTTTCTCTTTATATGTGGGCTGCGTGTCTTTTTCTGTGCTCATAAGGAGCGTGSGTCTGTTTGGCAACTGGAGTTCAGTTTCCTCTGACGACTTCTTGGAACTGGCGTGGAGCTGAGCATGAGGACTTGGCTATCTGAGGACAACTGTCCATTTTGGGTCAGTCTGCYACTCCAGTAACTGGTTAATCTGTATGTGGAAACATTGGTAAAAAACTGGTGATTCTGATGGACTTCAAAGATTGACAAGGTAGAAAACGAAGCCTGCTGGATGTCTGTATCTTCCTGTTTCCTRTGCCAAGAAGCTTAAAGTCTACTCAGACTTCGGTAAAACAAGAATTTTTTTTTTTTTTTTCTGAAATGAACAAGGAATCAGTTTCTGAATGGCAGCCCTTTTGGATGACACTGCTCTAAGTACCAAATCCTTGTCAAAAATATCCTTAAATATGAGTTTTTAGAGCTTTTCTGTGGAGCGGGTGAACTTTGGGATCTTAAAGTATTCACTCTACGCTAATGTGCAAGATTATTGATCTAATTTGCTGCAAACATTGGCTTGTGTGCTTGAGGGAGCGTTATGCAAAGTTAATCCCAGATTAGTGCCTTTCCAAGCAGGCAGGGTGAAGCTGGCGATGTTAGTGGGGCTCACAAAAGCTGTGGTCAGTGTTTAATAGTGCACCTGGGATTCTTGGAGACTGATGATTTTTACGTGCTAGTACGATATTTGATGGGTTGAAGGAGAATTTAGTTTGTGAAGAAGAGAGTGCTGCTGACAGCCTGGATTATAACATCAAATCTGTATTGCAGTACAGTCACTTTCTTGAAATGTCCTTAAGGTGAATGCRAAGAGCAAACCAAATGACACTTCTMTCTGGAGGGCTAAATTTGTAATGGGGGGTGGGGGTTGGTGGGAAGGATGAATTTAAAAATGCAGGACATTTAGCTTCCACTGAAATTCTTTTTTTATGGATATTTGTTATACTTGAGGCTATAAAATGTGATATTCCCTTGGACTTTTCTTGAGTGTGAGGCCATGTGCAGAACAGTCCTGATGGCTTTTGCTTCATAAAAAGAATCTTTTGGGAAGTATCAGTTTTTCTAACTGTGGATATCCAAATTAAATATTACTCTTTGCAGTTTGGTCATGCAATTTTATGTTTGTGTGTGTATACACACATTTTTCTATAAAAGTTGTATATAACCACTAAGTGCAGTTGCTAGAAATGAAATATTCCACCATCTCCAGGGCCTTAAGGCCCATATGAAATTAAGAGATRGCCAAACATCTGATCCTTGTGTCACTGTGGCACTTGGCTTGGTCTCAGTAAGTGTTTGTGCAACCCTGCTGACTTGTGTGGTGGCCAAGTGACACAAAACTGACCTGCAAGAGAAAGGACTTGACCGCTGTGCTGGCGTGTGCCCGGCAGTTGGGTCAAACCCTTGCAAGCGAGTGACTGCAGAGTGATGCTGAGGAGCTGCTTCCGTAGCAGGTCAGTCCCCTGGTATCCTCTGGTTGCTTGTGCAGCTTTTCAGCATTTTCCAGAACTGAACTGCAACATCTGTTTTCCTATTTGCCCTGGGTTAGGTCATCTGGGGCCCCAAGTTTATTTTCAGTGGGCAAAAACGGTAGCATGCAAAAGATTAGCTTCTGTTAGCTTAACTAGTTATAGTTAAATTTGTGTTCGTTTAATTTCAGGAAAAAACTGTTGGAGGAGGGACTCTTTCCTGAGACCTTGATGCCTTTTGACTATTGAATTTTAGGTAAAACCCTTTTAAAAATCACATTTTGTCTGTATCACAGTAATAGACAAGGATTGTGTCTGCACTGCAGTGTTTCTTACAGCATTTTTCTCTCACTTCCTCTGCTTACAGAGCCTCTCTTCTGTCTGCATACAGTTTTTAATGTTCAGATATCTGAAATAATTATGTTTATGTAATAGGGTTATAAAATTATTATTTTAATGAATATCTGAAGTCTTTAATCTTAAAGGAAAAATAAGATTGCCACCTAAGTCAGAGGAGAGATTTCATTCCTCTTTGCCAAGCCTGAGTTACTACTTGTCTCGTAAGGCAAAAATACTTCTTTGCTTTATGTTATAAATATGCCTTAATTTTAATTTCCTTCATTGGGTGGGAGAGGTTACATAAGTCGATCATTTTAACATTGCACTACTTTCCTTTCCAATGTTGGAAGCCTAACAAAAACTGTAAATCACAGTTTGCTTGCAGGGAAAAATGTAAGGSAAATGAGATATTTTAGTTTTGTGGGATTCTTCCAGGATAAAATTCCAGGAACTGTTTTGTTTCAAGAAAGGACTTTGAAAGCAAGGAGTCTGACTGGGTACTGTCTTTGTGCTTGCATAAGAATTGTAAGCTGGTCTGGGTGGGTTTTTGAAGAGGGGTGGGGGAAGCTCTTGCAACACTGTGTTAAGCTGCCCTCCCACTTGTCTTCACTCTCCTGAAAAAAGGGGGAAACTGCAGTTGCTCTTCTGGGCTGAGCAACTGTCAATAAGCAGAGAGAGTGTACATCTTTCAAGTAGCTTTGCGTCGGGGAGTTTTCTGTTTCTGCTTCAGAGATGTCAAACTGAGCAAAAGGAGATGCTATCTTCTCAGTTTCTATACTGAGGGGATTTAAGCTGTGATATTTTTGAGGTCTTGCATATGACTATCTGGAGGTTAGATGCCAGAAATAATGCTTTTGAGTATAAGAGTAGCTTCAGTTAGAATTTCAGAATTAGCTAAGATCTTTTGTATTTGATTTTCATACTTGGCTTTGCCTGTTCCACTTCGGAACCAGTTGAGAATGTACCACAAAAGATAGCTGCAAGGGGATGTGCAGTTGCTGCTTTTGCTGTGCTTTGGTTTTGGACTTCTATGAAAGTTCTGGCGGAAATAGATCTCAGATTTTCATTCACAATTCAGCTGAAGCCTCTGTGAAGCTCTACTGTTTCTGCAGTCCAAACAGTGGGCTGATTAACAGGAGGGATTGTTTAACAAGCTTTTCTTCTGTTGTTAAAAGTGAGGGAGACTTTTCATTTAAATGACAAAAACAGACTTCTGTAGGTGGAAATGTTTTAAACTCTGTCATTGTGGGAATTAAATCACTTTCTCCTTTTTAATGGTGTAATGCAGGGTAAGTGTGATTTGGATTTGAGAACTGTTAGATATTTCCCTATATCCTTGGAATATGGAGTAAATGGAGTCTTGATAACCAGAAATGGAGACATTATGCTTTTTGTTTCCATTYTCACATTAGATTCTTTTACGTGATTGATCTATGAAATGGCAGAAAATGGAACAGACTGTGACCAGAGACGCATAGGAATGATCAAAGAGCAGCACAATGGAAGCTTCACAGGTAGGTGGAAAATCACAGTCTGCTTGGTGAGTACAGCGGCCAGCACAAAACTCAAAAGGGATTTTCTCTCAATGTGCTTTATACCTCAGTAATGCAAAGGGAGAGACTCTGATCGGTTTTGAAGAWTTTAGTCACCTATAAATCTGAAATCTTGGATTGTCAAATAGCTTCAAGATGTACRTTTGCATTTAGTTTCTCTTATGCTCTCTTCTCCCTTCCATGTTGCTATTCTGTAGTTCTTTTGCATGTGAACCCTGTAAAGCTGACTGGGGGTCCCAACAGGGGATGCGCCAGGACTGAGCAAAAGAGATGAATGTGGTTGGCAAATATGTGGCTCTTGAAGTTGGRCTGCACAGCCCCACCCTTTGGCCCTGGAGAGCTAGGACATTTCCCAATTTCTAGCATTTATGTTGAAATTTAACTTCACTGTAGTTTATCATTTTCAGGGATAAATTACTAACTGAACAATTAACTGCTACTGCCATACATCTGATTTTCTTACTGGTATTTCTAAAGTAGGCCAAGATTAATTTTTAAGTTTCAAGAGAAATAACCTGAAAATGTCTTAATAAGAGCCCCCATGTTCTGAATATCTGTATTCTGTGATCTGGTGTAAAAAAATGATAATCAGCTTTCCTTTCTGTCAGCTTTGTGTATCTTTAGTGTTGAAGAAYTCTTAATGGATATATTAAGAGAAAAGGTAGGGAATAAGAATTTTGGAARCCAGGAGTGTGGCAAGAATCTAAGAGGACCTGGATATGTGTATTTATGGAACCAATCAAATCTTTACTTAGTCTTAAATCAGTCTGTAGCTCTGAAGGATTGTGGATATCATTCARTATTGCCACTGGAGGGTTTTTGTGAGTTATCTAAAGTAACTGATGCCAGCAGCTAAAGAATATGAAATCAAATGGACCACAATGACTACTGAGATATGCAATTTCTATATAAATATTAGCATTTGATAAGGCAGCGTAATTCAGTGTACTGCAATAAGGCTGGAGTAATAGTGCTTGGGTTACAATACTATAGAGGTTTGGATTAGATTCATACTTTTATTAATCTTCACTACATTGTGAATGCAAAATAGCAAATGTTTATTAGAAGCTCCTTTTTTTCTGGACTTGTACTCTAGCATACAGTTATTTGTGTTACAATCATTTTGGACACTRAAATTTTACCCAAATAGCGATGTTATCGCAATTAAAAGCAACCAAATGCATAATGTCAGTCCAGTGAAGGACTGGTTTATAAGCAGGCCTCTCCAGCGAGCCTACTGAGTGTCCCATGTGGTGAGCTCGTTTTGGAGGAACTGAACAGGGGTACAAGGCTTTTAACCAAGCCTGAGGATTCTGACGGGAGGAGAGATGCTATTATCCAGTTACATGGTGACTGGAGTGTATAAARAGCACATGTAATCCAATCTAGTTTGATTGGAGATGTCTAAGAATAGTTTTGGAAAGAGGATCAAATTCAGAAGTTCAAAATAAATGTGATCTCTGCAGGGGGTAATGGAGATGTGTTAGCTGATATGTAACTAATGGGATAGTTTGCTGCGTGAAGATTAAGACGTTGCTAGATTACTTGCACCTTGGGCCAGTTAGATTCAAAAATGGTTGTAAGCTGCATAGAGGAGATATCCATACCCCATTTATTTGGTGTTACCTCTGATTTCTGGTTCTCCTGGGGAAGAGGTTTTGTTAGGAGTAGAAACGATAAGTGGGAACTCGCATAAATTCTCTAACAAAGCAAGCAAATATTGCTGTGTTTTTGGGGTAGATTGGAATGCAAGCGATCAGCCTGTGCTTTTACATTTCTGTTGCTTTTCATTTGCAGATTCTTTGTTGAATGAACGGAAACGAAGGGACCGAGAGGAGAGGTTGAATATTGTCCTCTGGAGACAACCACTTGTTACCTTGCAGTATTTTTTCCTGGAAACTCTAATAAACTTGAAGGAATGGACCATAAAGTAAAGATAACTTCTTTAATTACTCTGAGCATTCTGGGGAACCCTATACAGTGATTCAGTAGATCATTCTGACATCTCGCTTTGCCTGATGATTCACAACTTTAAAATTCTTCTGCCAGAAAACATTCTTTTTGTACCTTAAAGGTGGCTACTGGAACATACCACACTTCCAGCTGTGTACCCAGACCTTCTGCTTAATTTACATAAGTATTCAATACAGAATGGTCTTGAAGGAAAAGAATTGCAAACTTCCTTTTTGAAGAGTTGAATATTTGAAAGAATGGGACAGTGTTTAGGGATCCTGAAGGCAAGAGATGCTATTCTTATTACTGCAGTGTTAAGTACTGATCTTTTAATGTGTGCATTAGTGTCACTAAATGATTTTTGAAGTAACTCAGCTAGACCAGAGTTCAGGATTGCGTGGAACTTGCAGTCCTGTTTATGAAACTGCAGAGAGGACTTTGCTTCCAAGCTACGTGGTCCCTTTCACAGTAGGAAATGATTTATTAAAATGCTTTCCCTAAGCATTGTATACAAACTAGATAGAATTGGCTTTTCTTTCAGCTAGAACTATTACTTACAAACTTTCTAATATTCTCTACTAATGCTGAGGTGCATAACTATTTCTTAATGCACTAGACTTTGGTCTACCAAGCGACAAACATAAATAAAATCAAAATGACAAATGARAAAGCCAAGAGTAGCAGTCAGCCTAGTGCCTGTGTCAATAACAGGAAACTTTCACGGTTGGGATTGAGTTCACAATCCTTTCTACAGTCAGGATGTAGGATCTAGTATCATGGGTAATTCTACTAGTTTACTAAAGCACACAGTAGAAATAACATTTGAGGTGTTACTTTAAGCTGACTGTTGCCTGGCTTCCTGGACATTATTTTTTGCTACAGGATGCAAGTGTGATCTGTGTTGTGCAATGTATTTACAGAAAATTCCACTGGCCGTGTATTAACAGCTTTTGAGATCTCAAATTGCCTCTCCTGTGTTCCACTTCATTGCATTGTGCTTTAAATGATGATAATTGCTTGAAAATCCATTTTTTTTATCATACTGGTATAAGCAGTGTAGATACTTTTATACTTAAAGATTAGAGTGACCTTCTTCAACTTGCTTAACTGATAAAGTTGTGAATATTTTCCTCTTATGTTTTCCATATTTATTTTTCTATTTTTAAATAGATTGAAATGTTTATAATTTGTTATTTCATGCCTGGCTTTTCAAAATACTTTTAGCATTAGATGATATTAGATTAGAAAATAATGAAGTAAATGCATTTTCTCAACAACTGTGTACAGCTGCATCCACATTATGCAATATTGTTGCAACCTTGTAAAACTAGACAGGTGCAAAAGTAACTGAATCTCACATTACACAGGAAAAGACTTTCCTCCCCTTACTGTAGTAGTTTCTCAATGTTTCATCGTTAGCTAAAATGTATTTATCAATTTGACAAATACATTTGAGCTGTTACAAGAGCTCAATAAGAGAACCAAAACAGTGTCAAGATCCATTCTTGCTGTCAGGGCCCTGCCCRTGAGCGCACAGTTCAAACCCAGCACTTCTGCATCTGGCCTGCAGCTCATCCTGTGCCCAGTGGCTGCTTTGCACTCTGTATTAACCACGAGTGGCTTTGCTGGCTCTGTATTTGAAGCTGTCTGCACTGCAGGAATGCTTTTGGATTGCATTTGTTTTCCAACAGTTGTTTGTTGTTTGTTTTTTRAAAGGGTGGGGGGAACGCGTGGCTGAATTTTGATTTCATCCCACTGTAAATTATAGATTTTTCCATAATGAAGAAAGGTTCCCTGGATTTTTTTTTAATGGGAGGTTTATGCTTTCACAATAGCAAACTTTACAGCTGCCCTTGTTGCCACTGAGTATATCCACCCAGACCCAATCTATTGGGATAACTAAGGGGATTTGAAATRCATGCTAAAATATGAGAAGCCCTAATTGCCATTTGTTTTCTTAAGATTGTGGCATCGGCGAAGTATCTTGGTGTCCCTCTTACTGATGCTTGCAGTACTAACAGCTATGTATTATGTTGAAGGAATACATCAACAGGTATGAAGTTTTCAAGTTACTTTTCAGAGTGACTAATCCTGTGTTCAGATACATRTGCTGGGGATTAAGTCGGTGCCACTGAAACTGTAGTGTGTCTTTGAGCTCCTGCTTGCTGTGGGTATTTGCTTCTGTTACCCCTTCCCTCTCTTGCATGTTGGTGAGTTGTGTTTTAGAGGTGAGTGAAGCTGAGTGTAACGTTTGATCTGTTCCATCTGTGTGGGTGTGTGTTGGTAACATCTTTCTTGGGTGTGCCAAGCCTCTAGCCACACACAACCAGCACTTCTGTATTTTCCTAGAAGTACCTATGATGGTCACTCACTGATCCAAGATAAAAATTCAGCAGCATAACTGAGAGTGCAGCTAGTTGTATTCCTCTTGTCTGCTCGAGCAACACCCTGAGCTCGCTCTGCTTGTGTTGGGCCCCAGGGGACACTGCAGGCACCTACTGCTCACTGTCCAGACCTGGGATGGTTGCTAAGGATTTTSGACTGTCCATTACCTGGAATTTGTGTTCTCTTTCCTTGGAAACCTGCAGATTTGTGAGATTTGTTTCTCACTACTTTTTGTATGTYGGAGCTGCAATTGTAACAAATAGCACATAGAAGCATCTAGGATTCTGTTTTGATTATTGTGGTCTAGGTAACAGTGGATTAGTTTGTATTTTTAATCATTCTCGATTTTTTTTCTTTTGTGACTTTCCTTTTCAGTATGTGCAATATATGGAGAAGAAGTTCTTCTGGTGTGCCTACTGGGTAGGATTGGGCATTTTGTCCTCTGTTGGACTCGGAACAGGTCTTCACACCTTTCTGCTCTATTTGGTAAGGAAAATCTCACCCCATGTTCTTTCTGAAATGGGTGGGATAGTTCTTGTGTTTAGTTTTCCATAAGACCTAAACTTTAAGTACTGAATGAAGAAAATAAATACTTAGTGTTAATGTATCTGTGCTCTATTGAATGCTGGTTTTCTTCTGTGCTGTGTAAGCTGATTTTGTAGTRTGTGCCCTGTGTTTATGCTGAGCAGTGGATAGAAGCCTGCTGTTAATCCTCACTTTGAAAGACTTGAGTCAAAATCTGCATTTATTTTAAGTCATGTTCTAATGTGCGCAGCTCAAGTGTTTCCATTCATTTTTTTTATTCTTTCTTTTGGTAGGCTAAAATGGTCTTTTTTTTTTCTATCTGAAATCTCTAAGTAGGCAGTTATTTTAAAATTCAATCTGCATTCATTTTTCTTTAAAAATAATAGCAAGGAAGAATGACTGGCTACAAAGGTAAAATAATCTCTCTTATTCTTAATTTGTATTATGTTGTTTATTTCGACTGTTAGCTAGGAAAGTCAGGGAAATGTTTGGGTGTGTTTTGCTTTTGGCCATTGGATTAGTTTCTTGTTTATGAAACCACTGTCCTGGATTTAAGAAAAGGCTTCATGGCCACAAAAATAATTAAAACCAGTTTATGCAACAAATGTCATCTTGTATTTGGGACAATTACAGATGTTTACTTTCAGGACTACTTTAATCATTAACAATAACACAGAAAGCACTACATGAAACAAGAAACTCATGTTTTTCCATGCAGTAGAGCAATGTCTATTAGATCTAATAACAAGAGTGTTGTCATTTTGTACCGTAGGCTACTGAAGGCRATTTTGTCACATAAAGAAGCCTAAGAAGCCTTTAAAAAACAGCACAACTTTTCTTTTATTTATTTCTCTTTTTTTTTTTTTTTTCCTTAAGTGGAATGAACAGACCTTTCTTTTACTCTGGATTTAAAAATTCAGATGTTTAAATCCAGATTTATTATGAATTTTCTGTTGAGTTTGTGAATCAAGTGGACCTATTGAGGCCATTACTTGACCTAACATTAAATTAATGTACTAAATTAATGTATTAATATACTGTCATTTAATGTATATACTAACATTAAATTAATGTATATACAAACTATAACACCTTTATTTGGTTTATTCCCAGTATAGCTTGCAGTGCTATATACATTGTATATACATTATCCTGTTGCATAGGAGAAGCAATAAGTGAACACTCTCCTCAAAACATAACATGAAGGAGCAAAAAGGCTTCCTCAAAGAGCTRCTTGGATGTTTTGGGGGTTACCAGTATCTGTATCAAACTTTAAACCACATAGGCAGGGAAAGCAGGCTGAATATCTAGGCAMCTGCCACTGGTATGAAAAATTTGTTGCAACAGCGATGATTTGTTTATTTGCTTGTTGCAGGCACCGAATGGTCCGTAACTTGCTGGGATACATGTGGCTCTGTAGCCACTAGATGGCACTGGGAATGAAAAAAAAAAAAAAAAAAAAAAAAAAAGTTTATTGCCCTAACAGCGTGTTGCCATTTTAAGTCTCAGAACTGATAATATTCTTGCCAATACAGCTCTAGCAGCAGTGTGTATGTGTTAATCCACATTAGAAATAGTTAGGCAGTCGATCTGGTATAAGAGTGATGCTGGGGACTTGCTGTCCCTGGCTAGTTGGCGTTTTCCAGCATTGGACACAGTTCTTTGTCTGGATCCTTCGGAGCTTCTCATGCCCGTTGCTTTTTGGAGTGACCTGAGTACAGCTTTGGAGAGAGATCCTGGGCTCATCYGAGCGCAGAGCACGGGGAGGTGGCCGCTTTGCTCGATGCAGGTTTTCCAAGCYAMACTAGCTGCAGTTTAGGGGTTTGTKGGTCACAGGATGCATCGGAATACTGCATGCATCTTGGTGTAGGAGGCAGGAGTTAACTTTGTTAGTTTGATCATAGACTTTTTATTATTATTTTTGCAACTCAAGAGCTTCCTGCGTGTTAGGGTCTAAACATGATGTGCTGCGGTGGCTCCTGGTATAATGTTGCTTTCTTAGCTTTAGCCAGTAATAAATGTAAAATTTCATGTGGCTCTTGGGGAAATTCCTTCCTTTTCCTCAAAGTGACACGGAGCTGAAGGGCTGGCATAGAGTAGGTCTTCGGCACAGGGCTATGGAAGCAGGCCCCGCTTCCAGCAACCCTTCTTATTCAGYCACCTTTCAAAACATGTCTGCTGGCTTATTTTCCTCAGGTCCATTAAAGTTTTTTCCACAATCCTTTAAAAACAACACTATAAAAAAAATAGTGATCACGGTATGATTCTGCAGGAAATAAAACTATTAATGACTCTGCCGTGTTTAGCTAGACACAGGTGGKTTTTTTCCCCTCTTCTAATGGAGAAATGGTTCTTCCTGTATTGGTGCGTGTTAAATACAAAAGACAGGAATCACCTGATGGGTGAGCGTGCCTCCTCGTGAATTTGTTGCACTTGCAGCCCGCGGAGAGCCCTGGGTGCTGGTGGGAGAGGCAGGGGACGCTAGAGGGAGCGCTGGGCTGCCCGTGTCACTGCCGTGTCACACGTGGCCTCGCTGGTCGCTTTCGGTTCATCTTGCGCTCCCAGAAGCGGCAAGCGAGGCGAGCGAAAGCCGCTGGTGCCTTTCCCAAAGCGTGTCCGCCAAGTGGGTCGTAAATGCCCCTTCTGCTGCCCGTCTGTTTTGTAATCCCTGGCGTCAGGGCAGAAATGGGAGCAAATTCCTTGCCGGTCAGAAGTGCAAAGCTCCCCTTGGCCCCTGGCGCATGTGTATTTTACATGTGAATCTTGGCTCGCTGGAGCCAAGTGGAGCAGCGGCTGAGGAGTCCCCGGTGGCAGCCAGGTCCGGGGAGAGCGCAGGCAGGAGCGCGGCACCGCAGRCGGGCTGCGTGCAGAGCCCAGAGCTGGGACTTGCTCGGAAGCATTAACGCGTGGGATTTGTCACCAAATCCTTCCTGCAGGAGCGCCCTGCGGCAGGGGGCAGAGAGCAGGGCAGTGACCTCGGCCAAAGAAAAAGAGCAGAAAACTGCCCTTGAAGAGAAGGGACAAGAAAATCCAGGATCTCTCTGGAAAGGTGCCTGAGGTTCAGCATTGTGCCCTTCTCTGCATTCCTCCCCTTGCTGGGTGCTGGTGAGAGGTCCCTTGCTCCCCTGGCTAGCGAGTCTGTCTGGCCCCGTGTGAACTGAGTTTAGGTTAGGAGCTTAAAATCAGGACACCTTGTGCAATAGTGAGCCCACAAGCTTTACCAAAAATGTTTTCAATGTAAATCATAAAAAAACCAACTACACACCCTTTTTCCAGCCAGGGCTAGTGAAAACTTTTTTTTTTAAACTGGATGTGATTCCTTTGTAGTTATCTAGTTCCAGGTGCTGACACTGAGCTTGTAAGGAGACTCGTGATAAAATTACACAAGTGGTTTAAAAAAAAAAAGAAAAAAGTCATAAGGCTGACTCCAGTTTTCTGAAGTATGCATAATAATTTGGAAACCCACAGAACTTGTTCTCTTTTTTTTCCCTATTTATTTGTGACTTTAATCCAGGAGTATTTTCTCCAGTTACAGTCAACTTTAGGAGTTTTGCCCTGCTAAGATGGCTCATTCAAAATGAAGGTGAACAATCCAGAAAATGACAGGTTCCTTRGGCTGAGGAGGGTGTAGGTGCTGGGAGCACTGCAGCCCCCTTGTCCCTTCCTGCCCCGGGGTTCCCCCTGCACAGGGACATCCTCGTCACCAGCCCGTATCGTTCCTCACATGTCAGCTCGCAATCGCAAAGAAAAACCTCAACTAAAGAGCATTTGAGGCTAATATCTCTGCTCAGCTTACTGCTGTTGAGTTGCCGAGAAAGAAAAACACATGGTGGGTTCAGAAAAATGAAATYTGTTCTAAAATAGGTTGAAATGGAGTCCGCTCGAGTGAGGATTTTGTGGCTCTTACTCTTTCATTTGTTCTCCTTGTGCCTTTAAACCTACTTCCTGTAGCTGTCCTAAGGTTTTACAATGAGCTGGAACATCCTGGAATACTTGAATCAACACATGACTTGAAGTAATCATTTTTTTGCTATCTCCTGATGGGAACTCCTGACCACGTTCCCATGGGAGCTCCTGCATTGATAATGTAACGAGCTGGAAGGGTCTGTGGATTAACTACATGGGGCTGTCTGGTTGGTGTGTGACCTGGGTGTTCCTTAAATCTTCTTGTGGATTGTTTGTATTTAGCAAACATGAGACTAAAAATGATATTTTCCAGGAGCAAACAGCTCATTAAGAGTCTAAGTCCCTTTAAGTGCCTTCGTTGTTGTTTTATGTGTCGAATGGCAGTAGGTATATACAGAAAATGAGCCCAGAGCCTCTGGTTTACATCCTGATGGATTAAACTGGAGGCAATAACCTCTTCAACAGCCGCAACCGAGTCTGTGCACGAGCTGCAAGGCCCATTCGCCCTGATGGGTTACGGGAATCAGAACCCGTGGTGGTCAGAGCCGTGTTGGGTGCGAGCCTGGGAAGCGCGGGACAGACGCCGCCGGTGCGGCCGTCCTGCTCCCAGGGTGGTCATCGCTGGCAGAATGGCTGGTGGGACAGCTGGAAGCAATAACCTCTTGTATTGCCCCACCACGAGCTGCTGGACCTCATGAGTCAGAGGGCCGCACGGTGTGACTGCGAGCTCCATATATGGCCCCGATGCTGCTCGGCGCGTGTACGTCAGAGGCTGGACGGTTTATCTAAAACTGGAGCTGTGGTAATCWACAGCTGATGAGGAGCACCTACATCTGTGCAAGGTTAGCCACCCTACTTGGGCTCTTCAAGAGTCTACTAAAAAGAGGTGTATTGAGATTTAAACTGCATTGAGCATCCTGGCCAGCAGTAGTGATCTGAATTCATGCCAAAGGAGGAAGACGAGGTACTAAGCATCCTTCCATCTTCTTTCTTATAAAGGCTGATGGACTTTGCCTTTCAGAAGTTGATGCCTTGTTTTCCTGATCTGCTTTTGGTATCCTCATCACTGATTCTGCCACCTAACTCTRGGTGGCCACGTTATATTTTGCTCCCCATTTGCCACTGTGGAACCTCTGCTTTGTTTTCATGTGCAGCCTGAATGTTCACATCCCTGCTGTCACACACAGGCTGCCGGTGGGGACAACAGGACAAGATGAGCTCATTAGTTGGAGGCATTAAAGCCAGTCACCACTGCTAATGTCCATGTGAATAGATAGTGTGCTTTATTTCTCAGTAATGAGCTGGTGGCCAGCGAAGGGCCAGGAGGTGATGCTGGCAGATTATTTCTGTTCTCTGGCAACCCCAGAGTACAGAATTAGATTCATTCAGTTGTGTCTTTTCCTGGCTTGAGTCTGTGTGACTGCTCCTATAGAAAATAGCCKGGGCATAACCTTATAAAATGTCTGTTTTGCATTTTACTCCTCAAAGTAGCAATGTGGCCCTGTTGCGTGTTTGGTGATGCCACGTGCTGACTCCCCTGGTGACTCTGGTTCAGTCATATTCAGAGCTTGTTGCTCATCACTTGGAATTTCCAGCAGCTCTGTGTGGTGGGAAAGACTTGACTGAAGGGGGAATAGACACATGATTGTAAAATTAATACCCAGCTTGAAATGCCACAGTGCTAAAACTAGCCCCGACTGCTTGATGCATTTGTGTCACTTAAGGGTGCTSTAGGTACAGGCTTTGTCGTTTTTCAGAGCCAGTTCTGCATACCAGACGCTATAGAAAATCACGAGACRCTTTCAATCTCTTATAACATGGGCTAGACTGACATTTTTACCAGCCACCTCCAGCTGCAGCTTTTTTGCTTTTAGCCACAGAGCAGTTTTCTTTGGAGATAGCTGCCCACYGCTCCTGGTGATGAAAAGGTGCTGTAAGTTGCTGCTGCTTTCTCGAGAGGTGCAGTGACTTYGGAGATAAGTATGAGATGAGTCGCGGGCTGGAGGAGCGCTCGCAGGATGTTTCCCATGAGAAGCGAGCGTTTGGTTTCCCGATTCATCTCTGTCATGTACAGAACGCCATGGCTTCCCCCCATGGAAGGGCTGAGTCTTGAACCGAATGCAAAAAGCTGTGTCCTTGGGGGGAAAAGTTTCTTCAGGGCATTAAGCCCAGCAGTGAGTTCAGTGCTGGTAGATGTATCGCTCCTCTCTGTGAAATACTTCTAAATTAGAGCCAGTCTAAAATTATATCTTTCAGAAATATAAGATGTTAAAATTAGATGTAGTTGTGGTGCTAGTATCGTTTCAGTGGGGTGAATGTCATGTGAAAAAACATTTGATACTGAGGTTATTTACAGCTATAATTTTTTTCAGTCCAGATGCACAAAATGATTAATAGTGTGAAAATATAACTTTTTAAATGGATATTCAATCATTTTTCCCTTTTGTCTGTTATAATTGTTAAACATAATGACGTGTTTTTAAGGGTTCTACTTAGTTTTATTTTTACATGTGCCTCTTTTATGTTTTTTTTTTTACTTCCATTGGTGATTTTGAAAGCATGACCTATAAAATTCCAAGCACAATCTAAAAATAAAATTTGTGCCTTCTAGAAATCTTGGAAAATGGCATTTAAGGCAACTTGTTTCTAAGGATTRGCAGTATGGGGACTCTAAGGTGATGGCTGAACTAGAAATTCGCTGAGTGAGTTCAAGAGTTCACAAGTGCCTTCCGTAAGATATTAGGGTTGTATAGATAGGGATTTCCAAAGGCCCCTAAATTACCATTGCCAAAAAAGAGATTGATGTTGAGCTGCTCTAGATGACCAGCTCTTGTCTTGTTTGATTTGCAAATTGCACAGATATTTCTAACAAATCGCATTCCAGCTGAACCACAGGCTCCTGCGGGTCGTCCGTCATGGCAAGGCAATGTTCTGCACCCGAGTCAGCACAATATTTCTCMATTTCTTCTTGCCTCCTGCAATTAAAAGGGGAAAAAGAGAGAAACCCTCGCAGGAGGGCGAGGGCAAGACGGTCGGTGTTTGGGATCTCGCATGCTTCGAATTTCAGCAGCTCTTCTCGGTTTGGTGAGCAGAGCAGCTGCTAAACTGGCTGCTCKGAGTGTTTGTCGTCTGGCCTGGTGGGGTTTGAAGTGATTTTGCAAATGCCCTTTTTAAAGGTAGAGCTGCAGCAAGGCCACGAGGTGGGGAAACCTTTGAGTTTTCCTCAAGTGGTTGAAATAAGCTGAGCCAAGAGAGGGAAAGCCCTCCAACGGTGAGTGTTAGCTGTGGCTCCGGGCAGAGGAGGAGAGGGAGATGTCGTTTGCAAAGAGGATTAAAAATTATTTGTGACTTAGTCCTCCTGACTCAGTGAGGAGGATACGGAAACCACCTGAGTGCCAATGGGCTGGGGCTTTCCAGGGGTGGCCCCGAGCTCCCCAGTGAAGTCCCTTCCCTGTTCCCCTCCCAGCTAAGCCCTCTTTCTTGCTAAGTATAAGGCAAAGTGGCCCTTATGAAACACCCGGAGACCCTCCCACTCGGTTATTTTTTCCTTCCCCCCGTTGCAACCCTGGTACCCTTGAGCCAGCTATTGTTCAGCGAGGTGCCTGGTAACCGCGACGTCGCGGAAGGCCGGACGAGAGCAAAAGCAGATGTGGGGAAGGCAGCGCGCAGCCCCGCTCCCGCCCCACGCCTCGGAGCTCCAAACGAACCCGTTATGCCCAAATTCTTATTACGGGTAAAATGCAGCTTCTGTGGGTTCCATAACTCCAACTTYTTTCTCTTTTCCATTATAGGATTGTTTACATTTCAATGGAAGAATTATGTTCAGTCGGCTTAGTGTTCAGGTGGCTTGTTGGCTGTTTACAGCTGCTTTGCAAAATACTTTTTTAAATTATTTTTTTTCCATTTGATGCTACTTGCTATTAAAAAAAAAAAAGTTTCCTTTTGCAGCTCTTTGCCAAGACCGGGGAGAGCTCTTTGAGCAGGAGGGCCATTTYGGGACCGTTAAAAGCCATCTCGAGGACGCCAAGGGTGCGAGGAACTGCTTGTGGCTCCTGCAAGGCGGAGGGGGTTGCAGTCTGTCAGCAGTCGCTCGTAGGCACTTGGCGGTTACTGTCTMAAAAGGAGGCTTTCCTCCCCTCGGAGCACCCCGGTCTCCTTCCACGGCCTGCGTGCGCTTTGGAAAGTGATGCTGGTAGCCCCATGGCTGGAACTACGCAGGGGCCTTGGGGCTTCCTTGCTATGGTAGCAATTTATAGGTGTCTCCTACTACCGTAAAACTGAAAGCAACAGCCCCCCCGCGCAGCTGGCTGTAGTCACGCTGTCGCGGGGTCGGTCTTCCCCGGTTTGTGGAACTGAAACGCCCAACTTCTTGATTCGCACCTCGTCTTGCCGCTGCCCGGGCGGCACCGTAGGAAATGGTCGTTTGTGCCTCGCGTACATGGGGATTTCCTCCATGCAAATCTCCCATCTGAGAGAACTGGGCTGCTGATGTTTCTGCAGCTCTAAAYCAGGCCTGGAGGGATCTGCTTTCCTCCTCTGTTAGCTATTGGAGAGGATTAATCTTGAAGAGCTTTAGACTGTGGTGGAGAAAGAGGTCCTGAGGTTTGCCATAAGCTTATTCTGCAATTTTAGGAGAGGCTTTTGCTCTGCCTCATAACTAAAGTGAATGTTATTTAGAGATGAAGCTGTTTGGAACATGCAGAGTCTTATTACAACTAGTAAAAAAGAGCCCATTGCTATAGGGACCTATAGTCTAAGTTATTAATCATTTTTCCATTTATTCTTTGTGCTGCCTTCCATAGGAAATGTGTTTTGGGTGTATCAGCTTCCGCGGCGCTCTCTTAGTTTTACATGAGTGAACATTTGATGTTCCTAACTTATCTTGTTAATACACTGCCTTATACACCTTCATCTATATCCAAAATATTTCCCAGTGCACTTACTCCTGTAGAGCATGCCTGAATAAGTAAGAGCTTACTCGGTACCAAAGCAACCTGCCTGTCACCAGTTGTGCAGTGGTTTACGTGTGACAAGAGCAGGCCCAGCTGTCATACAGAAAAATGTGATGGGTTTTCAACACTCTTATTTCACTGCCATTAAATAAATCACAGCATCGATGTCATTAGGCAAATCCAGTTATGAATATAGTTTTGATTTGGGGGTGGGCAGGGGGCTATTGGGTTTCCTTCCTGGTGTAATAAACTATGAATCATTTGAAGGGAAAAAAATTAGAAGAAAATTGTTGACAATATATTTCCCAAGATGRCAACTAAATGCACCAAATAATTAATAGCAGAAACTAAAGTTTGAGCAATTTTTGCCCTGCATGTAAATTTTTTTTTACAATTAATTTAAATCTGCAACTTTATGAAAATAAAGTTTAGCTCAGTACTTTCCCTCCTTCCCCAACAATGTCACTTAACTTTTTATATGATTTCTTTTTTAGCTGCAGTATCTAGTGCTCAGGCTAAGATCTATCTGAATTACTTGACTTCTATATTAAAATAATGGCAATTCTTCAAGGCTTTTTAAGCGTATAGCAGCACTTCAATTCCTGTAGAAGAATTTGAAGGTGTGTTTGCAGGGCTTTKGTTTTGTTTTTTTCTTTGAGGTCTGTACCCAAAATTTTACCACAAAATGTAGTGTGTACATAAYTCACTTGCATGACATTTAAACAACACTTAGACTTTGATTTACATTTCAAACTATCTTTAGCAAACGGCAGTAAAGTCGCTTTCTTGGATACATGGAACAACTGACACAGATTAAGCAATGAGGGATTACTGGCTTTCTGATTTGGGGAGAAAGAGCTAGAAGTAATGAAGGACCTCTGTGAGGTGTCATGAGGTCCCTCTCAGTCACTCAAAGCTTTTAACATAAAACTGAAATCACCTCTATCCTCTAACAGGAATAATTGAAATTGCAAGTAGGAAACTCTTAATTTTTAACCTAGATTCCTTGCATCAGAGAAAAACATGCTTTTAACTCTTACTTAAACTAACATTAAATGTGTATGAAATTACCTGTGTTTTTTTTCAGGGGCCACACATTGCATCAGTTACTCTTGCTGCATATGAATGTAATTCAGTTAATTTTCCTGAGCCACCTTACCCGGATCAAATCATCTGCCCTGATGAGGAGGTTGAAGGATCCATCTCTTTATGGGCTATCATCTCAAAAGTCAGGCTGGAGGCCTGCATGTGGGTAAGCTTTCATTTATAAAACTTATGCAATCTTAATATATACATTTAATTTCTATGTATGCCAGCACACAAAAAAAGTGCTAAAATTAGTAGAATAATGGTGGTCTACACTGCTAACAATATTGTATTTATCTGTAATATGAACTTTCCTGGTCATCCTTGTATGTTCTAGTCCTGTATACCTTTAATAGCCTTTCAAGGAAAGTGATAAATAATAAGCAATCTTTTATCAGCTGCAGACAGACTGTTTTTCTAAAGGGTAGTAGGAAGCGCTCATGTGCTTTGAGATGCTTGATGATAAAGGTAAGATCCAGAAAGGGTGTCTGCATCCCAAATGATGTTGCAAATGTCAGGTCTTAAACTGCATGCAGTTAAGCAAGAAATAATTTCAAAGACTTTGGGCCTATAGCTTGTATTAACAGCAAAAGCCGATTATAGTCATCTCAGGAAGCAAAGTAATATTTAAATAAAAAACTTAAAAAATCGCTTTTGCTAATTAGAGGACAGAATTGCCTGAATGCTTGCTAAGTAGCTAGAGATAACTGACTTTGGGTACAAGTATTTATAAGACCATAAATGCAGGCTTCCTTTTTTTTTATTTCTCTCCCTCTGCTTGAGTTTGTTTAATGAAGACTGGAGTAATAAAAATAGCATTTACACTTAGGTTTCTGGGATTGCAAAACAAAAATGTAACTCGGGGTAAACATCCATTGCTTAATCTTTGGCAGCTAAAGTAAGTGAACTCTGAGAATTAAGTAGTTCAGGAATGAATTAATAAAATTGCAGGCATTGCGGGCTTGTATCGTTCGAAGCAATAAAGAGCCCCACAGGAGAGCAAACAGCACCTTCCATCCCACATCTGAACGGCATTTGTTGGTTCAGGATGGGGAAAAGAGCAAGCCAGGCTGCTTGGTGTCCTTCCCCCCTTTCTCTCCTCTTGCCTTCACATTCCCTGCCCGCTACCTTTCCACTGAACTCTGTCTCCACTGGCGCTTCCCCTGGGAGCATCCTCTGTCTACCCGTGGTGTCYAGTGCAATGTTATGCTTTCTTGGAATGTTTCATGAGTACATAAACATCGCCTGCTAATTTCCTGTAAGCCAAATCAAGCTGGCAACTGCTGCTGCTGCTTCCAGTATGTTTCTTTTGTCCTAATTCCAGTTCACATTTTATGGAAGCTGTTGAAGAAACTTCCCCATGCTTCTGCCGCTTCTAAAGCAAATGTCCCCTTACTGAAAAGCAACAGTGACTTCCAGAAAKGAAAGAAGATGATAAATGACTTTTGCAACTCAATTTCTTGCTAAAAGAATTTGATTTGAACTATTTTTCCCTTTCAAATTGAAATCTGTCATACATTAATTTCTAGTATAGCTACATCAACTCCCTTTTTTTTGTATTGAACCCAGCAACTTCTAATTAGACCTAAAATCTGAATTTATTGATAACCTCTGCATAGACTTCAAAGAAGAATTATTAGGTATACATAGAAGTGCTGTTGGAGCAACACATGGGACCCTGTGAGGAGTTGCTGCAATAGCACCAATGTCCTGTTTCCTTTAGATTTGTAAAGTGAAATTATGTGTCATTCCAGAATGAAACCTGGCCTATCTCCTTGACTGCTGGAAAGGAGACGGGAGGGTGGTAGTAATATAGGCGTTCACATGTGCTAGGGTGAAAGCAGGATGGTCCCAGTAGGCACTTGCAGATCTCTGGCTATAAAGCAGCCCCGGCTAAGTATCCTACAAGGCTCGAATGCGGAGATTTATCTGCACAAGGGGGTTGATTCAGATCACAAAAACATTAGCAGCTGTTTTGGCCAACTTAAACCAGGTACAGTTTTATTCCAGAGATTAAAAGGCCTTACTAGTCCCCTGCATGTCAGTGATAGCTGTTTTTGTTGATRATGAGTGTTACTAGGATTAAATATCCCTGTATCGAAGGAATTATTAGGTGAAACACAAATTATGCTTTTTAAATCACTGTAAAATTTGGCTCCACTGGTCCTGGCCTGCAGAAGGACTCTTCTGAAACAATCAGTTAGGTGTATGCCAATTTTCACAGCCTTCCATCCCATGGGGACGAGGAATTCAATAGTGCCCTACATCTTTAATGTGTTGCAGCTTTTTTTGTGTGTTTTTTTTACAAGAAATAAGAGGAAAGAATAAAAATACTTAATTGCATGGGATTAGCAGAACAGGCAGCCTGTGTCCTAACTGGGATAAAATTTGTTTAAAAGACTCTTTCTAGGGGAGTAATTTCCCAGTTTCCCTTTCTGAACATATTTGTGCAAAAGAATTTTGATTAGCGGTTGATTTTCCAATTCATCGTTAGTCTAGAGAATCTCTGAGTAAACTCCACACTTAACTGGGGAAAACTGACAGCTAATGTTACAAAAAGCAATTAAATAGTTACTGGGTCGGATCCCTGGATTGATGTTTTTTATTTTTTCTGTGCTTAAGGAACCTATCTCCAACAGACATGAAATCATATGATTTTTCTGTGCTTCTGAAAAGTTTTGTAATAGTGAACATGTGACTTAGCCCGTTTAAAGAAAGTTCATGTCCTGTACACACATGCAAACCTCTTCCTCAGTTAACAAAATGAAGCCAAAGTAAATTGGCAGAGGCCTGAGAAGCAATGTGACTTTTTGTTCTTACATCACCCTAAGAACATAACCTCAAGTTAATTTTTCTGCAGCGCTGTTGCTACTGTTCTCAGCCTTATCATTCCTGGTGCCAAAAATAGGCAGATGAGTGATGTTCAGCTTGCTGCGTTCGTTTAAATTTGTTTCTTCTGTGGAAAACAAGGGGATAAACATGTGAGGCTGTATTTTGAATACTGGGAATTCAACWGTTTCGAAAACCAACCTGTGGATTCGGGGTAGAGGCAGCAGCAGCTGGAATTCTCCCTTGCATGCAGCTGCGAATCAGACTGCAACAAAGGAAGCTGAAAAGCTTTAAGGCTGCTTCAAAGGAATAGGAAAGCTTTTGTTGCTCACTCCCGACCCCAGGAAAGAAAAGCCATCTGCACAGAGCGAAATGTTAGTGCTTTTCCAACCTGGCACCCAACTATTGTGCTGTTACCTGTCCTATATTTAAACCATTTTGAATCTAATCCAAGTTCCTGTTTCATTAGCCTCTGTTTATCCATATGTTCAATCTTAACTTTTTTTTTAGTTAAGTTAAAGCTGCATTTACCCACAAGCCTGAGATGAGTCATTTGATGTCCTGAGAAAACAAATATAATTTTCCTGTGGTGAAAAAGGAGCCGTGCTTTCATCTTGGGTTCCCTCGTCTGCCTTTTTTTTCCATTTTAGAGGGAGCCGAAGCTTTACTCAACCTTATTTTCCTTGCTCGCAGCTGTAGTAAAACCGGAGCCTGTTTTTCTCCCAACCGGTTGCACCAAAGTCTTGTGACTGCACGAGCCGGGGCCGTGACAGCCCAGGCTCCRGGAGGGCTTCCCGGCTCCTCCGAGGGCTGCGCGGCAGCGGCGCCCGTCACATGCCAGCAAATGTGTCCGGCGCGGGGGGAGCGCGCGGCCCCTGCTGAGTCAGGGAGCACGTCGGTGCACAGGCCGAGCTGCAGCCTCCCCGGGCCGGCCGCACGTCGCAGCCCTGCAGTCCGGGCCAAAMAAACCTGGGCCGTGGGGGGGTTGGAAAAGGAGAGGAGCTTCAAAGGGATCATGTTATATTTGAAAGCAGGAGAAATTGATCCTGGTAGGTCAAAGGAAGCTTTAGGAAGCAGCTGGGCTTGCAGAAGTAACATGCTGCATGTTCATGGTTTCCCATYGGTTGAGGTGTCCAAGGGACTGTGCTTATCAAGGGGCTTATTTTAGTGCATGCACTAAATCAGTGCATAAATAAGACTAAATGAGAATTGCTCTTTCCCCAGGGTGCAGGCACAGCCATAGGAGAGCTGCCTCCATACTTCATGGCGCGGGCGGCCCGGCTCTCTGGTGCTGAACCTGATGATGAGGAGTACCAGGAATTCGAGGAGATGCTGGAACATGCAGAGACTGCACAAGTAAGAACAGTGCAAAACAGCAGCGTTCATAAAGCACAGGGCAAATCAGAGGCAATAAATATCTGTTCCCGGGAAATGGGGAATGGGCCAAAAAAAGTTGGTGCCTCTTCGGAGGGGACTTCCCCAGGGTGGGAGAAGATCCTCTGCTGCATAGAGATACCTGTCGTCACACCAGGATAGCAAAGTAGCTTCCTGAGGGGGACAGAGCCAAAGTATTGGCTACAAGTGCCTTTTTTTTTTTTTTTTTTTTTTGTTGTTGTTCTAAACTTTCAAGAACAGAACAACAGAGGTAGGTTCAAAGTGGGCATAAAGACTGGTGATTGAGGAGCTGCTCTAATAAACATGATTATAAAACAGCTGAATATAAAACTTCATTCAGCCAGTTCATCCCCTCGAGATGACGTTTACCTGCTTTGCCCCTAGCAACCTGTAGGGCTGGAGCATGACCCATTCATCAGCCTGAGGAAACATATTTTTCCTGGTGTGAAAATGCAGCCAGACTGCTCTGAATCCCTTTTTGTTGTTCTTGTTGCTTGTTTTCATGATACTACTTGCACTATAGCATATGTTGGAACCAATACTGATCTATTAGATATTACTGTTGATGATTTTTATTCAGGTCAGGAGTTTGCATCTTCTTCAGAAGTTGTTGACTGTATCTTAAAAGAAGTTAAACATATTTTCCTCGAACTTTTCACCACTGAATTTCTSTTCTGTATTTTTCCTTCTTAACTCTTGTTTTGTCTACCAAAACCAAAGTGGGTCATGAGACTGCTATGAAAAAACCCAGCAGATACTATTTACCAGCAAAGCTGTCTTTTAACTTACCTAATTCCTGCCAGGCTGTTTTCTTGATACAAATATTTTTTTCTTTTTCTTTTCTTTGGCACTCTCTCAAAAAAGAGTGATTGGCTTGGAAATATTTGGTGCAATCTGGTAATACAGCAATACTAATACCATATAGTAAAACTAATACGAAAACCTGTTTTCATGAGAACAGCAGATAGTCCCAAATGCTTTTTTTTTTTTTTTCGCTAATGTAAATAGTAAATTATCTTCTAAATCTTTAAAGATGCTTTGGGAACAACAAAAAAAAAGACATTGATCTTTGCCCTATTGTCAGTATTTGTTTTGCAAAGTAATCCCCAACTGTATAAAAATAAAGTCCGAATTAAAAAAAAACCCACCCCAAATCAATCAAATAGTTGACTTCAGAGCTGAAATGCTAGCTCTGTTCACTGAAACTCTCCCAGCAAATTATAGGCCTGGGAGCAGCCAGAGGTGGTTTCTGTAATGCACAAAAGTTTTTGCTAGAGAGCATCTGTCAGGACAGGCCAAAGCTATAGCCCACTGTATTGACTATCCTTTGTAAACAAGTGGTGTTGTGTAATTAATTAAGAAACATGGTGGTGTTTTTTAACAGTACTTTTGATTTTATTCTCTTGGCAAACTGAGTTTGGATTTGAAACGTGTTTTTTTGTGGATGGATGGCCAGAAAAAAAATCTTTAAACTACCCTTGTGGTTTGGTTTCTATAAAACCCTCTTAACATGAGGCTTTGACAATCCGATTAAATTGTATTGCACTCATAAAACTGACAGTTCAGTTTTTTCCACTTGCAAATATGACTTCCTTCTTGCTTTTGGCTTCTATCGTGTTTTTGCTAGATGTCTGTGGGAGACAGGCTTGCCTGTTCCTATGACCTTGAGTAAATCCCAGCATCATAAGCATAACTTATCACTATTGGCTSTGTAATTGCTATTTCATGAGGAGTTACAAAGTCTATTTTTAAATTGCTTAATAACAGTTTTCATTGCCTGCTTCGGCATCTCCCACTCTGCACAAATTCAAGCAGTCTGCATAAGAAAAGAGGGGATGTGTCAAGTGTCTCATGCCATGGAGACCACTCCAAAWGTTTGACGTCAAGTGATAGAAGGGGCCTCTTTCAGCGTAAAGGTCTGGCTTCATCCCGCGCTTCTGCAAAGCCTGACCTGGGGTGTGTTGGATTTTGAAGAACAGCTCCCCTCTGCACTGCCGAGCTGCTCTGTGCCTACGAGGCACAGCCAAGCGGCTTGACGTTGCTGCCTGCGTGCGCTTTGTTTAGCGAGCTCGCCGCTGCTGTGTCTCAAAAACAATGGCAGTTTTGAGAAACAGATGAGGATCCTCTATGGTGAGAATAGGCTCTGAATGTAACGTCTAGCCCGAGCGGTCTGCGAGGGGGAATGTGTGCTCGCGAGCTTGGCACTTTGATTTAAAAAAAAAAAAAAAAACACAGAGGGGGCGGAAATTAGAAGCACTGAACAACTGAAAGGATTAGTGTCCCATTCAGAACTGCACTAAGTAAAATATTATTTACTTTGAAGAGTCTGAGGGCAGCGCGGGCTGCGCGCGGGGCGCTCTGCTCCTCCGGGCTCCACACAATACAGCGCCCAGCATGCGACAAACGCAGCCGCTCGGGCTGATCTGGTCCTGCTTAGTGCTCTGCTTCAAAAACATGCATGTCTCAAATGGTATCTCGGTCGCTGTTGCTTCTCCGCTAGCCCCATTGCAGAGCGTTGGCATTTCGTTTTCCTTTCAGAGCTCCCCTTTCTTAGCGATGGGGAATATCTCTAGCACAGCTGCTCAAACCAACCTGGCAATTAGGGGAAGTGAACGTACTGCTTAGTGCTAGGGCAGCACATTGCTAATAACACAGTGCACGCATAGTTCTGCACCGCTCTGTGCCTGTATACAYGCATGGGCAGGGGCTCTGCCTTCTGCCAGGTCTGGAGCTGCTGATTGCTGAGTGTTGTCTCATCCCTGTGTCATGCTGAAACTCTTTAGGYTGATAGAGGTTTCTGGTGAAAATGAAGCTTTCTGTCAGCTTTGCTCACRGTACTTAGTGATAACGTGCAGTGTGTGGGCCTGAGCTGTACCATGGTGCTCCTCCTTGAGAGAAAGCAAGCAGGATCTTTGTCTATCTAATCCTTAATGTCCATAAGTCTTCGGATTCAGTAAGTGTCATGTATATTTAAGAACTACTGACTTACACRTTGGGCCCTGCTTCCATGCAGGGTGTTGCAGCCACATTTCCCTGCAAAAATATTTCCTAGTTGCCTATGTTACTRTCAGTTTACTGCTGCTTATTTACTCTCCCAGTTGTGTCCTTGCCTTCCTTTGGAAGAATACAAGCTGGGAAAAGGGTTAAATCCCCACAAAGTGTCCGGAGCCGCGTCTTGCTGATGGAGCGTCCTGTGCACACTGGCTGTCAGGCGCTGCTGGGACCTGTTTTTGACTCTGCTGAACCTTCACTGGTTGTGGTTTGTCTGGCCATCACATGACTTCTCTGAAAATTCCCCCTCCCCTCCATTTCCAGTAAACTGTTTGAACAGGAGTGACTCAGACTGAAACCAGCTTCCCTGTAACCACAGGGCTTGTTAAAGAATTTGTCAACGTGGACTCAAGAGGGTTCGTATTAAGGCGAGCTGCAACTGCGTCGGTTTGTGTTGCGTCAGGGCTTCCACCGCGCCGCTTCCTGCTCCGGGCCGGCTCCCCGCCGGCAAGGGGTTAAGCCGATGGGCCTGGCGATAGCGGCAGTTGGCGAAACCATCTTCCTYGCCGTGCCCGCGGGCCCCGCGCCTCGAGCGGCATCGCTTTCCCACGTAGGAACGTGGGCTTTTTCCTTGCCAGCACCGAGCAGAGCGCGGCACCACACCCAGGCCCGGCTCCTCCGGGACCCGGCGCTGTTCTGACACGATGCCCTGACCTCATCCGCCTGGAATGGGTTAGCCTGGGCTAATCAGCAAAGCGTTGCTTAATTAGCCGGGTAAAGCAAGGTGGCCAAAGTGGGTCTCTCCCRTAATTAAGCTAATAATTAATATCTGATAAGTCCCTGCTTGGAGAGGTTTCGCTGGCTGTGGCCCCGTCAGATCAAAAGGTTTTAAGGGTTTTCTGCAGGCGAAACGAAGAAGTTGGAGCAGACCACAAGGCAGGTTTTTGCGAAGCAGTTACAAAAATGGAAGTGGCAAAGCGGCATGTACAATAAATGGAAAACCTTGACTTCTTTTTTTTTTTTTTTCTTCCCTCTTTCCCAGAAATAACTTGTTGAAACCTGGCATCAAATTCCGTTCATAACTTCTCATACTCCGTCTCCCAGTCCCCCCCTTCCTCATCAGCTTCCCCTCTTTATGAATTGTACCAGGCGGGAAGGAGGTGGCCGGAGCTGGGTCTTCCGAGTTTGCTGTGTGCGTTTTGTTAAAACTCTTTGTGGAAGTTTCTTGCCTTTGTATCTTGGCCCGTGGTCAAATGCAAATCCAAAATTAATCAAACTTGGAATCATTCTCCCAAGCTTTGAATGGGTCRATGAAAGCTGCCCAATGTGAAAACTGGTACAAGGAGGACCTGAGGGGTGGTGAAGAGTTAAGGCAGCAGCGAGGTGACAATAGGGGCTGTGAGTAAGGGCTGCGCAAGCCGCCTCCGCACTGGCCTCCTGAGCTTTTGTTCCCTTCATTTGCACACCTGCGAGCAGATAAGGGAGCAAAACAGCCACTGCGTTTGCTAATGGTGATCTGGAGATGACTTTTTCACATTCTTCTTGGAAATGTTCTTTGTGATGCATCTGTTTGTTAAAACTCCTTTTTCAAGTGTGTGTTAATCCCACGTGTGGAAATGCGTAACTTCTTGCACCGAAGAAATCTGGATTGCTTCGCAGTAGTGTCRCTCAGGGTCGGGATGCTAGCTCGGAGGAATGTGTTCAGTAGCACAGCTCCGCTCGGAGCAGATACGATCCTTTGGAGAGGGAATCCCACCGAGCCAACTGGAGACCTTGCAGGCTGCTTCTGCGGTGCCGTTGTGGAGACGCGGTTGGATGGATCCTGCTACTTGCTGTTTTGCTGTTACCAGGGCAGATGGGAAGTTCTTCCCAATTGCAATCCCTGCAGGGAAAAAAAAAAAAAACACAAACAAAAAAAACCAAAAACAAAAAACCACCACCCAACACTGCTGCATATCTTAAGTGAACTTTTCCAGGAACTTTGTATCTGGAGAGGGAGGGGAAAAAAAAAAAATGTTCATGTTTGCTTAGGAATAAATCTGTTTTCTCCTATGTCTCCTCATAGGACTATTCTGAAATATTCAGATTAATCTCACAATTTAGCCCTCTGTGCACAAGTAGGTGTATACAAGATTTTGTATACAATAAAGGATAGATTAAAGACTGAAAAAAACAGTAAAAATAAGAAGTCTCCAGTGTTTGAGAAAGGCAAATAAATTGCCAAAAGCTTACGTGGATGAGCTGTTTCAGCAGTTTGCCAGGGGAAGCTGTAATAACTGATTAAAAAGAAAATAATTCTTGTATCATAATCAAGAAAATTATTCTTCTTTGGTTTTTATTTATATATTTTTTTGTTTTGTGTTCTTGCTCCAGACACTGTTCAAATACCTCTCGGTTGTATGACAGTCTGGTATGCAGACCACTTCTCTAAGTAGTCTGGGAACCTCTGCTGCTTCCCAAGGAGAAGCCAGAGGTTTGCTTAGGTTTGCACATCTGCYGGCGAGGCTGCACTGGGAGGTGTGTGTTTGTGTAAAACATTTCCCAGCTGTGGAAGAGCTTGCCCATGTTTRCTTTATGTACGTGTTTCTCTTGTGTGTGAGTTTGCTTCCTCACCTTGTTTCCAAGGTGCTCGCGGAGGAGCAGCATATTCTTTGGCCCTGCTTTGTCAGGGACTCAAGAGGTCGTTATATTTGTTTGGCTAATGAAAACTGCTGCCTTTCCTGCGGATAGTGGCTAAAGTAGTGTAGATGGTTGTTTTACTTCACTAGATATATGTGGATGCTGCTATCCTGGGTGGAACAGTGGAACTTCAAAGAAAGAAAAAAGGTTAAAAAGGGATCTCAGGTATCCACTTTTTGCTCAGAGCAAGCTCAGCCACGAGATCAGGCCAGGCTGCTTGGAGTTTATCCAGTCTGGTCCTGAAAAGCTCTAAGGATGGAGCCTGCACGAGCTCTCTGGGCAGCCTGAGCAGCCCTGCGCTCTTACMCGGTGTCCAAACTCGCAGCCGTCTKCRGYRGAGCAGACTGCAGGATCTGCTCCCTGCAGGACCTSCTGCAAGAGGTGACCAGAGAGGAGGCCCTTAGCAGGCAAAGGAAAAATAAGTTTTATTTCCYGCTTTCATACAACAATATGAGTTTATTAAATGTCAAAGGGGGACGTGTCACTTAGTGGTACTGTACAGATCTGAGATGAGGAGTATCACGGGAGAGTTAGAGGTGGCGGGGGATGTGGTAAAAGGGCTACTGCTCTATAGGACAGATCTGATAAGACTCTGAAATGACACCTTCCTTCCCCTTCCTTCGAACTGTTTCCTTTAATTGTGTCTTATTCTTTGCAAAATCTCTTTATGCTTGAAGTGAAAAGCAAAAGGGCTTTTATTTTATTGCTAATTTGGAAGCGAGGCTAGGGAAAATGCCAKCATTAAGTTGAGAGTCCATACTAACTCTCTGAACTCTATAATGTGTTCAGTTTGATATGTCCCTTCCACATTCAGACAGAGTGTTGGATTGTAACTGTCTAAAAGCTTGGAATTGAAGTTGAGATCGAGTTTGTTAYGAAAATGTATTTGCTGGTTCTTTCCATAGGGTCCTGGAGAAAGAGCAAAGAGAAGGATATAAAGAAAATGTTCTTATATTGGTGCAGGAAATGAGGAAAATACCTAAAGGTTCCTACTGCTAAAACTGTATCTAATYAAGAGCTGGTCAACTTGCATCCCTTCGGTAGCTGCTCTAGCTATGGCTTCTGAAGCCTTTCATTTCAAAGAGCAGTTCTAAAATCTGATTATGGTCAGAATAGACAGAGCACTTCTGTTAAGCATGGTTATTCGTATGTCTGATTTTGCAAAGTCACCAAGTTAGGMATCTTTTCCATTCCCTCTCTGCTTATCCAATTGATGCTTTCTTGGATCTGCTGCTTCCTTAGCTGCTTTGAAAAATGCTGGACAACCTTTTTGACCAGTGTATTTTAGCAGCCTGATTTCTCCCAGCATAKGACCTTTCTTTCACCACCATCAGGCTCTTCCCATTTGCCGCTTTCTTGACCCTTACCTGTGTCGTGAGACCTGTCACCTTCACGTCATGCAGGAGAGGTTAAAGTGGCTGCWGTGGTCACTGAGTAATGAACTGTTTGTAGCACTAGCCAAGACCATCAGCTGCTTCTCAATCTCGGTTCTTCTCATCGCTAGGTTGCTGTGTTGGCCATTAAACGTTGCTGCTCCTCAGCTGCCCCCCTGGGCTGCGTGTTGTAGCCTCTCAGCCTATAGGTAGCTATCTGASTTCTTCACAACTGCTCTTCTGCAGTTAGTGTTATTTCAACGAGTTAATAATTCTTCCCAGTCCTCTGAAATTCTCGAGTTCATTGCCTAACCACAAATGGTCATTCTCCCATAAGTTGTGTTTGATTCCATTGTGTTGTAATAGAAAGCCAGAAGAAGCAAAATATTGTGCAGCTCATTTTTAACATTACTCAGATTTTTATATAAAAAGGGGCACTGTCTTTGTAGGCAGCTTTTTAAACGTTAAGGAATTTATAATTTTAATAGAGAGTAGTTTAATATGTTGTCTTCAGTCTTTGGGGAATAACCTTCTGCTCAGATTATTATTCAGATAATTTAACTTTGTTTCTAGTAAGAAACTAATATTATAACATAAACTGTGCRCAGTACTTGAAGGATTGTCCACCTCTGTGGATATGCAAGTTACTTGCATCAGGGTGTCAGAAACTAGGATGAATCCTACCTGTATGCAACTCTACATCCTACTTGTTAATATCTCTACAACAACCTTGTTTCAACAATTTCGTTCCGATTTCCTTGGTAACCTTTGACTAGCTGTTTGCTGCGGATCCATCRGCGTTCTGTGTTTTCAGAGAATAAAAAAACATAAAAGCCTCATAATTTCATTGTGACCAACAAATTGAGACTCTTCTGTGTCCTGATGCCAAGTCAGGAGAAGAGAGTTAAAGTAAGTTAAAGAGAGTTAAAGCTTTGCTACCGGAACGTATTAACTAAATCTGCCGACAGTAATTCATTGCAGTAGRGAAAAACTTGTGCAGCTGATTTTAAGACTAAGCAGGTATAAAACAAGCTAGCAAAAGGCCTGGGACGAGGCCTTGCAGCTGGGGTGAGATGAGCCATTTCTTCTTTGGAGAAGCAGGGGACTTTCCTAGGGCCACAYGGTGCATGTGGAGTCCTAAACCAAGTTGTACCGTAATGCTTCTCCAGAAGAGAAACTTGTCAGCAGCGAAATGTTTAATTTTTTTTTTACTGTCCCTTTAGGTTTGGGGATTTGGGGGAGTGTTTTTTTGTTTTTCTTTTTTTCTTTTTTCTTTTGTAACTTGTAGTAAAGAAATTCTGGTATCAATCAAATGTGCCATTTTACTGAAGGCAGATATGAAGCAAACCTCCTCAGGCCGCCAGCTGAGACTCGTGAATCAGGATTTCACCACTGACCTTTTTGTGCCTCTTATTTCCATTCCAGTTCTGGAGATCTGATGATTAACCCAATGAAGTAATGTTTAATCATTTAACCTCCTTTGCCTGTATTGCAGCAGTCACAGGAAATCTGTTTCCAAACCGAAAAAACAAATCATCTTTGATAGGAACATAGTGAACAAAAGTATCCTGAAGTGTTGTAGAGAGTGAATCACATTAACTGAGAGTCGAGTCCAGTCTAAATACTTTAATTTTGGGGGAATATGTTTTGCCTGTAAGTAGCTGAACTTTTATGTCCTTTTTTTTTTTTTTTTTTTAGCTCTAAATTGTGAAAGTTATTTGGTTTCAAAGACTGTATAAAATAGAGAAAGGATTGTTCCCTATGTCGGCTTTATAACAGAAAGATTGCATTGTGAAATAGGTAAAAGTTGTGAAACTGGTTGTATTCTCCGAGAAATGAAACTTTTAAGCTTTCTTTATTATTGCAGATGTCTTAAAGATTTGATGAACGAAATTTAAGGAAGCATTCAAATATCGGGCTTTTGGATCTTGGTTTCATTAAAATAAATGGGAGGGCTACAAATGCACAGCTTCATTGCAACCCTATATATTGCAATGCAAATTATTTCTAGCTGTGATTATATTAAGTTGTAGAAAATGGGGCTGTGGGGGGGAGCTAAATTTATATCTTCTTTAGAAAAATTTAAAAAGGAAGTTTAGAAGTTCTTGACTGAAACTTTAAGAACTATAGCTCTATTTTCCATAGAATGCTTTGTAATGGATAGGGGATGTTTTTTWAAAAAAAAGAAAAWAGTTGTGAAGTAATAAGGTTTAAAAAAAATGAGCATGTTTAGACATTTTTTGTTGTTTTTTCAGCATTTTCAGTGTTTTTTAAATAAAAAAATGTATGCTTTTGGCTGGAGGAAACAAAAGGGTTCTAAGGCAGCCCTGAGTTTAGCAGCAGTCTAGAAGTTTGTGTGACAAGAACTTTGTTCTCAAGAATYTGAGAAAAAAAGATACACTGTTGTTACAGTAAGCTAACACAGGCTTTATATATAATTATAATGATATGTATTTTTAAGCTATTTTTGCTGAAAGTGCTATTTTATAGATCATTTTCTACAGAGCTTGTTTCCAATCCCAGCTTGCAAACATTAAGCAACAGAATGTTAGTAGTCAGTCTTTAAGATCATGTAATAATATGTTAAAATTTCAATAGAAACGACTTCCCTGGAACGGTCTACTGCATGGACCTATTTGGATAATTGGATTATAGTGTTTTATTTTAAAGATATTTTAAAATGAGATTTGTGGAGCTGTGTAAAATTCTTGATTGGCTTATAAAAGTGCAAATATTGTTCTAACCCCATGAGCATTGTGAAATGGTGAGCAAAATAGGAACTGAAAATATCAGGGTCATTCAGCCCTGCTYGGGAGTACAGGGAGGGCATCTTATGAAAATCCTATAGAGAAGGCATTACTTTCTCAGCTCACCTTTTCAAAGAAAAAAATCGTTTGCTAAAAGGGCAATTTTGCTGTTACAGTTCAGTAAATTTAAGTTTTAGATTATATAGTAGAGAAACCTACAAACGTGTTTTTCCTCTTGAGTTTGGTTAGGGAATAAGAACATCTCTTATTTCCTTGGTGTGCTCCGTTTTATTTCCTTTRGTGACGGAGGTGTGATCGTACTCCTTAATGAAACCTGCTTCCCTACAGCTCACGTCCTAAATCCTCATTGGGACTGAGCAGAGGTTTGTGGGGGTTATTTTTGGGGGGTGTAAAGGAGACCCACATTAACTTGTTCCCTGTTTGTTTAGATACTTGGAAATAATGTTTGAGGGAATTTCAGTTTGAGGAAAAAAATGCCCTTGATTGTGCAAGATTTTAAGATTCAGTTCSCTGGTAAATTATTGCATTTTGTTATAAATAATTTCTGTCAAAATGCACTCTTATAATTCARAAGCATGAAAAAAATCATACTTCAGCCACCACAGAGATATGTCTTAGACTTGTTCCTACTAAAATGAGCTCACKGCTTGGTTTCAGCCTTGCTGGGAATTCGATTTAGTCACTCTTGTTTGAGAATACAAAAAGAAAATATCAGGAACAAGTTTTCAACACAGAATAAATAGTTCACGTATTTTATTTTGTGATGAGACATGCAGGAGTCGAATCATGAAATCCTGAGGTTTCCCTCCTGTATAAATTTAGGAAATTGGTCCTTTTAATGACATTTTTAAAAAGAGAAACATAAAACTATTAGATGTCTCGTTTTAAGATGTAGGAAATCTCACTTATTTGACTTTTTTCTTTAAGTTATAGTATTTATGTGTTGGATTTTTATATGATATACAATGAATAAAATTGCTGTAGTTTCTGTAAGAATTGTGGGGTTTGGGGTTTTTTTTTTTCTTTGAGATTTTATTACACTTTTGTTTGTAAAGTATTGTAATGGAGAGAAGTTACTACTTGAAAAAGGAGTGCAAAATCACAGTAAATGACCATATCATCTTTTTTATTAATCTGCCATTAAAAGTTATGTCAGTTCTGTGATTTAGAATTTAAATAGCATACAAGAATTCTATCAAGTAACYGGAGCTCACTTGCATTATTATAGTATAGAAGATTTCAACAGAATTGTAGCAAAGTTAAGATTACATAAATCAATCTATGTTGGATCATCTTGAAGTTATCTGSTGTGGAATTTAGAGTTTCATTAATTGATAAAGGTGTTTCCTGGTGAAATTTGTTGTAGAGAAAACCTAGATGTTGCCTGTTTTGATGAAGATCTTGGGTGTGAGAGCCAAGATCCCAAGATATTATTGTATTCTGGGTTTGCCTTCTTGGAAAGTACCTTTTTATCATTGTAGGAGGTCCGAAGAAATTTGAGGATTAAGGTAGATTACTACCTTATTACTGGGAAAAGATAAGGTAGTAGCAGCTGCAGCATTCCAAAGGTGTGGGAGAAAAGTAGTAGAAAATACTTTGCCAAAGTGGAGTGAACTTAGAACAACTTGAAGAGAAGAACCAAGACTATGAGGAAAAGCAAACTCAATATATGTGAGCAGTCATATTTTGTACATTGAGTGTTTTGAATTGYTCACTGCTCCCTCAAGTACACGAGTTTCAAGTTGACCTTTTTATTTCAAAATTCTCCTAATTGCTGATTAGGAGGTCCCAAAATGTATGGAGGAGAGTTGAGATACTGGAGTCTTACAAGCTTCCAGGTGTGTCCATTCGGATTTTGCCTTGTTAATAACTTTATTTTCTCGTTTGCAGGATTTTGCATCCCGGGCTAAACTGGCTGTCCAGAACCTGGTGCAGAAAGTTGGATTCTTCGGCATTTTGGCCTGTGCTTCAGTAAGTTCATTTCTATAGCAGAAGGGTTTGTAATCGCTCTTGCAGGCTGCTTGTGTCACTGTGGAATCAGGGCTCTAAACTTTGGCTTGGTCTTGTGTGAGCTCACGTGGATCTGCTGGCCTTGTCCGCTGGTTCTGCCTTCCAGGGTGCTCAGGGGAACTCGAAAGTGCCRTAGCAGGGGGAAACTCCAGCCTTAGCTTCAGACCCAACACACTTCTGCATAAGAGCAGAGATGATGGGTATTATCCTTTCCTTAAACTGTACTGCTGCGGTGCTAAGCACTAGTTCTCATTAAAGAAAAATGAGTGTAAAACAGTACTGTTTCCTTTATAAACTCTGAGGAAAGAACTATTARCAAGTGATTCCTTGAGTTCCTGGGATAGTATTTTCCAAAAACAAAATTTCCTGGGATTCCTGGGGTGGCTTTTTTCCAAATTTCCACAAATCAAGGAGTAGGAAACTAACTCTACGATTTAGGATTTCCATGTATAGAAATTCTTCTGACTTGAGTGATATCATTGGGTCATCGTGTTACTAGTAGCCAGAGGGAACTCAAAGTGTGGAAACCAGTTTCATACTTAAAGCTAAAAGGAATACAAACTCTTTGTGACTTTTTTCTCCCTAAGCAAGAGTTGATCCAAGCATCTCCATTAATGGTGTAGGCCAGATGCTCTTTTGGAGTCAAAAAGTACCGAAGCACTTGAGGTTTAACTTTCTGTCTGGAAGGTTAATGAAAAGCGGCAGGATGATGTGGCTTTGCGGTCTCTGCCACGCACACAACTGCAGGGAAACGTGACTGCAGCYGAGCGGGGCTCGTGGGTCCCCAGTGATCCTGTTCATCTGCACTAACCACAGCCAGGAGCCAGCGGCTCGACTGGTGATGTTACCTTGGGCTAGCRTCTCCGTTTCCTACATTGTAGACAGGCCAAAGCCACCTATTTCTCAAGTGTAAGCAACCTGTTTGAGCTGGAAAGATTAATTTGATTACCTACAAGTCTGTTTACGGATCTTTTGGGCCTGCTCCGTGCTTGGAGTGGAGCTGTAGCTCCCTGAGCTCCTTAAGTCTTTCCACCCGGTAAGTGCTCGGCCTGCCCCGGCTCTGACTCACTCCCTGTAGTCACCACCTTGTGAGGCATCGCTGCCGGGCGAGCTCGTCCAGCTGGTTTCGTGAGAGCGGAGCAATGGGACACGGGAGCGGGGCAGGACACGAGGAAGGAGTGGGTGAACACRAGAGGTGATGTGTACACTCCTCGTCCTTCCTGCTTAGTAATGCTTAACCGTTTGCTTAACTTCATTCCGACCTGGTGCCCTGCTCTCCAACGTGGTCTGAGCGGCTTCCTCCGCTCAGGTGGGCTGCCCCAGGCCAGCCTGGTGAGGAGTTGTGCACGTCCTGTGATTGCAAARTGGCCACAAAGCAGAAGCACGGCAGAGGCGGTGAACAAAAGCAGGGCTTCAGAACCTCCCTCCTCAAAGCTGTCACGTTAGTTTGGGATTTTAAATGGTATTTTGGCTGAAAGTGTTTGCAGGCAGAGAGGGAGGAAGAACTAGACTGTGAAGTGCTAATAAATGTCCTGACTGCAGTTGGTTGTAGTGTTGGGAAGGCACCGCTTGATAGCCAGAGAACTGCCAGCTCATTGAATTTAAGGCATTGCAGATTTGTCCGGGGCAGTTACCTGGGTGTAGCATTTTGTCAAGGCAAAAGCAAAGCCAGGATTTCTTTCCTGAGCCTAATTCTTGTGTAGCAGCAGCTCTGGGGAAGGACAGATGGAATTAGCCCTGCAYGAGAGCCCAGTGGAGACCCATGAGAATCTGACCTGCTGCCTGTGTGGCCATTTTTGGCACCTCTCACTAGAATGTCTGTGATTATTATTTTTTAATTGGCTTTAACCCTCTTTATGCTGCTGATATATACTTACACCTTAAMGTGGATGTGCTAAGTATTTTTTTGTGATACCCACAATTGCCCCCTCTACAGTGATATTAACAGCATATTTTAATTACTGAACCTTACCAAATATATATATATATATTTAATACCTAGAGCAGACTGGGCTCAGAAGAGCCCAGCTATCTGGCTGTGGCCTGAGTAAATCATTGACTCGCCCTCTGCGCCCAAGACAGCTGCCAGAGGGAAGGAGTCATTTTAGCTGAAGCGGGGCTTGTTAGAGACCGTTTCAGATTTCTTCCTATGCAGGTGGTGGTGTGCTGCTCATAAATTYGAATTGCTGCCCTATAACAGTTCAGCATAACCCTCATAAGCTTTCTCACAGACTTCCATTCAGTTGCAAAGAGTTTCTCTTCTTTTCCCTTTTTCCTTTTTTCCTTTTTTTTTTTTTTTTTTGTGTGTGGTCTTTAAATATCTACACTGTTTATTTGTTTGAGTAAGAAAACAACACAGCTGAAGATATTAGCAGGGTAATGTACTGCTTCTCTAAATTAAATATATCCCTCATGTTTATTCAGACAGTCTGCCCTGTATTGCACGCAGAGTGCGAAAGGTTGGAATTCTGATATTTTCTTGGTTTAATTTCAAAAATATTTTACAGATAGTATCACAATACCAAACATCAAGCCAAGGGTTTAACAATAAAAAAWWTTTTTTTAATTTTAAATTGAATGCACATGCTTAACAAAAATCTAATCAGTACTTTTAAACTGGATACATATGACTATAAATGCCAGTTTCTAATGCACTTTTTCAGATGGAAATCATTGGGGACCGTTCTGAACACTGGCTTCCAGGAGTGATGTGCTTGTCAGTGAGAAAATTTGATAAATCACTGAAAATGGCTTTGCTGTGGTTTCTGTGCATTGCACATGGAAAACTTCTTTTTTTGTCAGCTTTTTTATAATCCAGGGGTAAGGAGGGACCATCAGAATGGAATTGTCTGGGACACTGTCTAGCTGAATCCCCGAGATTTAAGTTATGTGGTGTAATACTAACATTTTTGTAAGTATTGAGACACGAGAGCTTTGGATCAAGGTTAACAAGTGGAAAACGCTCGTTTTTCAAAGTATTTAATGTTCCTGTTCGTCTGGATTAAATGCCTCAATTCATGAACTTCTTTCCCTTGCGCTTCCTAGATTCCAAACCCGCTGTTCGACCTGGCCGGCATAACATGCGGACACTTTCTGGTGCCCTTCTGGACCTTCTTTGGTGCGACCCTCATTGGGAAGGCAGTCATTAAAATGCACATCCAGGCAAGTCCATGCCCTGTTGCCGCRGGCTCTGTCTTTGCGGAGCCCCTCACACCGCGGTGGTTCGTGCTAGATTCTGGAGTCTCCCTTCCTGACCTGCGCTAATGGAAATTAATTTGGTGCAAAGGATTTACAATAAAGGATCTGCTCGGCTTCTTACCCTCCAAACTGAGGCAACGGAATAATTTATAGCAACGAGCTAATGAGCTCGCTGCCTACACCACTCAGGAAATTGGTGGTTAGCCAAGTTATTTACCTACGGTTTTTACCAGACTGAAAGGACTTTGTACTAATAATGAACTTGCCTTTTTGGTAACAAGTACTCATTTCGAAGAGCGCTGCAACCAGCCTTTACCAGCTAAGCAGTTCTTTTAGATGTTCTCTTTTATTGCAGTAAAATGCATAAGGAAAATCCCAGGCCTATCAGGTCCTGCCGTCTGCGGAAAGCRGTCTGAGGGTTAGTCTGTGGGTCATAACTTTTGAACATGGTTAGTAATTTCTGATATACTTGATCTGGGATATTTTTAAGGGCCTGATTGTAGAGAGGGTCTGTTCAGTCCTTGTCACTAACGTAAATGCATCACCATTTTGTCCAGCACAGGGTGGAGGGCTGATCCCCTGGAGATGTTCTCCTGGTAGCGGTGTGGTTAGATGKGGCTATCATGAGCTGCATCACTTGATTTGTAATAATTAGAATCAGTGTTCTCAGCTGGGGCTTTTTTTTTTTTTTTAGTGTCTGCATAGTGCTGATGCAGTGACTGTATCCAGGCTGCTTGGAAATGTTTGCTGTCACTACATTAAAATAGCAGAAGCTGACAGAAGTATAAAATTACTCTTTGAATACCCTCCCCAAGCGGCTTAAAAATCTCTTCCTTGAATAGGAAACTTCAAACTTGATCCTTTTCTTTTTTCCCCATCTTTTTGGGGAAATAGTTATTTTACTCTACACAACRTTGAAATGGAAGATGAAGTGGCTGCAGAAATTGTTTCATGTATTGTGATAGGATTGCTTTTTCTTCACACAGGTTTTATTGCTTGATACTTCTGCTTTTAAATATGTGTAAAGATAGAATTTGTTCTGGCAGTGGAGAAAAGACTCAAGTGAATAGTACTCGTGTAGCATTCCCTTTATTTTATTTGCCTTGTTTAGCGTACAAGAGTGCTTGCTGTGTAACTTAAAGTGCTCTTCACTCCCAAGTGACAAGTAACAGATCTTTCCTGGTGTCTTGTACGGCTGGTGAATCATTTCATTTTCTACACATATTTAGCTATGAGATTTTTATTTTCTACGGTGTTCTACTTGAAGCATAGGATTGTGCAATAACCTTGATTTTTGTAGTGATCTTGCTGTTGTTTGGCCTTTAGGAAACGTAACGGTTGTGCAAAGGGCTCTTAAAGAAATCTTCTGTAGACAGGAAGCTGGTGGCTCTGATGCAGTGGCCATCCTGGAGCTGCTTTTAACTGGCCTCTTCCTCTGGACCACAGAATCATTCTGTGTAGCTCTAGTCACATCCCTTATTCCCAGACTAGTGAATGCTCTTCTCATTAGGTCATGTTTAATTCATTTAAGGAGACTATGGGAACTGTGTGTGTGTATATACTCACATCTACACATGGTCTTGCTCACTCCTGGTGAATGAGCAAGCTGTCGAATGTGACAAAAGAACTAGCAAAAGCTTTTCTTAATAAAGTGTTACCACTTTTGTAAGGGAGGTGAATGGTAAACTTACAGGCATTGCAATTCCGTGCAAAGTCCGTCCTGTGTTAGAATTGTCTTACTGTGTTTCAAATATTCTGTCGCATTAGAGCAATAATAAGTGATAATTAAGTGCTATATTTATTTTTTAGCAGATACTCAAAGGCTCTTATTCTTCACTAAGTATTTCTGTGTTATGCTTCTCTCTGAAGCACATAAATTAGGGGCTAAAATATTTATTATTTTCACTTTTGTGTTCTTTAAGTTCAGGGGATGTGAATTCTTCTGCACAGTGACTGTTTTTCCATTATAACATTGTTGACTGAATAAAGTGACCTTGAGCTTCTGGGAATTTAGGTTTGGGGAGGATGCGAATGGTTAGTAACACGAGCTACAAAAACATTGCAAGAAATGAAATCTATGAGGAAATAGAATAATAGAGTAAATAGCTTTCCTCTGTTCTGCCTCTTGAAAATAGTATTAAAAAACAAAAAGGACCTTGAAAGAAGATTGAAGGGAAAACTATCTGTAAATGCTGGAGGATCTGCTGAAGTGGAAAAGAACATGAGTTGTCTGTGCTTCCCTTTTGATCAAACATTTCGCTAACTGATTTTTTCCTTCCAACAGAAACTTTTCGTTATTATAACATTCAGCAAACATATAGTGGAGCAGATGGTTTCCCTAATTGGGTGAGTAATTCTTTAACACAATAATACCTATACTCATTATGTGGAAAAATACTGTAGGACTTGAATCAGATGTGCTGAAAATTATCCTCTACTTTAAGTGCGAGCTTTGGCCAACAGCTAATTTGCGACTCACCTCGAAGGCCTGATGTACTTCAAGAAATATGATAGCACAGTCAGATGGCCTGAGTATATAATACCTACGTTTAGCTTTCRCCCAGAAAGGTGATAAACTATTCCAATAATAGATAGGATTGCAACACTTGTAGCTGCAAATAGATTGTTTTTATTCTCTCTTCAGTGCTGCATTGTGATCCCATGACAAAAAAAAAAGAGAGAATTGTTGTGATTTATACAATGTCCAAAGTGGCTGATAAATGTTTTCTATAATTTGACTTCATATACTAGACCTCATACACTTAAAATAMGTAATGTCTGATAAAGTGTCATGATTAGAAGCTTAGTATGTAAAATAGTATCTCTGTTCTACTGAGGTTTTTTAATAGGTGAAATCACAGTTTTTGAGGCTAAACTTTTCCTATTTTGAGAAAGCTTGTCTTTTTCTTCCTCTCTGGAGCAATTTCTTTAGCAAGGGATTTTTTTTCTTTTTATTAAAAATTTTAGTTTCCAACAAGAAAGTAGGAAAAAACAGATAACAGTGGGATTTAGAAAACAAATAATCTCCCTAAATCTATATATTTCTGTGTTCCTCCAAAGGATTTGAAGGAAGGCTAGAAACTGATGATGAAGTGCTAGTTTTTTGCCTCATATCTACCTGTTCAGTCATCAATTATGTGTAATTTTAAATTCCATTGCTGATACTAACACTTCCTGCTTGGTAATCCAGCAAATATGATCTCAACGGTGCCTCTTTGACCATGAAGCAATTCATGAAACTTTTCAAAGAAAAACAAAATGTTCAACTAAGTAATCTCAAATATATGCAACTAGTAATCTTAAATATATGCAGCTAGATAGACTCAGTCAGTGTTTCGCCACAAAACTGTACTTGTTCAAGGAACAATTGTGTGCTTGGGAGGAAAAGCTGCTGCTTTTTTGTCTGATYAGACTCCTGTAATGTCAGGAATGCAGGTTTAAAGTTTTCAGTGCGATTCTCTACCATTTGAACAGAAAAGGGGTCTGTTTGCKTGTTTGTTTATTTTTTAACTAGATACCTGATATAGATAGCCCAAGCATAAAATAAATTCTGAAGGGGGTTTTACTTTTCCAAAGTGTTTTGGTTATATGGACATAYTGAGTGGTACTTCACGACCCAAACTGAAGTGACTGTGTTCACATTAACAAAAAAAAACACACCCAAAGAACAATTTTGGCAGAGGAATGTCTGGAAATCGCTGCTTTCAAAATATGTAACCTTGCAGTGGTAATGCTTTACAAAGGGCACGGGGCGTCGGAAAAGACGTTCTGGGGCATTTCACTAATGAAACAGATCCTGACTTTATGACTTCCTGGTCTTCTGATTGGGAGTCTGGTTTGTAACAAACTTCAAAATGAATTTGTTGCTTTGAACGTGTTTTTAACAGAGGAACCGTGGCTGCTCTTGACAATGATTAGTTCACTTTTCGTACCGTGAACCACTGCAGACAATTTATTTCCTTATTTTTGAGCAATGCTGCTGCTAGGTCAGATGCATTTCCAAGACTTTGCTCTCCTGCGATCGTGGAGCCAAAACTAGTAGTTTTTTCCTACTTCATCTGTCTTGGAGATAATTTTGCCTCAAATTACTTAGAATGCGTTCACAAGAGCTCTGCTGGATTCGGGTTTTATTAGATGGTTGATGTCAGAGTTCAGAAATGTTCTCGGGAGACAGAAGGCTCTTTGGAATGTCCCGGTAGCGTTGACTTTTCTCAAACCGTCTGCTAGCATTACCTCATCACGGCTTTCCAGAGCGGGGCGTAAAGCGTGTTCAATAGCAGCTTGCCCTAAAAGCATTACTAACAARAATGAAAACCTAAGTCCGTTTAATAGCCAGTAACCTTATTTTAATCAAACTCAGGCCGTCAGTTTGACTTGTGACTTTGGGCTATTGCTTTTGCACCTAGGCAAATATCTAAGCACAATGCTTTAAAATAAAAACCATATTAATATAGAGGATAAATGAAATGTAGGCAGGAGATTAAGCTGAGGCATCAGAGAATTAAGGTCTCAGAATATTTGATTTCTTCTCCAGACAGGGGTGTTTGGTGACTGCCTGAGTCTCAGAGTAATAGTAAAACTGGTTCACCTGTGGATGTTTTCTGTGGCTCCGTAGCTGCTTATTTGTAGCTGCTGCTCACACGGGGCCCAAAACCTGCCCTCACGTGGGTTTTTCTTGCTTAAGGTACTTTGGTTTTATACTGTCATTGTCTTGGGTCTCCGTTACGAAGGGATCCTAAAATACTCCTGGTATTAATTAAACACAAGAGGAGGAAAAGAAAAAGATGTGATGGACAGGCAATTGAGATAGGCAGTGTTTTCAGCCCAAATTTAAAATATTGGCAGTGTCTAGTGTGAAACCTGCCCAGGACAGTGGGAGAGGCCCCAGCAAAGCCCCCGGCAGCCGGGGTGGTGAGAAGGGACGCGGGAGGGTTTAGGGGGCTGAAACGGGTGGTGATCGAGGCTGGAAACCAAAGTTGGGCAGCAGAGGGGCTGGTGGTGCCCAACCTGCTCTGCCAGGTGTGCCTGGAAACCTCATTATTGCTGGGAAAATGCTGGGAAAATGCTGTGAGCGGATCGAGTTCTCCCTCACGTTGCATTGCTTTTGTGAGCCCTCAGTGGAGAAAGAGGGTGTATAAGATTCTTTTATTTTCTGTGATTACAGCCAAGTTTAACCTGCTGGTCATCCACATAAAATACTTGAGTGCTGGTTTTAGGCCCGTGTTAGCCCATTCAGGGTGTTYAATTGTGTGCGTTGTGGGTTTTTGTTTGTCTCTCAAGACTTTCCACTTGCTGCTGCTGCCTGCAGCCGCGGCCTTGTTCTTGGAGTCGCAGTGGGCAGGTTGCTTTTAAGCACGTGCATGGTTGCTTTGGGGTGGCAGTTTCCAACGCGGATTAAGAATTTATCCCAAATTGTGGCCACCAAAGGGTCTAGGTGCATCGCTTCTGGGTGACCGTTCACAGGGGAAAAAAATCCCACTTTTTTGGGTTAATTCAGCATGGTTTCATCAACTTCTGTGCTAATGCGCTAAGAACTTCCTGGGGAAATCTGGGAAAGGGGAGCCTGTTGGACATAGCGGGAGGCCCCACGTGGGGCTCCACGTCTGCCCCCGGGAGCCGCGTTGCTCAGCGGGTGTCTCCAGGGGTTCCGTTCCTGCCGTTGGAACGATGCTCCGAGAAGAGGGCCGGGGTTCTGTAGCGCGTCCTCTGCCTTCGCCGGCGCTGGTTGGGCCGTGGGTCCCTGCCGGGGGACTTAGTCCCAGCTGGTTCTTGCGAGGAGCATCACGTGCCTGTTGTGGGGAAGAACAAGGGCAAATGACCCGTGGGGGCTGATACGGCTAGAAACCCTGTGGCGTAAATATTTTTTTCTCCAAGAACAGCACCCGTTTGCAGATTTTAGATTGTTTCTTTAGGATATCTAGTATCTAAACGGAGAGTGCGTAGCAGAATTCACTCCCATATGACGTGAAATGGCTGGGAAAGTGGATAGCTCAGGAGGGCCTTGAAAGCCTCCTTGGCGGAGGGAGGGATTCGGGAGCGCCGCTGGCTGGTCCCATCCCAGCCGCGCCGGCCAAGCTCCCAACCCGCCAGGCTCTGGAGGGACACGGATGTCAGTGAAAACCCTGGCATTAAAAAGCTTCCAGTGGATCCCAACGGATTTATAGACGTTTATTTGCAAAAGGCTTGTGGGATTTACCCTCGGAGCAAGCGAGGGGGGTTTAAGCTGCGCGCGGAAATGGGGCCGTGTCTTTAAGCTGCAAAGAGAAGTTTCGTTAGGAGGAGCGGGAGGGAGCAGAGTTAAGGCCAGAGTTCAGAGATGCATCACAATCCCTGCGTTAGAAGGCGTTGACTTCAGCATGGCAGAGCATCCTAGGGAAAGGYGCTTCGGGAGCAGCATGGATAACAGGAGTGCTGGAGCGTTGCTCCGGATCCGCAAACGTGCACCGGTTTTGTCTCGCCAATCTTCAACTAACTTTTATTTTATCCTGTTAAACCCAAGTGCATCTGCTCTGCCAAAGCAGCGTCTCTGACAGAAGAGGCGTCTCCCGGCTCCGGAAGGGCTTTCGGGGCTGCCGTTCTCGCGCGGGGCCGGGAGAAGCGGCAACCGGAGCCGTCCCCGGAGCCGCGGCCCGGCTGAGTCAGGCCGGGGGCTGAGGCCCGACGTGACTCAGTGCGCAGGGGCCGGGCATTGGGGGAGCCGCGGGGAAACGGATGGTTTAAATACTGTGAGAATCTTTATCAGCACAGGAAATGACAGCTCATTAAAATACTACCCCCTCCGCCTGTTTAGATCACTGTCTGGAAAGAAATTAACCATTGCAGGTGCGGGCGGCTGGCGTGGGCTCCGCTCGCGGGGCCCCACGGCCACGTCGGCCTCGCCTAGACCTTTCCAGGAGGCTGATGCCACGAAGGAACAAAATCACCCTCTCCTATTGCAGGAGGGATGGCYGAGATGGTGGCTCTCACGGAGCCTTTGGGCTGCCCCATGGCCTTTTCGTGTGCCCCTGCAGGGGAATGTGGACGGACACAGGGATCCAGMCGGGGGAAGCTCCAGCGTGGCAGACGGGGCTGCCACGTGGGATTTACCGGGGGCTGCAGGCCGGGAGGTGGGAGCCCTGCCCAGGAGCTCGGGCCTAGTGGCCCAGCTGGCCCGTCCTAAAWAGGTGTTTGATAAAAGAAAAAGGGAGGAGGAGGAGCTGGGAGAGGAGGGCGCAGGTCCCTGCTGAGCGCGGGTCCTGAGCTYGTCCTGCTGTGGGTGTTCCTGAATTCTGACCCGTAGATTAGGGGCGTTCAGTCAAGCTGAGTGACTTGTGGTCCTAGGAATCGCGGAGGGAAAAGTGTCCTTTCAGGAGTGAAGCTCCTTTGGTGAAACGGCTGTAAAGAAGCGGGTTTAATGCTGGTAAAAACGTGAGTGGCTGAAGTGCTGTGGAACTGTGCTCTGGGTCGAGCAGGCACGGGGGAAAYGCTGCCTCGTCCGATGCTGCTGCTGATGGCGTTTGAGGAAACTCTTAATGCAGTAAAAAGACTCTGATAAAAAGAGGCATTTTCCAAAGTTCTCTTGTGTGATTTCATTACTAGTGGCCTGTGTTCCTGGTTCAGATATTGGCAGTCGTTATTTTAAAAGCAAATAAATTGTGTATTGTTAACATACTATCTTACTGGAGCGGGAACGGATCCTGTACAGCTGATACTGTCAAGACCTGCCCGTGGTTGAGATGATTTTAGCCCAGCAGTTCAGTTATCCTGGCTGTGCGGTGCCCTCCTTCCCGCAGCGGGGAGGTTTTGCTCTCCTAGTGCAAAAGGCTGCTTGCTTTGTTTGGATAGAAATCACATCTCTTAATTAAAAAATCTAAAATGCAGCTGTTTAATTTCAAATACTAGGTAATATTTTTGGAAACAGACTTCAGCAGTACTTTTTTTCAGTGAAAGCAAAATTCTTAATGGGTGTTTTTGATAATGCTAGAATGTAAATACATATAGTTTTTGATAATGACTGTTTTTTAAGCCCTGACGAAGGTAGAACTTTTTTTTTTTTCAGTCTGTATTGAGTCTCAGTTGCTCACAAAACATTTGACTTTAGTAGAAGATCAGAATAGATTAAAAGCCAAGTTTGGGTGTAAGAATGTAAACTGCTTTTGTGAAATCTCTTCTGAATCGTCATTTCTTCGGAAGTGTATTTTGTACAAAAAAAAAAAAATCCAAGCTATTTTTTCCGAATCTTGCTGAAGACCCCAGCCAGGCTCTTTGTTCTCCCACCTCCTCCCGCTCCCTGAAWAACTGCTGAATCCCAGGAAGGAGGGAGAGCAACAGGAACCGGGGAGAGCAATGGGGAAGTTGTTTCGTTGCTTGTTTTCAGAGGCGAATCACAGAGAGACTTCCCACAACTTTTTTTATTATTATTTTTTATTTTTCCCCTTTTGGTCACAATTCTCCCCCTTGTCTCTGAGGTCTCTTGCATTTTGTCACCCCCYCGCCCTTGGTAGCAACAGGGTTAGTGAGTTGTAATTGGACAAAATGAAACTTCAACATCTGCAGCGGGCAAAAAGGTGATGTTGCCTTTTAGCTGTTGGGTGATAAAAAAGATCATTTGGTTAAATGGCTGAACTTTGAAAAACTCCAAGAACTGACCAAAATGACCCCACTGGGAAGAAGGAGTTTTATTTCTGGAACTGTGGGCACATGTAGAAGTTTATTTTCTCTGTGTTAGCCTGCTCCATTTTAATGCTAATGCACTTAAGCGTGTACACTTAGTGGATTTTAGTTTTTAGGGCTGAAGTGGTGACGGGTTTGGCGCGTGTTGCAGGCTGCGAGTCCGGGGTCCTGCCGTTCGGGATCTTGCCGGGCCCCAAAGCGGCCTCGCTGCACTGCAGTCCTTAGTCATGATTGCAAAAGTGAGAAATGAGCAAAAGGCCGAGGGAGGAAATTTTGCAATGCAGAGGTGACGCACGAGGATCCCCTCGAGCTGCCCGAGGTCGGTGCTGGTTCTGTCCTGCTGCTCCGGGTCTCTCSGGCACCAGCTTAGGTCAGTTTTCAGGGCAAAACATGGAGGAATTAACCGTTCTGTTAATCATTCATCTGTCATCATTTCAATAGTCCTAATCTCATATTCATGCGAAGGTTTAAAAGAAAAGCGTTACCTCTAGTGGCTTTCTTGGGCTTCCAGATGTCATTTGGAGGGAAAAAAAAAAGGTGGTGATTTTTACTTTAAATTGATTTTTTTTTTTTAACCTGTGACTCGTCGTGACCAGCGAGTCATTAGGGGGTTTCTCAACACGAGCGGAGTCAGATTCGGACAAGAGGATGTGAAGAGCTGGATATTGCCGTCCGGGTGCCCCGCTCGCTTGGGAAGCATGCAGTGGATGTGCCCTGCTCCCGGGAAGCTCCGGCAGCAGCCCGGGCACAGAATCCCCACCCGCTTGTCTCATTGGGGTGGTGAATCAGGAGGGGAGCGGGGATTTATTTTATTTTAGTTTAGTTTAGTTTAGTTTAGTTTTACTTGCAAACATGTTTGGGGAAAAAAGAAAATTGCTTACCCTGGGCTAGTGAAGGAACTAGGTTTAATAGAGTGTAATAGGCTTTGGTCCGTGCATTTCATTATTGGCTATTGGTTCTGAACTTCCCTTTAGTTGGGGAAAAGGGAATGGATGTTGTGTCCAGAATAAATAAATGAGATAAAAAATAAAAATAAAGGARATGGAGGGGAAGTCATGTTAGCAGGTCAGTAGCTGAGGGCCGSCCGCCCTGGTCCTGTGAACGGGGCTGAGCCTCCGCTGGTGTCTCTATTGCTCTAGYGCTTGTTCAGACTCAGGTGACTTTTCTTTTTCTTATTTTTTTTTTTCTTTTTTGATGCTGAAGCTGCGCGGATTTCTCAAGGAGCGAAAAAGTATAAAAGGCGGCAAAGCGAGCAAAAAGAAACAAAAATTAATAAATAAAAATGTCCTGGAGCCCAACCTGGCTCCGGCGCTGCGGGCACTGCGGGGGGGGCAGCGGCGCTGGGGGCGATCGTGGGGGTCCCCCCGGCCCTGACACCCCCCCCACCCCCCCGCTTTGTTCTTTGTTCCCGCCGGCGGCAGGAGGGGCGGCCCCGCCCGCGCGCGGATGACGCACGAATTGTCCTTATAAGGACTTGGCCGGCGCCGGGGCCGCCCCCGCCGCGCGCGGGGGGGACGCGCCCCCGGCGGCCTCTGTTTTAAGCGGCGCTGACAGCGGCCCCGGCCACTTCCTCGCGCGTCGGGGCGAAGCGGCGGCGCCGGCACCCGCGGACAGGGGCCTCCGCCGCGGGCAGCCCTGTCCCCCGCGGTGTCACCGCCGGCCGTCACCTCCGCGCGCTTTGCTTTTAAACAGATATATATATATATATATATATATGCACATCTATATACACTTTTTTTTTTTCTGAGCATTTGCGGAAATACCGTATCCGTTTCAGCAGCATGAGCTGCAGAGTTGAAGTATCCCTTGTAGCGGGGGTATCTGCTCCCCCACGCAGCAATGCCCTTCTGTAGCTTGAGCTGAACTTTGCTCTATTTGGGTCAAAGTGGTAAGTTTAAAAAAGAAAAATGTTTTTTTGTTTTTTTGGTTTTTGTTCCCCTGTTTTGCCTCCTCCTCCGGGATGGACTTTGCACCAGTGCTGTCCCAAGGGTAGGTCCTTCTCTTCAGAAGCCGTTTCGGGAGTACTTGGAGGCCCAGAGGCTCAAGCTGCGGCACAAGCAGGACAGCGGAGCACCCCAGGTAAGAGCTCCTGTCCCCCCCGCTGCCCCTCTGCCTTTACCGACCTGCGCCCAGCTTTGAGATGTGCAGGGGCCCAGGGAAGAGCTAAAAGTCCCATTTTAAAGTAGATGGGGATTGAAGCTCATGCTGCAGTCGTGAGCAGCTGGGCCGAGACCCCCAGGAGAGCGAGGGAAGCAGCAACCCCGGGCCCTGGGCTGGGCTTGGATCCCTCCTAGCGGGTCCTCTCTGGGAAGGAAGTGGAAGCTGCATTTACATGTGAAGCAATAGTGGCTCCCAGCAGCCGTCGTTCCCAGAGTATCAGTGGGATCCATGTCCAGCTTTTACTGGCCAATAGGAGAAACAAAATCCTGAGCTCAAATGCTCAAAGGAAAAGCAAACAATGGTGTTTGGACAAGGTACAAAGGAACAGAGGTATTTAGTATGTTCATACAACATATTAAAGAAGACTTTTCAATGGGGAGGGAGTGCTTTTGTAATTGCAATGTGAGATTTCAAAGCCGCTAAGGCATTATTTTATAAAATCTAAATCATACTTCTSATTTATTACTTGTCATAGTAGAAACATTTCTTTGGTCATTCCTTACCAGAAAAGAAACTCCRTTAGGGAGGATCAGGCTGGCTAAACGCACAGAGGCGTTTGAGGCGCGCAGGCATAAGGATCTTTGTGCAGAGCATTGCTGCCCTCCCCTGACGCCCTGGAAARCGCTCCCAGAGGGGCTGCCCAGGCCCCGCAGTGACCGGAGCAGCGGCAGGCGCTGCCTGGGGGATCCGGCAGCATCCACAGCGTAGGAGAGAACCAGGGTTAACCGGTGACCTTCCTGCTTCCTCTGCCCCGCGTGGGATGGGTGGCCGCGAGGGGTGGCCAGCTCCGCACTCTGCGAGTTACGAGCCCGGAGGACAGAGCCCGGATTTATTATCCCGGGGATAATAAATCACTTCCCTCGCCCGCAGGAACGGTGGAATCATCACTTGGCCTGCAGGGCATTTGGCAGCCCCCTCTGCATTGTCCTCGAGGGGACTAAAGTCAGCGTTACCGGGAGACCTGGGGGAACCCTGTCAGGCTGCACTTGGTTCCTGTTTTTCATGTGATAAAGTGYGGAATGCTGAGGCTCTTTCCCTTCACCTAGAAAGCGTGGAGTTCTCCTTTGTGCTGTGCTCTGATCTTCATTCTCCTCCTTGTTTTGTCTTTTTGTTTCTTCAGGGGGAAAACTGGCTTTCGTGGATGTTTGAAAAACTGGTGATTGCCATGGTTTGTTATTTTATCTTATCTATAATCAACTCCATGGCCCAAAGCTATGCTAAACGACTGCAACAGAAGATGTACTCTGAAGAGAAAACCAAATGAGCCTGGAAAAAAMCATGGAATGGGCTTTAGCAGACATGAAAAATTACATGTCTTTCCATATGTTTAAAAATCAGCATTGTTCCAAACTGGGAAAAACTTTTTAACATCAATTTTCAACTATAACATTTTGATTTTCTTTTGAAAGTAATTTGGCTATTAGAGCAGACCTTTCWTTGACAAACTGATAAATGTTAAGGTAAGGTATAAATGCTTTACTTGTCTGTTGTGTTCCACGGGATGAGCAGTGTGATGTTAAACTGGTGTTTAACACGGCTGTTGCCTGTCCAAATTACAAAACTGATAACTTAATACTTAGCTGTATTCCAKTTCCTGGTTTAACTTTCAGACTGGCCCAAGGGTAACTTTCTTTTTGAAGGGTGGCTCTTTTGCTTTTTCCATAACCTTCCAGACCATCACAATGTATACAAACGAGTACAGGCRGATAGAAACTCTTGCATGTCCCTCATGGCACCGCCCTTCCACGCGGACTCTGCAGTCCATTGCATCGCACGTGCTCTCAGTTGGAAAAGCCGCCCCTTCAAACGTGGTAATGATGTTAGCAGGGTTGATCGATGTCAAAATGCTGAAGCTGACTTTTTTTATTCTGTATATTTAGAATGAAGTCAAGATAAAACTTTATAAAGTCATCTTTGATCATTCCAGAATTTCTCGTGTCAGTCTTTTTAAGCTGTTCCTCCTTTCCACCTCTGTGTACTCAGTTTCTTTATTCAGCCGTAATCCTGTGACCCGCATGCTTTACTCATCCTTCCTGCACAGGCGGTGCTGAAGCCCTTTGCTCCTTTTCTCTCCCTGCTCTTTTCCTCCTTACGAACTTCTCGCTTCGCAGAAGGAAGTTGCCGGCCTGTGACCTGGCCCCTTGCAGTGCAGCTCAGGGGTTAAAAAGGGCAAGTTAAACAGCAAGCTGGATTTGTTAACCTAAATTCCTCTTGTTTGTCACTGATCACAGCACCATGAGTGATGCAGGAAAAGAAAGGGGGGAAGGAGTGTAAAGTTTTCAACTGAAAACAAATTGCACATAAAATCCAACAATGATATTTAAGAACGGCTTTAGAGAGCCTCAAACYTAACACTTTAAAATTAAGATATTTTGAAAATGTTGTTATGGACCAGTGCATGTTCTGTTTTTAATGTACATGAACATAAATATTAAAACAAAGCTTTCTTCCCTCTTTAGTAACTAAATAACCGTTCCGCTGCTACGGTGTATGTAATGTGTCTCTAGTAATTCTTGAATTAGGGCTTTTGGTTTTTATCCTATAGGCCAGGAACAGGAATTAATCTGAGTCTTGATTAGTGTTACCAAAGGCAGCACGGGAGCACCAAGTAGGTTAGAGCCTGCTCTCACTTAGGTCAGGGCAGATCTCCGGCGCGGAGTGAGACTCTGTCCCGTGTTCAGTCCTGCCTGAGTGTCCCCTGTGTTGCCACCCGCCGCGGCATCCTCATGGCCCTACCATCCTGTCGGATAGCTTATCAGACTGATGTTGACTGTTGGATCTCATGGCAACAACAGTCGGTAGGCTGTCTGACATTTTGGTATCTCTCATCTGACTGTTTGCTCATCCATCTCCAGCTGTTGCCATTGAACATCAACAGCACATAAGTGTGTTGCACAGAAGTTACGCAGTGCAGCAGCCTGCAGCTTGTAAATTAGCTTTCATCCCAGGTGTGCGTGAGGTTTGTACCGCTTACTTTGTTTGCTTCGTATAGAACCTTAACTGACGATGTTGCAGAATGAACGGGGAGTTCCAAYGTGGGCTTCTCTCAGTGGGATTAAATATCTAAAACTCTTGAATGCTGAGACAATACAAGATGCTTAAAAGCACAAAGGCCATTTATTTCCCATGTGCATTTTTAAAAAAATTAACAGTATTTCTTAAGTCTGGGTTCTGTGATTTTTTTTTTTTTTTTTTCCCCCCTTTGGCCTAAGCGTGGTCTTTGAAAATAATGTAACAGGGAAGTATTTCTGAGATGCACATGCAGAAAAAATGGCTGTTTCTGGTATTTCACTTTTTAGTGTACTAAAACTTTTAAGGTTGCACTTTCTGGTRAATCACATATCAGCAGTTTGTACCTGCTTGTATTTCTTAAGGATACTTTGGACTAGTGAAGCAGCTGTTCGCTACCTMCCTGCTTTTAACGGCAGTTCCCCCCTACTCCCCTCCTCAGCTTTGCCAGGGGCCTTAGGGACACTGGGAACTACACAGCTCCGGTAGAGTCAAATGAGGGTCTGTGTAGCAGTAATAATAATAATAAACCCTCTTACTAGTGCTTGTTCCAATAAAATATGACTTTTAAAATGCTTTACTGTTCTCYTATAATTGTTTCCTTGCCTACTGGAGAATTGCTAGGTAAACTGAAAGTTTCCCTGACTTGTACTGAAATATATGTTTACGCACACATAGTCAGAAATATATTGATTATACTGTGAGTTGTTTGTGTCCATTCTGATGAACTATGCTGTTATTTTGAAGCTTTCTAAAATTATTTAAAGAAGGGACTGGTTATTCTACTTGCTTCTACCCAAGCGGCCACTGGAAGATGATCTTATAAGACCTCATTAAAAGGTAATAACACAAACRAAGGTTCTGCAAACCTAATGAGATTTGCAAATGGATAGTTTTATGTTTGTTTAAATAAACCAACAAAAACTGTTTCTTGGTGGTTATTTCAGCCGGATTGTTTCTGTATATTGAGCTTGTGAAACCTGTTGTCTCACTCGCTCTACAGTGGGTGGACCTAGAGGATACCTCTGTGGTTTATGTCTCCAGAGGACGACCTAAAGCCTTGAGTGTTTCCTCTCAAAACGTGTGTTTTGTAAAGACTGAATTTGGTTTTCTTTGTGTATATTTCAAGGTACATCTTGGAARCAGTCAATCATGCAGCTGAAACAGGGTTAGTGAGTAATCGAAAATGAATTCTGTTACAAGAGCAACAATCTTAGCTGATTTTTCTGGCAATTTGGACGCAGAATAAAGTAGCTGTCAGCCTGCCGATTTAAGCAAGTGAATTGGAGCTGAGGTCAGAGGACCTTGTAGTTGATCTTTCTCTTTCACTGCTTTCTGCTTGACCTGAGGTGCTCAGGAGCCCAGGTGAGATGGGAGCACCCTGGCCTGCCCCTCTCCCTGGCAGCCCGTGCTGGRATGGCAGGAATTGCCGTGATTTAGGCAAAGCTGAAAACGCTGGGCTGGTTTGTGCCAGGCCAGAGCACTGGGCACACACAGGCAGTATCAGATGAAATTTTCCAGCTCTGCAGTGCCCTGGAGGGCACAGAGGGGCCAGAGGCCCTGTCAGTGGTTGTAGTTTCTTACCTGCAGACCCAATGTCGTTSAAGCAGCTCCCTCTGAAATTGCACAGCTGCCTCTTCATGCTAACAGAGACTTGTCACTACTACTTGGACATGGCTCGGTGCTGTTCCAGACTGTCCTTCCCTGCTGAGCTTTTGGGTTTCACTATGTTTGTTAAAAGCTGGCCTCCCATCTCTCTGCAGGCAGTGTTAATTGCAGCCATAAATACTGAGGCTTGTTCTCTGATTATCAAGCATAAATAAAAATATTAGTGCTCAAGACCRATTGCAGGTGTAATAAGTGGTGACTGGGTGCATTTCCCGGAGGCACGAGTAAAGGTAATTGCAGTTTTCTTTGAAGCACGTTGTTAAAAAAAATGCTTCACAATCAACAACTAAAAGTTGAATGTAATCATATGCAAGATAATGAAATAGCTCTTTGGGGAGTTAAGATCTGTTTTTCTGTAAGTCGGGTCAACGGGGTGCCTATTCTGTAGGCCCTTTGCCTTCAGGAGCGCAGCAGCAAGGGGGGGTGTGAAAGTGGGAGAGCAGGAGCCGGTTTTCTTGCTGGGTTCTAACCYCTGGCTCAGCAGCCTCGTCCAGGTGAGGGTTTAATTGCTGGATTGCCAAAACCTTTTCAGGAAAGAGGTAGTGAAGCAACTGCTCCTCCTGTGCAACACCCTGCTAATGCAGTCAGAGCCAGATTGAGGGGTAAATATTTGCATATGCTTCTGCAAATTCCTTTTWAAAGAGATTATGCAGGAAAAACTATCCGAGCCTGCTGTGACTTTCTTAAATATCTAATTGAGAGCATGAAATGCTAGCGACCTAGTATTTCTTTTATCCATTTTGTTTGCTTATTGGTGCATCCATTTAGCCTTCTCAAAAGGTGAGAAAACTGTTCTACTTGTGGCATGAATGGAAGAGACTGCAACAACYTGGGTCTCATGCTCTCATCAGGTGTCCAGAAGATGTCAGGCTGTTACACCCTTCAGGTCAAAGCAGATGAGCTGCCCAGCAGCTGCAAGGGGCTCCTTGCCATGTGCCAAGAATGCAGCAAGAGGCTGTTGAGCTGTGAAGTTATTCTATTTGCTGCTAATGATGTTAACTGAGTTTGAATGTGTAAATGTGAACCTGTTAAGTGGGCCAAGCTTTGTTTCAGTTTGCCTTTAACTTTTCTCCTTTTCTGTTGGAGGTTTATTACTATTATTCATTTATGGAATGACTAAAAGAGCTTTAAATCAAAGGTCATCTTTCCTTAAACCTCATTTGGCAAACTGTTCAGATATAGCTAGCTTAACATGCTGCATTTTCCGTGTCTCAAGGGAGTTGCTGGTTAATTGCTGCTCTGGTTTCCCAAGAAGTACAGATGAGTTGCCCAGGCAGTTGGTAATAAGGAAACTAGCTGCTGTTTCCTGATGAAAGGTGAGAGATAGGAGCTGTCAGCTCGGCATTGTTCCCTGCTCTGGTAACTGCCCTACCAACCACACCCTTCTGACAGCCTCAAGCTTTCTCTGTCCATGTGCAATGGGCCTGTTGGTGCCTTTTCCCTGTTGAGTGCTGTGCTATTCCTTCCTGAGGAGTCCTGCAGGAGAAGGGCTGTGTTTGGGTATCTGATGAGATGCATGTCCCAAGACTTGCAGTGCAGTGACTCTGTGGTACCTTCAATTTCCTTCACATATTCTCAGGAAGAAAATGGGCAATTCTCTTAGGGAAGCTGCAGCTAACAAAACCACATGAACACTTCATCCGAGGGCCATGCTTACTGCAGAAACTCAGTCAGTTATGAAGGACGAAGTCTTTTCATCTGCGTGTTTCACAGGCCCTTTCAGCGTTTTGAGAAGGCTTCTTAGCAGGTTTGCAGTGCCCAGTGTTTCTGTGTTATCTCTGGAAGAGGCTGGATTTGCATAAAGGGAAAATACACTATTAGATTTACAAACACCTACTGATCCACTTGYTTTCATAAAATGTCACTGGCCAGTTTAGAAACCGTACTTCCTTCAGTGCCTCTCATCTGCTGCAGCGGTTTGCATGAGCTGTAATACTGAAGTAATTTTCATAAAAGCAGATTTCATTTCTCATTTCTTGATGCTTACATCTCACTTCTGTCTAGCTGACCTCTTGTGACATAGTTGCCATCCATGTGGCATTAGGAGGCTAAAGGTGGGAAGCAGCTGGAAGAGGCAAATTTAAGGTGCTGAAAACTAGCATTTAGTCAAGCCCAGAGCAATGGGTGCCAAAAGAAACTGTAGGCATTTCTTCTAAATTTGTGCTGATGCATCTGGTGATTTTGCTTCTGCTGCCTCCTTTTCACATAAACTTGTTTTGGCCATTTCCACCTATGTACAACCACCACCTGGCAACCTGCCCTGCAGCACTYGCTGCAAAATGTGGTGGCCCAGGGCTGGCAAGTGAAGTGTGGAAGCCTCCTGTCCTGGCAGCAGATTTCAGCAGTGACCGAGAGGGTTATTTTGATTRTGTTAATAATCTAAGTGCCTAAATGTTATTTGGCAGGTTTGATCCTGAGAGTCCCAACTTGAAACCTTCGTTGATGTCCATTCTGCTCAGTCCTTCTTGCCTTGGCCGGCCTTGGTGGTGCTTAAGTGTTTTTCTTTCAGCAAGTGCAGGCCTGTTAGCTGGACTCTTGTTCGGCCTTGACAGGACCCCACATGTACTAAAGCAAGTTCAGGTTTCGTTTATAAAGTCACTGAAGAATAAGCAACTCTTTCATGGCACATGTTAGGCTTGGAATTTTTTTTTTCCTTTTTTACTGTTCTCCACTGTGAAAATACTGGGTTTGTGAAGAAGCCTGTCTAAATSTTTATAGAGGAAAGTAATGTGAGAATATGAGTTAATGCCTCATGGGGAGGGAAATGAAGCTTTCTTCTTGGGAGAAGTCTTTAATTGGATTTATGTTCATCAGTTGCCAATCCTAGCTTGCTTTCTCTTCCCCAAAATTCATCTTAGGAGAAATTACTAATTTACAATGTCAAATAATTGCATAAATGCAATTGCTGACCAGATGACAAAGAATCAGGCAGGAATACAGGTTCAAATTGTCCAAAATGGGGCTCGGAGKAAAGTTCCCAGTGTTTTCTTTGCAAGCAGCAGCAATACATGACATCAGCAGTAAGCAGTTTTACATGAAAATACGTATTCTTGAACTCAGTACTGTTGTGAGCCATCTGGAGACCAGTAGCTCTGAACTGCTGCCCAGCTCTCGCCGTACTTACTGGGGACGTTAAAATGGCCTTTGCCAACCAGAAGTAGAGAGTCAGTATTTTATTACACCTTCAGTGTGTGGGATAAGGCTGCTTTCCATTTGGCTCCTTTGGCGGTGTTCTGCTTACATGTACCAGTAAATGAACTATTACATATTAAAGCCTGCTGGGCAAAAGTTCAAATTAAATCATGCCATCTGACCACAATTACAGCATTCTCAGGCAACTGAGGTGTGTTTTTGCGAGACTTTTATATAAACATTACCTTGCACACGTAACCAAATATGTGCCATAATCATTGTCACAGAACGCACCCATGTAAATGCACGTATACAGTTTAAGATGGCATCACTTTCTCATATAACTAGTGAAACAAAAGCTGATCCCTAACTGAAGTTCAGGCAAGAAATGTTGAGGGTTTTTTTTTTTTTATTAACGAGTGGCTTATTCGCTGCACTTATTGTTCTCACTTTAAAAACAAGAACCTTAATCTAGAGAAAGTCCTCATCTTTTCTTTCTTACGGTGTAATGTTCCATCTTTGAAGAAAAATGCTTTTAAGCTAAACRTTCCCCCAATTGTTATTCATAAGGGTAAGTAAAGAGTCCTGTGACTTTATTTTATACCACTAATCTGTCCTAGAAATCACTGACTGGAATTTCTCAGGCTTGTACGAACATGGGATTAAGGTCCAGATCTGTTCCATTTATTCCCTGTGGTGTGCCCATGCTCTTTACTTGAGGAATATATTTACAGCTCTTCACCACTTTTATTTCCTAATGAGCAGAAGCAGTCTCTCTAATCCCCATTTTTGTTTCTCCTGAGCTTTTTACAGTTTGTTCCCTACAGCTGGCACCGTTTGTTCCCAAGGCCACCGCGTTCCCAGCGTCCGCCCTTCTGGGAAAGGGTTAAGCAGGTTCTGCTGATTCACGGAGGTAGGTGACTCACTCCCGCACCCGGTGAGGGGAAGTCGCTGTCTAGAGGGAGAGGATTCTCACAATGAGAAATCAGAGGAGACCATTGTGAACGAAATCAGAGGAGACCATTGTGAACGTTGGGCTTGACTGAAAGAGCCGGAAAGGCTCTATAGTTAAAACTGAGGATTATCAGCACTGCAGGCAGGCGGGTTAAAGGCTGTGCAGGGAGCAGGCCTTGCGCCTGGCGCTGGCGGAGGAGAGGTGGGGTAGGAAGCCCAGAGGCTGCAGGAGGAAGCCTGGAATTTGCTGCATTGGTAAAGTTATGTCTGGGTTGTCCTTGAAAGCAGTTGAGGAAAGGCACGACTCTGTTCCTTTTGGAGGTTTTTATAAGATATGACATCCACAAATCGCATTCCTGAAGACTCCCAAGCAGTTTTTGAAGAGATGTTCTACAAAATCCGGACTTTCTTTAAAGTGCACTTGGACATGTGTATGGRGTTTTTTTGTATCTTTCATCCTTCATTACTTATCTATAGCAAATGTGCAAATGTATTATGAAATGCAGAAGGACCTGAATTATTTAATATCCTTATGAGCTTTAATTTCTCCCAGTTGTGTATCAGTTGGTAACTGGTGTATAACTTCGTCCTTTATTACTATTGATAAAAATCCTGTTCTTTTTGTTCTTTTGGATTTTTTTTTTTTTTTTTTTTTTTTTTTTTTTTTTTAGTGAAAACAACAAGTTATTTCCAGTAATCTTGAGCTCTTTCTGCTTGGCAAACCTCTTGGAAAGCCCCTTACTTGTTGCACTTGCCCCTTCTGTACTGGTAGTCAGTCTAATGATATAAGCACCAATATGTACTTAAATCCAAATAAATTGTATTTATACTACCTCAGGGCTCTGTCACTTGCTATTTGATTATCTTCAAAACATTTTTAAATTGTTTAAATTGGGGGKTTTTTTTTGGCCCTTTTTATTGTGACCAAGTAGAAGTTACTATCTTCATTAAAAAGGTCTGCTACAGTTAGACTCCTTGAATTAGCTTCCAAGCAAGCTGCACCTGTCCATTATGAAAAACAATAGTAAGATTTGATGCATTGTTCCTTGGCTTATGGACATCCTGTGTCATTCCTAAACATGCCCAAGTTTGCCTAAAACTATCAAGGTCAAGGCCATTGCTTCTGTTGTCTCGGTGATCCAGTGTTGACCTTTAATYTAACTCATTGACTTTAATTTCTAATGAAATCAAGGCCCTCTGCCAGGTTCAGATTGTCTTTGATATAATAAATTCCTCAGTAAAATAGAAAAGAACTCATCCACCTTCTAAATGTAGATGATAAACTTGAGAAGTTATTTACTTCCTGCCACTCTGACCCCTCTCYTCCTCTCCACATCCTGGGGAAAAAGAGGAATCCACCAATAGATCAAAAAATGAAGGCTTAGTTTGGAAAAGTGTGTGAGAATTTCAAAATTGAGGTCAGCAGTGAAAAACATTAACAGGAAGAAGCCTAAAAATGCATACAACAATTCCTGTCAATCTCTTCTTCAGGGCAGTGAAAAGTGCTAMAATAGCTGACACAACAGCTCTACTTTTTCACCTCCTCTCTCTCTTTTTTTTCCCCTCTAGTTTTGAGGAAATTGTGTTGTAGAAATTCACAATTTTGGCTGATGGGTATGATCCCCTTATGCTGTCTGAAAGACTGTTTCCTAAAGAATTAAGAGTATTTTCCCTGGTTTCTAATTGTAAGTAGAGGTATCTTGGCTAAACAGTAATTAATCTGTAGGCTCAGCTTTGAGCTACACAGTTCTTCATCTTTGTTTGTCAAAAATTCCTTATTGTTTTTCACATAATCACTGCTTAAATATGAAAACTTATTTTTCCTCCTAGGAAATAAATCTTGGATGTGTGTTGTGTTTCCTGATGTGGCTCAAATTTTGCAACCAAACTTAAATAACCAAAAATCAAATAATCTCCTCCATTTACTGTAAGTAACATAACCCATAAATGTACCAATAAAGACTGGATAACCAGGTTCATTTCATCTATAGTTGCAATAAGTGCCTGTAGGGGTTGCTTCATGCCCAGAATTACGAATATAGTTAGATAAYGTAATGTTATTGCTGCAATAAAGTTACTTGCTAATGTAGCAGAAACATAACTCATTGCTCTCTTTGATTTCAAGACTTATCTGTCACAGCCTTTCTAAATATCTGTACCTGACCTGTGGAACAACRAGGAAGATTGTATGTTCCGGGTAATTTTTCAGACGTGGAGCTACTTATTCTCATTTCTGATCCTGCAAGTAGATTTTAGACTGATAACGGATGAAATAGTTCTTAAAAACACTAGGGGAAATAATTTCTATGTTGCTAAACATCCTGTGCCTTTTGAAGGAGGGAGGAGGAAGAAACTCACCATACTGTCTCCTTTCCTGACCCTTTGTTCCTTGCAAACTTGATTTGCTTGTGCTGTTTATCTTAACTTCTTGTGCAATCTTTCCTCAAGCCTCTTGTGTCAAAATACCCTAGTTTGAGACAATGGTTTAAACTGATCAAAACATATCAGAAAAACCCTTGCAGTCATAAGAGTCTTTTAGCTTTGAACTACTAGGCAGTGATTTAGTGGAGAAAAAAAAAAAGTATCACAAATGAAGTCTAAAACAATAATTTTTAACTTCTAAACTCAAGTTCCACTGCAGAATTACTAAGCAGATCGGACTTCAAGTGTGACTGGATAATAATCACGAAACGATTATTATTCACTCTTCTGCTTTTGAGGGGGAATTCCTAAAACAGGAATAACTGAGTGAAAACTGATCAAGTAAACCAGACTGAGTCACTGGATTGTATCCTGTGCTCTGCAAGAAGAATATTGTCAAAATGTTCTGTCATTAATACCAAGCACATTTTTAATAGAAAAACTGAAGATATTTACTGTATCTGCTTTCTCATTCTACCCTTCTCTCCTGCATGGTCCCCCTGCTGCCTTGATTCTTATTCTCATTCATATTTAAAAATTCAGCTATAATACTATGCTATCAATATAGCTCCTAATTTACACAGGTAATATTTCTGCATAAAATAGGCTAGATKCAATTCTTATGTTGTGTTCTAATAGTTTTCCTGCTGCTAAAAAGCAGCCAAACTGTTGTTTGACCTATTTCTTTGTTTTTTGAAAAGTCTATGAGAAATTAACCTTATTTATAAGGTGCCATGAAATTTGTCAGAATCCATTGCATTAAGACTACAATCATGCCAGTGATAAGCTATTACTACAGCTATACTTAAACAAATGTGAACTTAGCTCCCATACTCACTTTCTTCACATTCAGTTATAAAATTACTTGAATCTTGTCAAGAAGACTCTCTGCCATTTCAGTTCTCACATGCCAGAACTCCTTTGCAAACAGCTGCTCCAGAGGGATCTGAGTGCTTTTGTTCCTGGTCTGGACTAAAGTGAAGAGGTAAATGAAATGAGGAAGAAAATAACAGCAAGAGTGACACCCAGTGTCTGCTGTCCTCTAACTGAAGCCTAGCAGAATTACATCTGCATTTACCTCTGTATTAATTAAACATTTAAAATCTCAATGAGACTCYCTAATAGGACAAGAATTCTATATAGCCACCTTATTAGCCACAATGGAAGTGCCTTTAACACTTTTGCTATCATTTTACTTGTTTGCTTACTTTCTAGTTAAAAGCTCAAAGGCCTGGCACAGAAAAGCATGAGGCTGTAAAGGGAAAGGGTGGTATGTGACCACCTCCCAAGAGAAACGTCCTAGAGGCTGTCTGGGTTTGTGYTTGTTTGTTTTGCGTTGGTGCATACCTATTTAATACTGAGTGTGATTATTTCTATGGAAGAAAACTTATGTTGTGAGGGAATAAATTCCAAAAGCTCTCAATATGAACTCAATATGAAACTGAAAAAAGCTAACAGAAGCTTTTATTTTTCACAATTCTATGATATTGTTGTGTAGAAGGTCTCACACAAATCTTTATAAAAGCAGAAAAATCATAAATCTGTTTGAAGCATGTGTGTGTTTGGTTGTACAGCACCATGCTACCACAATCCCTTTTTTTTCCCTGTAACTAGTTCAGTGCTCGCTCTCTACAGTCTCCTCCTTCACAGTGGCACCACCTTGTGGCAGTGGTAAAWTTTTTTTTTTTTTYTAATTCTATAATCTGTTATATTCCCAGACCTTGCATCTGAAAAGTAACAGCAGTTCTCAAATCTCTCTAAGTAATCAAAATAAATATACCTTCTGTTCTTAATATATGTATTGAAGAATATATTTATTAGATGTATTAAATAGAAGTATTACCTGCCACCATGAAYATATTCAAATCTGATTTAGCTTTCATGTTCTAACACACTCATGTACTACTCACAAAACTGCAGAACAGTTACAGTCTTAGATCGTCAGGGAAGTAGATGCAAGATCTTCCAGTGTGGTGTACTTGCAGTAAAGTGCTTGGTCGAGAACATTTTTTTTAAAAAAAAAATCACAGAGTGGCATAACTGGAGATAACCTGTTCCAAAGCCGTGAAGCTGTCCAGGAAGTTGTCCTCTTCGATCCCGTATTTAGTGTACTGGTGAATATAGGCTCTGTGGGTTGAAGTCACATCAGACATGAAGAACATCAGAAATGAAATCAGACTGTATGACTAGCATAGCATCCAAAAAAATTTGTTTCCAGTCCATAAGCACACTACTTAGTTTATATTGTTCTCTCTTGAACTTAGTTTTGTAATTCATAAACCTTATAAAACACAACAAAAAAAAAAGATAAAAGTTTTTGAACTGACCCAGGATATTTTTTCCCTAAAAGGTGCAGCATGTTTGTATACAACTTAGAAGCTGTGTGATTAATAGAAGAGTTTCCATKTATCATCTTTGGAATTGTCATTCTGGAATGTGAAAGTCTAACTTCTAAGAGTGTTTTTAGCACTGAGGAAATTGTCCAAGTGACAGCAGCAGAACTTTTGGTCTTGCTTATCCACAGAACAAGTGCTGTTCTGTATTCCCCACTTCATTACTGTAGTTCAAGAATGAAGACATTTCCTCTAAAGTGTAGGCAAAGTCCTCATGCTTATTCACCTTTGCTGTAAGGAAAAGCAATTTTCACAATGATCTACTAGAAAAGACACTTGTAGCTACAAATAACATTTTTTTTCTTACTTAGAAGCGAACATATTCCAAGCTTTTCCTACAAGCTTGTCAAGAGGTTTCAGCAGGAACTGGCTATTGCTGACCAAAGCAGCAGACTTCTCATACTTGTTAAATGCTCGTGGTGTTTTCCACAGGTTAAAAGCGTCCTGGGGGTTTAGCCATGATGTATATAGKGCTGGATCTTGGAAACTTCCTGTAGCAGAAATAGAATAGACCTTTTGACAACTGTAAAATTACAAAAACCACTTCATCTTGAAGTCAGTAGTCCTATGTGGCTTCATGAATGTACCTCACYACTGTTTTTGGCAGATCAGTTCAGGCCTTTAAAAAAAAATCTGAAAACTGATGAGCCTAGTTAAAAGGTAACTGTTTTAATTAGATTATCTAGCAGACAGAGTACTTTTGTATTATTACTTTCATATGCAAGCTATGCTCATTACTSCAAAATCAACTATATCTATTTTTAGACGATATAGCTAAGCCATGTGTATAGCCAAGTCTGTATATAGTCACATATATCAACCTCAGGCTCTTCCTCCTTCCCTGAAGTGCTTCAGGAAACATGGACATCTTAGTTGTAACTAAGTACAATAACCCTGAATGTTTATATAAGACAGCCTTAAACCCTACAATGTGCTTGTAGATGGAACATTTACCTTAATGGTGAAATATGCAGCTTTTTTGTTTTCAACTTTCAGCAGAAAACAGCATTGCAAAGAAAACAGTGGRATGTAAAACTGGAATTACTGAGTTGTTGAGTTTTTCCTTCTCACCTATGTCTGCACTGTGCATATCTTTTCCTCGCAGGATAACCAGGTTGGCAATGGAAGTATTGAAATGCAGTGGTTTGCTTGTGGAATGCCTGGTGGGAATGGAGGAGCCTGGACATGGTGGTCTTACTTGCCAATCAATACCTGAGATAARAGGAAATCAGTATTTCATGAAATACAAATTCAGACTAGCTAAGGAGTCAGATGTTAACTAATGCTGTGTCACAAGCTAAGACACTGAGTTTGTAGTTTCTGTCTGCTTAAGCAACAATTCTGGACGAGAATGTAAGCAATAAACATTGCTTAATCCAGCAATGTTTATGAAGTCTCGCATGGTAGTCACTAGTCTTAGCAGAGAAAATCTATGTTGTTTCTATAGTTAGCAATTTGCTATCCCATTCTTTGCATAACTGGAAACTATACTGAATTCTCTGTGTAAATGATATGAGAAGACTAAGCACATGACTTCTATTAGTAGAAGATGTAACAAAAATAAGCCAAGCAGAACTAGCAATCCAAAGAATGTTCCAAATGAATCATGTAAATTAAGTGCACAGTCAAAAAGTGTTGGTTTGTTTTGCATATTTTCAATAGTTATAATTAACTGAGATGTCTGGGAGCAAAAACAGGAGCAGGCTTGGAGCTCCTGTGGCAGMTGAGTGAATAGCTAAAGGAGCAGCTGGCTAAGTAGAGACAAATTCCTGCTGTCTGAACTGCTGTCCAGCTCTTTTCTGAACTGAGTGAAGCTAGTCACTGAGTGCTATAAAGCAATAAGTTTTATGTAATTTATAAAAATTTAAACTTCAATAGTGATGGCTACTAAAGATGACCAAATGCTTTTTACCTTCCTCCATTGTAGCATTAGCAATGAGCATCTGTCTTAAATGTTTGATGAGCCCAGGCCAACTGAATGTGCTGTATGCTAGGGAGTTTTCAGGCATCTGAGGTATGTTACGAAGACCCAACATCTTGAATTCAGGATGTGGAACTAAGGTCTCCATTAAGTCTCCTGCAAAAAGAAGTAACAACTGCTCGAGTTTGTGAAAAACACTTCACAGGTTAGTTAATATGGGAGAAGGGAATGAGGAATTTTATATAATCTAATATTTTAAGGTAAGAAGCAATGCATTTTGAGTCACAAAAGTGACTGCAAAATTTCCTCTGAAATATACATCAATAACTGTGATAGTTGCTCAAAATAAAAAGGGCAATAAGCTTTCCTTCCCCTCCTTTTTTTTTTTTTTGTAATCAATGAAACTGGAAGTAGGGGTTTATACTCCCAACTCTGCTACCAAACTAGGGCTACACTTCAAACTTGTTTAATCTTTTGCTTCTGTTATTGTATCCTAAAGATTGGTTAGTATCTACTTTGGTAAGAAGTGTTTGGTAAGAAGACCGGAGAACTTCTATCAACAAAATGAAGTTGTTACAGAGCTGTGTGAGAACMTCTTAGGAGTTATAATATAGTTACATACCTAATGGGTTTCTGCTATAGTGTAAGGCACTTTCTGCTGTGTAAACTGGCTGGAAAACACTTCCCAGCTGATGTGCAATGACTTGATTTACATCYCTGAAGGAGATCTGTTTAATATTCAGGAGTTGAGCACAGATCTTATGAACAACATCGTTTTCATGAACAAGAAGGGCATCTGATGAGCGGTACAGATGTGACAGAGTCAGAAYGGAGTTGTAGTTTTGAACAATGACCTGGAAGCAGAAAATTATACACAAGAGTCAAACTCGATCTCGTTCTGGTTTATACTGCCATGGCTACTATCGTTTCTGTAGTTATTATTTAGGAAGTGATTCATTTTCTTCAAAGTTAGATTAGGAGCTAGCATAGCTTTCAGCGTCAGAAAGCAAAGCTTGTGAAAATCATACAGTCCACCTCAGTTCATCCAAACACACTATAAGAGTCTCTCAGAATGAACAGTAGTACTCAGATACTATCATGACTACATAGCATTTCATACACTGTAACATTAGCTAGCAGAGCTTCTGAAGATACTCCATTAAGGCTTGGTAATATAAGAGCTAATGTAATGCTTTTTTATTATTAGCTTGAGATTCTAGTGACCTTTTGATAATCTTGAAATAGTTTTGTGTGATGCCACCTGTACGAGCTATTAGGCAAACAATTCATTAGCTGCCTTGCCTTCTGTCATGTTATATTTACAAAAGGTATTTTTTTTCTCTAATCTCTTTCAGTTGTTGACATTCTATGTTTTGCTTCCAGAAAGTAGTCAGTTTATTTATATTGCTTTACTTCTGTAATCACAAATATTTTGATATTCTATTTTGTAGAATATCTCAGAAACACATGACATTCACCTCACCAGTTCCATATGGCCARATAATATGGTTTAGTATAAATGAGGCTGGAAAAGCATCCCTTAAACACTGGGTCACAAATGCTCCCAGGCCTGATCCTGTTCCACCAGCCATGCTCATTATTGTGACAAATCCACTGAGKCGATCACATTTCTCTGCTTCTTTTTGTACCAGATTCATGATCGCATCTTTATGTTTCGGTCCATGAACAGAGTAACTGTCAAATAAGAAAAAAGGTAGCAAGACRTGGCAGATTATATTAAAAACAATAACATCAACCTATTCATAACGGACACATACAATCTACTAAATAGAATTGCCAATTCTGTTAGAAACAATACTCTGCTATGGCATTTATGTTGTAAAAGGAAAAAAAAAACTAGCTGTTTATAAAATGTGTTGGTTGTTTTCTGTTTTTAAATGTATTCATCACTTGTTCTAAAACAGTCTTCACTGCAAAAGCCAGTTTCGCATTGCAAAAAGCAGTCRGTTAGACTGCTACTCTACTGTAAAAATAAAACAAGTTAATGTTACACTCTGTACTCACAGGGCTGCAATTAAACCATTCTGAAAGCGTCTAGTCTGCTCATCAGCCTGCAGTTATGTTACCAAAACCTGCAAAGACTGTTCGTACCCATTTGCCCAGTTGTTGCCAGAGCCCTGTTTCTGGCAGAAGTGTGACCGATCATCATACTTCCAGTAGCCAGACCTGGCAGCTACTGCTAAAGTTTTGCTGATTACTTTGGGTTCCATGTCAATAAGCACAGCCCGGGCAACAGGTACTGGAAAGGAAGAAAAAAATAAAGAATAATTTACCAATCTTGGAATTTGTTTACATAAGACATACTTGTACGAAGGCCTAAATAGCACTCCTCCCACCCACATATACTACCTTCAATGAGACAGTAAAGCATGTATTATTCCTGAACTCTTATATATAAAATAAGACTGTGGGAAACAGAAATCCTTAAATTCTGTACCTCCAGCTTTCTCCTCACTGAAAAAGCGTTCCTTGCAAGCGTCCTGGTAGGATTCATCCTCCTTCTTGGAGCACAATCCATGCTTGCCAAGAACATCACTGCAGACAGCATTAAACACCTCATGCCCAATTTGATTACCACACTGACCAAGCTGGACTGTGACAATTGACATCCTTGCTCACTTTGTTTTTAACCCTATAAAGGAAATGTATGTCTGTTAGTTACTGTGGAGAGAAAGAAAAGAATAATGACGTTGTCAGGTAGGTTCCTGATCAGTGCTGTAACTTATGCCAATTCCAGTGAGGAAAAGGCTACACTACAACTGGCTGTTGCTGGGGAAACACTTCTGCCAGCACTAACGTCCTGAGTGTCAGAGGAATGTCGGTGACCGTTGAAAGGAAGGCACTCTGTTTACAGTTGCTATGTAACGAAAAATCTAGCAAAGCCCTCAGACAAGGCTRCAGAAACGGAATAAATGTACCAAGAAAGTGCTAGATGCCTGGAGAAATGTGAGGCCTGTTTGCAAACTCAGCTGATGCCCCGTCTTGTACTGCTGTGGGCCAGATGCCAAAAAAACAGCCGAAGCAACACAAGGTTCTCTGGGAGTGTCCTCCTCCTCTGACAACAGAGGCAAGATTTTGATACAACATGGGTACATGCGCAACAGCTTTCTCCACCCAGTTTTTGCAGTAATGCTGATTTCTCACTTTTCTTTCTTTCCTCCCATTTCACATGAGGTCAAGGTCACTATTTGAACTCACATGATTATTTAATTTCCATTACTGCCCCAGCCGAGCCACAGCACATCTGTCACAGCCTTCCTGCGATAGCCACCAGCACTGAAACTCAGCTCTGCTGCACTTTGCAGGCAGGCACACGCTATTGTATGGGGTTTTTTTTTCCTTCCTGTGCTGGATTTCAGCTTTTCTGCTACTCCGCACCTCGCCGTCTAAAGTCAGGCTGCGTGCCAGTGTCACTGCAGGGAAAAAACACAGATGTACTTAAAAAATAATAAAARAAAAGCCCTGATCCAAAACCGCCCTGGTCCAACCTGATGGGGCCGCACGTCGGTGCCCGGCCACCTCCCCCCGGCCAAGGCCGTTGCCTCACGCCACAGGCCGCCATGTTGCGCCGCTGCCCACCCTCTTCGGTCCCCTCTCTCCATCCCAAACCMCTCCACCCTGGATGCTCCCWGTCCGCCCTTTCGCCCACCTCRGATGCTGCWGCCCGCCCAAGCAGCCCTMGCCGCCCCCGATCCCGGCCCTGATCCCGGTTCTGGTTCCCACTCAGAGCTGACCTCGACGTCCTACGCCAAAGCTGCCGGACCCGCAGGACGCATGCGCAAACCCCCTCCCCACAAGACCTCCGCGTCGGCCCGAGCGCACCTTCGAACAACCCGCTCCGCGCATGCTCACAGGGAACTTCGGGCAACGCCGGGCAAGGGGCCAGACTCGCTGGCTTCAGGGAGCATAGCGCGCATGCTCTTGTCTGGAGGCTTCACTGCGCTCTCTGCGCAAGCTCTGTACCAGAGGTAAGAGGAGAGGGCCGTGCAGGGCGCATGCCCCGCCGCGGCGCCGAGCGCGACCCTCCCAGCGCGGCGCCTGCTACGCATGCTCAGAGCGGCATCCACCAATGGCGGGGCAGAGAACGCGCCTGCGCGGCGGGCGGTGTCGGGGCGGCTGCGCAGGCGCGCTGAGGCCTGGCAGCCGGCGATGGCGGCCGTGGCGGAGTTGGGGGGTGCGGGCCCATGAGGCGGCCCAGGCCCCGCGGAGGCAGCGCAGCGAGGAAGGGGCGGCGGCGCCGCGGCTCGCACCCGCGCCATGGCGGGCGTCTTCGACATCGACCTGGACCAGCCCGAGGACGCGGCTTCCGACGAGGAGCTGGAGGAGGGGGTGAGAGCGGAGAAGCCCGCGGCGGGAGCGGGAGGCCGCGGCGGGGCGCGGCGGCGGGGCCGGGCCCTGAGGGCGGGCGGTGGCGGCACGAGGGCCGCGCGCTCGGGCGGCCCTCGCAGGTTAAGGGACCGCGCCCCGCACCGCCCTCTCCTGCCCTGACAGCGCCGCTCGCGGCGGCCCCGCGCGAAAGTTTGTTTTGGGGGGATTACAGCAAAACCGCGTCGCGGATCTTTTTTATATATATGTGTGCTGTTTTTTTTTTTTTTTTCTCCAATCCTCGCGTGCTTCAGCGTCAGCGCCCAAGTGCTACTCGCTGAGCGGAGCCACTGCTCTAGCGCCAAAATTAAACGCAGAGCGTGGCTGTCGGCTCCGCAGCCCCCTCGCACTGGCGCTTCCTCACGCCAGCCTCTGTGCGGAGCCCTGGGGAGCTTTATTGCAAGGAGACTCCGTTTTTTTTTTTTCCCTAGCATTCTTGTGTGTGTTTTTTTTGGTTTTTTTTTTTTTTTTTTTTTGGTGTGTGTGTGTTAAACCTTTACTATCGTTTGGGCTGTTACTGCATTTATTTTGTGCTGTTTATGCCTGTATGAAATTCAAGGGATCTTTGAGATAACCCAGTGTTCTGTATCACAGCTGCGGCATCCCTACTGCATATATGCCCTGCATGTAGAGATACAGCTGGACAGTAGAAAGTGTGTAGGAGAAAATGCTGCCCGTGACCTCAGTAATCAATAAARTACCTGGCTTAAAAAATGCCACTTGCATCACACTGTTAGTGCTGCCAAGAACGGGTTGTAAGGGGGACTGCAAAAATTAACCCTCCCTCTGTGGCCCCATAATTTAGCATACAAGAATAACYTTAAGGAATGATTTAAAGATATAATTAGTTACAGTGGAATTTTAAAAATAGGCATGACTGAAATACTTATAACACAACTTGCATGAATGCAAATATTAATTTGCAACCTGACTTGTTCTTAGRTGACACAAAAAAATGAGTGTTTGGTGACAGCTAAGTTCAGTGTTATTTGCTTGCTGATAGTGTTTGGAGAAATACTCAAGAAATAAAGTTAAAAAATCAGCAGAGGAATTACGCATTTGGAAATCAGATAAGGAAAAATTAAAATATATCTAAAATTAATATAGAAGCAGAAAACAGAGAATATAAGAGAAAGAAAGAAGAGGAAGCAACAGAAAAGCGTTCCGGGGAAAAATGTTTARCAGAAAGCTATGTCTACAGGTGTTGTGTCTGTCTTTTGAGTATCACGAAGACATTGCAGACCGGGAAGTTGGCATCATTAAACTGAAAGTGAGCTTGATGTGAAATCAGGGTTATCTCRTGTAGCCTGCCTGGAGCTGGACCCTCTCAGGAGCTGCAACCCTCATAGCCTTGAGGACGGAGCAGTTGTAGTTTCACACAGGCAGGGCTGGTTTGCAAAAACTGAGCACGCGTTAGGTGGAGAGTGTATTCATAAGCCACATGGTTGTTTGCACTGGTTATCACACCAAGTAAAACAACATTTACATTTTTCTTGTGGTAAATGAAACAATAGCTATGCACTGAAGGGTTGCTAACCAGAATGCCATTCTGTTTCTTTTGTTAGCAAGAGAAAAAAATCCTTGCAAATAGTGACATGGTATCTGAAATGAATTTGCTTCAGTTAGTATTATGAGTAAAGGCTCATGAGACCAAGGGCTCATGTGCAAGCTTTATCAGAACCGACARGTAACCTCAAGAAGGAAAAAGATCTAGAAGTATAATGGTACCTTTTTTGTGTGTGTGTGTGTGTCACGTAATGGTGGAGTTAGAAGCAGTTTTAGTGGGTTTTATTGTGAAATAAGATGTCAGTAAGCCTGGCTTTTCCATTAAATGTTATCAGAGGACATGAGCTGGCAACCTTCTGGCCTGGAAACTGACTTGAACTTTTGGACTCTGAAATTGCTGGTGGTGGTAGGAGGAGGAAGCAGAAGTTAAATTCTCTTCCACCAAAATAAACCAGCCTCTGCCAGCTTTAGTGTTTGCTTGATTTGGAAACTATTGGAAATTCGTATTTTTCCTTGGTTGGTGTTTTCATTTGCCTAATATCCAAAAAATGTACTTGTTAGTTTGGCCTGCTTTTTTGCAAATCTCTATATTTCTTTTTTTCATTCTAGTTCTCTGTGAATTGCACGAGTCAGTCATCAAATCTGTATCCAGTCCTTAGAGTTTAGACAAACTTTCTTACAAACCTACAGTCTCTTTATATACATATATGCTTTCCCACTGAATTCTACTTGTATTCATTCCAGCTGCCTGCTGGGTTTGCACTTCTTTTGACATGTAGAACCATAATTAAAGAGGGAGATACTATCTTGCCTTTCATAAGGGATCAAGTCAAAAATTCTTCTAAGAAAATATTTCTTCAGAATTTAACTGCATTCTTTAGTGGTGCCTAGTCCTTCTGTTGAAGTGCTTGAGCCTTCTTTTTATTTGCCTGCATTGATCTAGCTGAATGATTRTTGATCAGTAGAAGGATTTATCATCAGAGTAAAATTTAGTTAGTTTGTTCCTATTGGGATTGGATAATAATCACTCGAGAATAATAAAGCCTTCTCAGTTGGTTGTTTCTAGTTTATGTGAATTGTGAATCATCTATTTACATTTGTAAAAAATATTTTTTTWAAATTCAGCATTTTAGTATTTTTCAAATTACTGAGGATAAGGAAGTGAAGTTGTTATCTCTAATATTAAAGTAATTGAGTATACTAGTGCAGTCAGGTAAAAGAGTGGTTCCCTGCATCACTGAGATGCAAGAAAATGTTGCAGCTCTCCTGCAAAATTTGGAGATTTGTATCTTCTAATGATAATTCATCACTCCAACATTTGGGTTAGTTTAATAATACCCAAACCTAAAAAGTTTTAAAACATGCCACTATGTTTATTTTTAACACTGCTTTTTCTTACATTTTAAGTGATCTTTCTTCTACCTCTCCCCTCCACAGGGACAATTAAGTGAGAGCATGGACCATGGAGGACTTGGCCAATACGACCTGTAAGTTGCTGCTAGAAAATGTTCTGTACCATTCATGCCAACTGCCTATAATCTCTAATTATGTCAACGTGTTTGTTAAGTTAAATAGAAGATTTTGTCATTCCTGTTCAATTTTCAGTTGTTTCTAGTTGTTCCAATATTTATTCACATTAAAACTTGTGAACTGTATCTTGAAATAAAAAAAATAAAATAAAATTGTGGCAAAACCTGCTGTTGTCTTTTAATCCTTGTTTCTTCTAACGTATCTGTTGTAGTTGACTAATAGTTGCAGTATGTATGTAAAGCACTGTTTGCAGAGTGCTGTCTGTTCTGTGCATTTTGTAAAGGCTCCAGTTGCAGATTTGTGTGGCAGTGTGAAGCAGCTAAGAGGTAGAATTCAGAAGTTGCAGTAGAAGTTCATGGAATGGCTACCTCTATTTCATTTAAAGTTTTCCACACTGTTCCATACTGTGAGAAGAAAGTATTGATGCAGTCTAAACAGTTCAGTCATGTTTATTTTGGCAGGATCATCACTTTTTCTTTTGTAGAACTGTAGCATAATTTAAAAGCATCACTAAATTATGGTTTAGCCTTTTGTGGCATGCTTGGAGTTGAGATAGTTTTATGTTGCAGCTTTTTGTGCAAAATATTTGTGTTATAAAAGTCTGACTATGACTAGGACTGTTGGATGTGATTTAAACTTAAACACACCTTATAATCTTGCTTTTACTTGCAGGGATTGCAGGCCTTGCAGGAWTTTTTAAGACAATTTGAGACTTTGGCCTCAAAAATCTTTCCTGTTAATACAGAGATTTACTACATCAAGAATGTAGGAATCTAAAGAAAATCATAATACTTTCAAACCAAATAATTTGCAAATTTATTTTTCTGTGCAAGTTGCTACTTGTTGTTTGGCTCATACCTAATTAAAATTTTTGGTGCTAGGAATTCACTCAGTCTCCAAAGCAGTTGTTCAGTTTTGCCAGGTGTGCTATTATGTTTTTCAGAGAGTAATTTGCTTGCTTGCTTTCTCTTGGTCATTTTGAGCATCAGATAGTCTTATATTTTTGTCTCAATTTTATTCAGTGGCATGGAACATTGTGAAAAATTTGAGATTTCAGAAACTAGTGTAAACAGAGGTCCAGAAAAGATCCGACCAGAGTGCTTTGAGTTACTGCGCGTACTTGGCAAAGGTGGCTATGGAAAGGTAAGGAACTTTTTTCTACTGAAGCAAATCTGTTACACTGTAGGTGGTAACATTACTGCCTTTGGCAAGACCTAATCTTCCCATCCTGTACTCAGAAAAATTTCTGCTGGGGGGGAACCTCCAGAATGTGAAGGTTAGTGTTTCAGGGTTGGTGTTTCAGGAGAGACCTTGGCTGGGGGGTGGTTCAGAGCAGGATCCCTGCTGGAGCCCCTAGTGGCAGTAGAATGCTGCTGGAAAATATCCCAAACTGTTCCAGGCAGCTTTGCATTGGTAGATATCTTTGTTTTTAACTTCTGATGACAAGTGCAGTTTATAATATGTGATTGCTTTGTATTGGTGTTGTAGGTATTTCAAGTACGAAAAGTAACTGGAGCAAATACCGGAAAGATTTTTGCCATGAAAGTTCTTAAAAAGGTAACATATATACTCCCGTTTCACTGCTGTCTGAATCCAGGAAAGTGCCCTCCCCTTCAGCTCTTACAACTATTTAATTGTTTAGTATATGTAAAATCAAAACTGTATCTGGGATGTATACAGTTGTTTTCCTCTCCAGTTAACTATTATTTTACTAATTTGTTCTATCTCCATAGGTCATAACAGTAAATCTTTTTAAATAGCTCTAGGGGGTACCTTCCAACCTAGATTATTGTATGAGTCTATGAAATAAAGAATTAGTCTTTGGTAAGAAATCAGCATGTCGTGTATATTTTATGGTGGTATTTTGTTTCTTTTCCACTGTGTGGTCGATTCGCATGTAGTCTTGTGATTTAGTAATACAGAATGGAAATAAATGTAGAAGTCTGCTCTTTTTAACATGTTCTTGCAGTCACATATTGCTGCCTTTCTTGTAGGCAATGATTGTAAGGAATGCAAAAGATACAGCTCATACAAAAGCAGAGCGGAATATACTGGAGGAAGTGAAACATCCCTTCATCGTAGACCTAATTTATGCCTTTCAGACTGGTGGAAAACTCTACCTCATCCTTGAGTATCTCAGTGGTCAGTATGTTAAACTGTTACCTGCTTGGAATCTGACGTAGCCAAATGCCTATTTGCTATTGGAAAGATRCTGTGAGGTCTTATTGATTACCTGAAGTGAAATCATTATCCTTCCTTCACAGATAGAGAAACAAGAAAATAGATTTTTAACTGACTAAAAAAAATGGTAGAATGCACTTTTAATAGAGTGTTATACTTTTTTTTTTCCATGACAGGAGGAGAACTATTTATGCAGTTAGAGAGAGAAGGGATATTTATGGAAGACACAGCTTGGTATGTGAAACCAATTATAATTTGTTAAATTGATAGATGGACTTGGAGGTTTAATCTGTTCATTCCGATTTGGGAGACTATAACTCTTTATTCATGTTATTCTAGTAAAAAGAGCAGTTAATTGGATTTTGTGCAGACATATGTGCTAGGTACTTACCAGTGTGCGCAGGCATAACTACAGGCTTAAGCATTTGTTGCTGATTGAAGCATGAGACTTTATTCCATACAGTTTATTCGTGTGCTGGGGCATTCACACCTCATGAAGGATGTGTTTTGGGTGTTAGAGAGTAGATTGTGAAAGATTTGAGTTGACTCTATTTTGTGGATTTTATATGTTTTAATTCCACAGACAATTTTACCAGGCAATTAGAGAATCTTTAGGATCACTAGTGGCTGTATTTATTTTTCCTATGGTCAGAATTTGAAGTAAAAAAGGTGCTTAAGGTGTTTTGCATGATTGAGTATGACTAATTGTGACATCYGTTTTCCTTCAGCTTTTACTTGGCAGAAATCTCAATGGCGCTGGGGCACTTGCATCAAAAAGGAATCATTTATCGTGATCTGAAGCCAGAAAATATCATGCTTAATCATCAAGGTAGAAATATAGTGACAGTTTYATGTTCCAGTCCTATGAAAATCCTTTTTCAAGATCACAACAGTTCATTTATATGTGAATTTCCTTAGAACAATGACACATCCCTTACTGTTTCTGGTATAACTGAATAAATGCCAAATCTAACTGCTTGTCCTTAAAGAGTGTTTCTTCAGATTTAATACAAGGAATTCTGTAAGCTCCAAGTTTCATGTGTTTAGTGCAAGTATCTTTTGAATGATTGACTGACTAATGTGACACTTTGGAAWTTTTTTAAAGCATAATTCTGTTGGATCATGACTATGTACTTGAAGATCTTTGTTTTGCATAATCTGTGAAATGTTAGAAATGAAGATAAATGAAGGTATTAATTAGAAACAGCAAAATATTTAAGATGCCACATCACCTGTAGCTGGAGTGACTTATCTAGTTGCAACTTTACCTGACATTAGTAGTAAATCCTAAGCATACTGCTTGGAAGTCTCAGTCTCCTCATTTCTCTTTGCTAAGTGGCAACAATTTCTTATGCATAGATAATTCAGATGTTCATAGTGTGATCACTTGATTCTGTTTTATAACTGTATTGCTACACTGAAGGTATCTAGAAGTAGTTCAGATTTGTTGCAGATCTATGCCAGAAATTCATATTTTTTTAATGTTGCTTGTACCAGTTGCAGAATTCTGGCATGTTTTAGGTTTTATTTGTTTAATTGCAGGTCATGTAAAATTGACTGACTTCGGATTATGTAAAGAATCTATTCACGATGGAACAGTCACGCACACGTTCTGTGGAACAATTGAATACATGTGAGTTGCATGCTGAAACAGAAAAGTATTACTCTAGTCTGGGTGTAATGGCTTAATTTAACTTTTTTTAACTGGTGGTTCATATATTCAGTCACAGTAATTTTACATGACAAATGAAACTTTGAAAAATAGCAGTCAGAATTAGTGTTAATCTTGTTAAAAATACTTCTATATTTTTTTATTTTTTCCTATTACAGGGCCCCTGAAATCTTGATGAGGAGTGGGCATAATCGTGCTGTGGACTGGTGGAGTTTGGGGGCATTAATGTATGACATGCTGACTGGAGCAGTAGGTGCACAGTTATAATTGCATGTATTTCTCTTCTAGTTTTTAAAGTTATCTGTATTCTAATTGAGATGCATGTATAAATATGTATATACTTGTACAAGTACAAGTAAGAAATACAACTAAAACATGGCTAAACTTATTTTGAGTAGAGTCACAAGCTTGCTTTTGGGACCCAGTTATTTGGGACTCCGTTTTGCATTTTTTTCTGCTTTAGATATTACTCAAGTATGTTCTGTATGCATAAATGATAGCACTGAACAAGTCCTCTTTTTCCTTCTATTGCAATGGTGCTTTCTAGCCTCCTTTCACTGGGGAGAACAGAAAGAAAACAATTGACAAGATTCTCAAGTGTAAACTCAACTTGCCTCCCTACCTCACACAAGAAGCCAGAGATCTGCTTAAAAAGGTAGATTTTAGTGAATGTCGATACCACGTGTGTATGTGGAAAACTAAAGCTTAATGAGACCACTGTGGCTTTTGAGTTCATGCTTGTTTTACTAATTACCAAGTTGGTCTTGGTTTTGCATTCTAAAGAAAGTGTTTTTCCTTGAAAATACATTGATTTTCTAATTAATGCAGAGTTTTTGATTCTTCCGTATTCATTCTGCGTGCTCTTAATTCAAATGATGATTTGTGTCAGAAATAGACATAATGGCATAACTATTTAAATAATTTTCTTTCCTTGTTATATTATGTACCGTATAATTAAGCTGCTAAAAAGAAATGCTGCCTCACGTCTAGGAGCTGGTCCTGGAGATGCTGGAGAAGTTCAGGCAAGTTCTTAACTTTTCTTCATAAACTCATTGAAAAACTCCATTTCTCTTAGCTTACAGGGTACATCAACAGACATTATGTTTGTCTTGATATGCAATGAGCAAGAAGGCAGCCATACCTGACAACTGGTCAAAATGTAAATCCCTGCAGCTTTGAAGAAAAGAGCAACTGTCTACCTATTTGATGATTTGAGAATTGAAAAAGTAACTTATTGTCTTCAGCCTTGTATTCAAAGTGTTCTTTCTTGCTAGCTGCACAGTGCAGTTAGCCATATATTAGTGATGATGTGTTAGTAATCTGATGAAAAAACTGCCAGTACCTGTATTTAGTGCATCTCTTTCAAGGGAAAAATGTTGTTCGTTTGCATTCAGTGCTGCCTAGAGCTCCTCGCTTCCAGTATGATGTATTTGGGATAATATTAGCTACTTTAGAGTTTCCTTACTCCATTGCTACAATAATTTGGATTTAATTCAGTAAATTCAGTATTTTTACCTTATTTTTAGATACCTAGCAAAATAGCTCTATTTTTTTTTTATAACGTGTAAATGCATATCAGCTCTTTTGGTTTTTTTAAATAAGAAAACATGATAGGATCCTGTGGGTTCTGACTAAGAGGGATGGTGGCAATTTTTAGCTACTCATCTGCTACTGCTGCAGAATTCATTACACTTGACCCATATGGGATATTGGAAAGAAAAATACGACAGTGAGGGCCTGAAAAGAACGTGATTATTATTTCTTAGTCTTGCTTTAGTTTGCTTTTCATACCAGCATTAAGATTTAACAAAAACAATTGCATCTTATTTCTCTAAGATCACTGTTATCTTAAATTTCGGAGAGTTGTACCCTGAGGACTGATTGTGACCCTGTACTATTGATGACATTTTTAGGCTCACCCRTTCTTCAGACACATTAACTGGGATGAGCTGCTGGCACGGAAGGTGGAACCTCCTTTTAAACCTTTATTGGTATGTATTCAGAATGCTGTGAGATGGTGCTTGTGTGCCTTTAGGAAGGGTCACAAACCATGTAGTATCTAAAAGTTCGAAACTTCCACTCCAACAGTCTGTGATGTGCCATTGCTTCCTGGTACTCAAAGCATCAGCTTAGCTTACTGCTTCTCAGATGCACTGCCAAATCAAAGGGAGAAACTACTTGATGCAGACTTTTTTGTTTCTGAGAACTGGTTCTTGTATCAACATTTAAGAAATGAAAGACCTCCCTCCTTTGAGGGTGTGGGGCATCTGGGTTTTTTTTTTTTTGTCTTTTTCTGGATACATTTAGCTACAACTGTGATAGGTATTGCCACCTTGATAGTTCCTGGCTCTACTAAAAATTTCTCTTCAAACTTACTTATGTATCATTAATATTGGGCATACTACAGGTTGGGGGCTCCTACCCTTTTTTCTCCTCACTTTTTTGACTAACATTCAGAATCACATAAACTTTCCAAAACAACTATTTGAGGAGTTTGGTTTTTTTTTTTCCTCTCCCTGCTTTTAGCAAATTTTGTAAAAGCTACTTGTACAAACCAACTGCTTCATAAAATGTGATTTCATGGTTGCATGAAGACCTCCACAAAGAAAGCTATATTGCCTCTTCAATTATACTTAAGATGAGAGATGGGATCTTGGAATGATGTCTGTTCTTTGACTGAATTAAACTACATTCTTAATAAATTATTCCACCATAACTGTCTGTCCCTAATAGTTTAAACAATTCTACATCTGCAAAAATGAGATGAGATTGTCTGGATAAACTTCCAGAGGCTAACAGATGCACCTGTGCTATACTGATTATTACCAGGATTAAACATGCAGTGAAGTTGGCAATGTATTTCTAAACATTTTTGTTTGTAATTTGAGGTTTTCTTTTTTTTAAGACATCTTTTTAATTTATCTTCCTTTTTGATCCATAATTGTTGCCCCTCCCCCTTGCCTTTATTTCTCAGTGTCAGTGCCCATAGTGACCTCCCACTGGCAGCGACAGGATTCCGACACCACGCCAGGGTTTTACTACCACAGAACTCTGCCAAAAAAACTATGGAATGAACTCCATCCAGAGGCTTCACTGATCACCGCTAAGCCATTTGGTTGATATCTGTAATATAAACCCTTAATCATTTTGTTTTTGCAAAGCAATCTGAAGAGGATGTGAGCCAATTTGATTCAAAGTTTACACGTCAGACACCTGTTGATAGCCCAGATGACTCTACTCTCAGTGAAAGTGCCAACCAGGTCTTTCTGGTAAGTGAGCATGGGACAAGTGTGTAGTGATTCTGGAGAGGTATGTAGTGGTATTTAGAATCAATAGGGCATTTCAGCTCAGTTCTCTCAAGTCCTACCACCTGATATTTAGGGCAAATTGTCATACTTTTAAACACATATATTGCAGCAGGTTTGAAATGCTTGCAGGCTTTGATTATTTTTTTATTGGATTATGTCTGGTAACTTAAACAACAGACCCTGCCTACTTCCTGAAATGATGTAGGTGTTCAAATTTAAAATTGGAAACGGATTGCTTTTCATAAATGTGCAGAAAAATGTCCATTCTTTAGTTCAAAATGATTTAATTTGAGCATTTCTATGAGGATCTGTGTTCTCAGGAGAAATATCTGGGATGGAAAGATATTGAGATGAAGAACTGAAATCCTGCTGTTTGCTTTAGGAAGTGACAAGAGGTTCATGTGCCTGTACTTATTATTCTTTTTATAAGTTTCATTCCCCGTTAAATGATGGTCATAACTGTAGAAGTGATCATAAATGTGAATCTTACAAGTGACAGTCCATTTACTCCTCTTTTGCAGGGTTTTACGTATGTGGCTCCATCTGTACTTGAAAGCGTAAAAGAGAAATTTTCTTTTGAACCAAAAATTCGATCRCCTCGCAGATTCATAGGTAGCCCTAGGACACCAGTCAGGTATTCTTTTTTAATTATTATTTGGRTTCTCTTTTTTGGCAAGTTGCTGAAAAACATCTGCACTAAAAATAAGAAATGTGTTTTCAGTAATCCCATCACTTCAGTTAGAAGTGCAGCATCAATCCAGTTTTATAAACCACATTATTAAAGTAAAATTTATGATGTTTGGCAGCACAAGAAGTAYTAATTTGCCAGCTGTGCAACATTGGTACAGCCTCACTGTTCTCACTGTTCRGCGACTTTTGCACTGTGTTTCTCTAACACTGTGTCAGAATTTTTAGGAACTGTTCCTAAGTGTTTTTGTACTGCTAAAGAGTCATGTTAGTAAAGAAAATTCCATCTGCTCTGCTCTAGAAATATATTATGCCAACTATTCAGATGAAAGAATATTAACTTTACAAGGAACCTTGGTAGAAACTAGACATGGAAAGTCTCTCAAACTTCTGAAGGTGGAAGAAAGAATTAAATGTCTCACTATAGGCTTGTGAGTTCAGCTTCTTGCAGAATGAAGGCCATGCCTTGGTGCTGTGTATATCTTCACCTCCATTTTTTATATTTCTTGTTTTAAAGCCCTGTAAAGTTCTCCCCTGGGGAATTCTGGGGAAGAGGTGCTTCTGCCAGCGCATCAAATACTCAGACACCTGTGGAATATCCAATGGAGACGAGTGGAATAGAACAAATGGATGTGACAGTCTGTGGAGAGGCCTCAGCACCACTTCCAATCCGACAACCAAACTCTGGGCCATATAAAAAACAAGCTTTTCCCATGATTTCCAAACGACCAGAGCACTTGCGCATGAATCTATGACGACACAATTTTTTTAAAAGCCTTTAAAGGTGGAAAACAAAGAATGGACATAAGCCCCCTTGAAGTGGAAGTGTGAGGGCTTATATGGTTTACTTTTAAAAAGTGACAGTATCAAAGAGTCAGTCATTGCACAGAGCGACTTGGAAAGCAAAGAAAAATGGATTTTTTTTCTGTCAATCAATGGTGCATAAAAAAACTTTAGAAAATGGTATTGCAGAACTCTAGGCACATCATCTAATTGATTCACAGTGACATCTTCTCACCTTATCGAGGATTTTTCAGCTTGATAGCTTGAAACTGACAGTATTAAGGGTCAGGATGTTGCTTCAGAATCACTGGTCTAGTTGTGAACGTGTCATGGAGGGTTAGCCCTTTCACTAGGCAAAGTATGAAATGCCTAAGTGCTTGCGTCTGAGGAATATTTAGCATGCAAGCTTGGTTAAGCTGTTTCCTACAATGGGGTGGAATCAAAGATGATAGATAAACTTAATTGGTATTCACATTCAAAATCTAATGAGTTTTTTTATATATATAAATATATATTTTTCAAATAGATTTTTTGATTCAGCTCATTATGGAAAGTATCCCAAAATTAAAAAATGCAAAATAATTGGTTGCTGTGAAGAAAATAAGGACTGTAGTTCTGATTCTTCTGCTGGTGAAACAAAAAATCAGTAAGCAAATCACTCGGTTACAAATGTCGCATGTGGGGTGGGAGAGAACTGTTTCACTTGCTTACCCAGCTGAAATACCTGTTACTGCAAATACAAATGGATCTAATCAAATGCAACTGCTGCTATGTTCTAGGCTTAACTGGAAGCCATGGGCTCACATACATGTCCTGCTTATTTCACCCTTGTCCTCAGCAGACATTTCACTGGGAAACATCACCTTTGTTTGTGCCAGTCACTTAGATGGAGACAGCTGAATATGTTCAGATTCTTACTCATAGAAAAGGTCAGGAAACGGTGCATCAGAAAACAAGGTCAGTAGTTGTGGAGGACATACTGCCACAAGAAGAAACATCTGTAAGTTCTATGTAGCATAAGCAAGTCAAATGTTTTGTAATTGAGGGGTAAGAATTTGAGGGATTTTTTTATCTAAAATTTTGCTTATGGGAGTTCCCTGCCATTACACATTTCTAAATTAATCAAAAAAAAAATCCTACGCTGGGGCAATAATTTGCTGATTGTATGAGAGAAAAGTGTTAAATGGCCTTTCAGTGAATGTCTTCCACAGTGGGTCAGAACTTTAGCAACTTAATTTAGGAAACATGTTAAGGACACTATTTATGTTTTTGAAATTGTCACAATCTGTACAAATGACTTACAGGTACAAAGAATAAAATAAAGGTAACTTTACCTTACTTAAATACTTCCTGCCTTAAAGAAAGCATTTCCATGAACATAGCTGGTGAAAGGGTTAATATCTGCAGAGCTTTACACTAGTTAGAGTGAGCGTATGGTGTGTGCGTGTGTGTGTGTATATGATCATGCAACTGCATACAAGTCCTGTCACTTTTTGCCTGCCACACGTTACATTATCTTTAGTCAAACTGTGCAAAGTCTACTTCCAGCGTTTCACAACTGTAGGGATTTTTTGTAGATTCTGCTTACTCTGTGTATACCGAGTCTTTTTGAGCCATAGGATCCAAGCCATAAAACTCTCTAAGGACGTTGAATCCAATCAGAGTGCTGTTTTCTAAAATTTGCTAGCCAGAAGGATTCAGTGGTATCTTGTAGGTACTAACAAAGAAACAAAAAGATATATATGACTGGGTAAAAACAAATGCTTTTTCTTCTTCCTTATAAGCCTTTTGTTCAAGACCTTCTTTTTTAGTTTTATACGGAAAACCAAGTTACCATGATATAAATTGTACCGAAAGAATGCCGCTTTATTTTTATTTGGTAACAGGACCACCAGTGGCATGTTGTGAAACTAAAACCACAATGCTCATGTCTGCGTATTATGTATGCTTACAAGGAGGCACTGTGCCACTTGTTAACATAGGTTTCCCAACATGTTTACTGAGTATAGAGGAACGTGGAAGCGGAACAATCTCTCTTGGTCCTAGTTACAGCTAGCAGTTGCTCTTTGGTTGGCTGGATGTAATTGTCCAGTAGAGTTGGTTTAGTATGGCTGGCAAGAATGGCAAGAGTTGTTTGTCTGAGTTCACTGCTTATTATATATACAATTTATCATATTTAAAAGTAAATTTCATGTACTGTTAATATTTCATCCCATGGATTATAAGTTTAATTCCCTACCATAACTGTGAAACTTTTGGAGTGTGACTCAGACAGCAAGCACACACTATGCAATATGGTTTATCCTGTATTTATTTGTAAAAATATCAGACATAGATCCTCTCTATATATATAATAGTGTCAAAGTTACTAGTCATGAACTAAGGAGTAGAGTTCTAGCTCCTTTCTGGCTATTTCAGATAAGTGCAGAATGCATTGAATATTGGAGAGCTTAACAAGTGCTTTCGTTTGTTCATTTWAAATGTCTTAAATTTTTCATTAGAGGATAGAATCTTATTTTTTTTTATTTTGTACAAGCTGCGCTTTTTTAATTATAATCACTGAAAAATTCACTATAATTTGATTTTATAGGATTTTTGTAGCGTTACAAAAATACATAAAACTGAGGTTAATACCTGCTGTGGCTAACCATATAAAAGTATTAAATCTTAAACTTGAACAAAAGTCATATTTTTTTTTATTAGATGTTAAATAGGGGAATGTTTGTTCTGCAGGTCATTATCACAGGAGGCTTACAGGTCAGTTGTGTTACCAGCAGTTTTTCTTTTCCCATCTGATGCGGAAATATTCCGGTATAAGATATTCAATTTCATCATTTTTCTCTGTGGGAGTGATGCATACATTTGATGCCATTCGTGTACTAAATTGTAATTTTGGGAATGCTGGAATAATTCCTACCAAGACTGTCTTAATTGTGCCATCTGACATTTGAATGTCATCCTGGTATTAGCTCATAATAAAAGATAAAAATGAGTCAACTGTTCTTTTGATTATCCCTTTTTTTGTCTTGCTATCCAAAAGCTGAGCTGCTGGAGAACATGTAATATTTATGTCCACTCTAACTATTCAGTGGATGTTTACTTAAGAGTCTGTTATCTTTTTAATACTAGCTCCCAAGCTGCTTGCAGTRTTAATTGAAAAGTGCACCAGAGAAGGAGGGAGTCTATAGTTTTGGGGGGGGCAGTTGCTTGAACTGGGTTTTTTGAATTCTGTCTCTACAACTGTWGGCTGAATAGGTGTTTCAAAGAACAGGATAGTAGACATGTCATTTTTCCAGTTTACAGAGACTAACCCTTACTCCTTATTACAGGATGGGAAAGAGGAGAAGCTTATAAGAACACGATAAACTGCCTAAGTTTTTTTTCCTGCAATTCTTTCATGATTCACTGTATTCAGTACAGATTKTTCTCTTCTAGATTAACTTGACTTTATAGGTGTCTACAAGAAACAAACTTGAGTTATCTTTGTGGAAGGTAATGTCCTTTCTTCAACAGTTCATTGGAATTAAATATACTGACCGGAATGAGAGAGATGTGAATAGCAACTAAATGCACACTTAAACATACGATAATCTAAGTGATTGGGAAGGGAGGTGATAAGATAGGCCCTGAATATAACTGTGGATCTAAATCATTGACAGCCCTGAAGGCAAAGAAAGGGACTCCACATAGCACTTACAGAACCTGACCGCTAGTTCTGATCCAGAACCTGACCGCTAGTTCTGATCTGTCTTACCAAAGGCTGGTACCTTCTGCTGGGTTCCTCAGCTCTTAGAGTGGCTTTCTGGGTTGCAATTTGACATCCTCTTCTCTTATGTCTCCTGCAGAGTCAGACATGTGCTGGATGTCTGTGTGTGTGTGTGTGTGGAAAGCAGGGCAGCTACCCTGGACTGAGTGGGCTTGATAAGGAAGAGTTACATCTTAATAGCATGCTCATGGCAAGCGGAGCAGAGARGATGTCATTCGGGGATGTAAGTTACTCACTTTTCTTTTTCTCCCTGTACTTACGATGAGACTAACCTTGTTTCATTTATGAAGTGTAAATTTAAACTGGTTGATCAAAATCACTTTTTAGTCCTTTGGTTTTTTTAATAAACTGTGTTTCATAAYATTACTGGGCTTGGGTAGTTTTCAATGGATCTTGAAGCGAAATCACCAGGGAGAGATACCAAAAGGCAAAGAGTTCCCAGGCCCTATCTCTGACCTGGCTGGCAGGAGGCTCTCTGCAGGCTTCCACTCACAAACACAGCGTTCATGAAAAAGCTGGTTTGCTTGTCCTTTTGCCCAGATGTGAATGCAGTGCCAGGACACTAATATCTCTTGCATGTTTCAGAGGCGATGACAGGCTTCCTTTTCACTATTCCTTCCTTCCTGCATAAGTAATGAGGCTGCTGTTTACTGGTGCAGCTAGCTAGCTCAGACTAGAACTAGGTACTTGAGGCCTGTTGTGCTTAAAAGATTGAAAAAGTTTGTCCCACATTATTGGCCTTCCGATTACTGAGTTCRCCCATTACTGATGAACTGTATAGTCAGCCGCTATTAGCTGAGTAACTTCATTAGTTAATAAATATTCATAGTTAAAGTCCACTTTGGGCTCTGTGGGCACATCATAGATTAAGGATCCAGCCATTTGAGGTCCCTTCTCACTTTTGTTCCGTGTCAGATTCAGTTCTTGTGAAACACTCTTAAGTTTTGCTGCAGAGGCAGTTTGACTGTAGGCACAAATGACAGTTAAATAACCAACAGTGCTGATCTTGTATTGACTTTACATGCAAAACAAGGTATGGCAAGATCTGTCTGAGGAAACAGAGAGCAGTTTGTTCTGCCAATACTGGAAGTAAGAGCATAAGCCCATTACAACACAGCTCGGGCCGTGGCCAAGCAATAATTCTTCCCTGACACCCTCAGGACTGTTCAAGTATCATTCAGCTGCAGATTCTCCAATTAAGTACCTCATTGCTGGCAAAGCCTTCCAGGAGAATCAGCCTCTGCTACTCCCACAAGTTTCCAATTACAGCTTTAGAAGCTTTTGCTTGTTTTCTTCAACCTTGAGTCTTTGTCCCCAATCATCGAGATATTACTGTAAACAACCATAGGGTTTTTTTTACTCGTATTTGCTCTGAACTGCAGCAATCATCAAACAAAAATACAATAATCAAATTCAATGCTGAGAAAAAACCCAGGCTGAATAATAAAAAAAAAAGAGATACTCATTAGCCTGTTAACTCATTAGTTAGGTTTTCATTCAGAATCCTGAAGCACTTCTCTTCAACTTTCACGTGTAACTTTAAGAGCACTCTCCCATCATGCTCTGTTAAAATATGCCTATAAATCTGGCTGTGTCAGCTGCAACTTTTGAACAGCCAGTCACACTGCCCAGGCYTGGGAGCTGCTTTGTCCTTCATCAAGTAAGTGTATAACATTATTTTTCTTTAATTTGTAAGCTTCCTAAAAGACTATCTCAAGTTAACAACAGTCAGGTCAATTTAACTTTGTAACTGAAAAAGTACTCAAAACTATTCAGTCTTGCAAGAGGAAGCTGAGAAAGGATAAGGAAAAAACAGAGTAAGTAAGAATTGTACTAAGAAGTTGGCTGTATAATTAGCATGTTATGAATAAGTTAAATGTTAAAGATTTTTTCTTCCCCCCGCCAAAGACATGAGTTTAACAGAAGAATGCCTCGTACCAAATGAGCCATATTATGTGCTTATGTGTAAGTTAATTCTGAAACAGCAATGAATCTTGCTTGCTTGCTTATTTAATGTGCACCAAACAAATAGATTTAAATGCATTTATTCTCTCTGATTTTTACGCACATGACAAATTGCAAATATATATAGTATAAAATAGATTCTCCCCTGTAAGAAAAATCTGGTTGCTTGTTATGACAAAAAATATAGTATTAAAGATTTGCTTTAAAAATATCAGCTTTATAAAAGGCTGTGTAAAAAAAAAAGTCATCACTGGTTGGTGTATGTTTTAAGCCCATTAATCACAATTCATTAGAAATCTACAAGAAGCCAATGGGGAAACATCCTATTCTTGTGGCTTATCTCCAAGTGCAATGAGAAGTATAAAAAGTTGATTTCTCTGATCTGTTGGCTAATATTATATGATCTTTAACWCTAAGTGTGGCAAGTACCTCTAATTCCCATTGTAGTCCAAACTCTAGAAATTGTTCATAATCTGAATACAGCCTGTAGGGTGACCTTTTAGATTGAGTAATGTTCAAAGAATAAATACAATTTATTAYAGCCTGGAATACTATTTATATCTTTAAATGAAATGCTGAAATAAGAAGCTGCTCCAAGCATTAATGCAACATTTTCAAGGATTTGACTGTTTCCAGTCAAGAAGCAATGCTGACTTTTGTGCATTCTGAAAAGGGTTTTTTTTTTCCTTTTTTTTCCCTTTTTTTTCTTTTTTTAAACACTTAAAGTCAAGCGGACATTKCTGTACTGACTTAAATATTGGAACATTTTAAGGAAGCATAAAATCCTACCTATGCAAATTTTGGAAAGTCTTTCCCTATGCCACCTACAATCATAGCTGCAATAAGCTGGAAAACCTTAATTTTCAGACAAACAGACTGTAAAACTGAAGACATCTGACATGCTTTAGAAAATCTGTAGATGCATAGAAGTAGCTCCATCCTTCCACTTGTTAACATGGTCTGAAATAACAGTTCTGCAGAGTGGACATGTTTTTTCTCTATTAAACCATAAAGAGATGCATTCTTCACAAAATGTGTGCTGTAATGAAAAGAATGAGAACTCAGAGCTTCTAAGTTCTTTTGTTTATAAGAAGGTATATCGTTTGTAGATCCTGATTACTAAAAATGATCAGAAGACATATACGCTGATTAATCTAACCTTATGCTGTTTTGTTTATGAGTTGTTATAAAAAGATTCTTAAGTCTGCAAAAGGAATGCTCAAAATATGTCTATAAGTAGATGGGAAKTTTTAGCAGGGAATAGAGAAAAGAGTCACAGCTTTTTTCAATGGAAGTGATCAATTCTATTTTACTTTATAAATTTTTCCATTAAGCTGCTCGTTATGGTTATTTTTCAATTGAGACTGTACTAAGTTGTACAGTAAGCCTTCTGTGTGCAGTAAATCTTTAAGAAATTCAGAGTTGTGTATTACCTGACAGATAAGCAGAATAGGCTTCTGAAATTCAGCTTGGCAGATTGAACAAATATCATCCGATTCAGAGCACTGTCTCTTGGTAGCTGTCACTCCATAGTGCTGTAAAACAAGATTTTGCAGCAGAATTTTTTTTTCTGTTTTCTGAAAGGGAGGGGGAGAAAGAAATCAGGATAGAAAGGAGTTGGGAATAATGGCTGGCATGAAATGAAAAAATATTAAATCCCCAATGTCACAGAATGCTGTTAAATATTTCAGCACTTGCCAGCATGCCTAAAGCTTGCATGCTCCCAACTAGTGCAATATCTAGGTAGTACTTTTCCCTGGTCACAGTGAAAGGAAAATGAAGAACAGTTATTTTAAGTGACCTCTGAGCCAAACACCGTGCTAAGTCTGAGTTTGATCAGKAAACCACTTAAATCATATTTTTAAGTTTTTATTTTATTTTTCTTTTAATTAAATGATACTGTGCTCCAAAATCTTCAATACATTTTACTGCATCAATATGAGATTCTAAATGATGGTATCTGCAATGGCTGAGAAAAATAATTATCTAGAAGCTTGCAATTTTAACAAAATAGTTACTTGCACATCAGTTATTTTGCTATGCTGTATTCCTCACTTATATTTCACTTGCAGAACCAACTTTGCCTCAAATCCAACCAGTATGTACCCCAATTAAAAAGTAGGAATTAGGACAGAAAGGATAGGCTATTTCATATAAGTTCATCTGAAGAGACGTACAGAAACACTTTTGTTTCTTTGTTCAAATGACCCCATAATCATGTAGTCAAGAAATCTGTCTGTGAAATGGAGGTGCAAGTGAATACAGATTACTTTAAAAATATAGTTATCTATCATAAAATAATGTAGAAATAGAAAAGGAATTAATTCAGGGAGAAACACTTTCATGTAAGTCAGGTTTATTCTTCTGTCATAGAAGACTCCAATACTTACTGGTTGTGTACAAAATATTCGTAAAACCTGTTTAAATTTTCTCAATTGTCCAAAAAAGCTCAAAAGCTGAAATGAAAAAAAAAAAAAAAGGTTATGCATATAGTTTTTCTCTGTAAACTTGTGCAAATTTTCACACTAAAAGTCTCCRTGTTAGTTCAGTGATGGTAGTAATGTAAGCAAAGCTATAGTTCAGATAGACTCTGTTTTCAGTTACTTATTATGAAAATGAAGAATTTGGTCTGAAGTTTCTCCCAATAGGTAGTTGCTCTTTAAACAAAAATACTGACAAGGTTGCAGTATGAAGCGCTCAAGTGCAAATATGTCAGCAATATTATTGCATATAAAATAGTCTTTAGACTTGTTAGTAAGACATCTTAGCATTATTTTTTGTTTGTTTAAAGCACAAGTTGTATTGAGTTTGGTTACACTTTGGACAGGCTAATTCTTCAGCTAAGTAGATGGTCACTGTGAATTCGAGAGAAAGCAACCCCAATATACTCCTAGAACAGATTCAGGGAAGAAATAAAAAGAAAAAAAGACAGGATGATTTAGTGCCCATAATTTCATGCCATTAGCAAGTTTTCCAATCAACTTTGGAAGCTCTGTCAGTTAAACGGAAGAGCATCAACATGCAAGTGAGTTTAAGCACTGGGGAATGTTCACAAATGCCTCAGTTCAGATGCCTATATCCATTATTGTTTGCTAAAAATACTGTAATAGAAGTATAAAGTTTCCTTACTTTTAGGATGAGGTAGAGGAGGCCCAGCAATATGCCAAAGGTCCATCCTAGCGCACTGTCAAGCTCCCCATAGCCAATAAGATAGCGGAACCAAACTGGTATGGGGACAAACATACGGTAATACTGGCAGAGTTCTTCTAACAGCATGTACCAGTAGCCCTAAGCAAGACATGCAAAGGAATCTCTCAAGATTTAAAGCACAAAGAATTTTTTTTTTAATATAGAGTGTTTTATTATTATTATTTTGAATAGTTTTCTCTCTTATCTTGACAAAACTAAGTATGGTCAAATGAAAATTTCAGATTTAAAGAACAACAATGTCAACTCAAACTCCTAAAAAATTAAACCAGAAGCAAGTTTAGGTTRAAAGAACAAAGACCAGATGATAAGTTTCACCACAACAGCACAGATAACGATAGCACTGTAATTGCTGTACTGAAGAAAAAATTAAATTAACAGACTAGAATAGAGTGGCTGTTGTAGGATGCCTACYTACTTACCAATGCTATCAGTCTTACTTTTGTAAGCACTAAAAAAGAAAATAAAATTATATGAAAAAGCATCAATCAGGAAAGAATATGAACTCCACACAGTTTTCTTGCCCACAGCAGTAGTGCTGGATTATATACAGACTTTTAATTATGAAAACACTGGGTACTTTTTAATAACACTTTAATTCTATTGTAAAGGGATCTGAAGCAAAATACATATTGTCTTCTTACCTTGCATTTAAAAGACATCATGAATGAAGGCACCAAGAGAACAAAGCATTTGAAGCCCATGAAGAGGAATTTCAGAACAAAGTCTRTGATTCCCACAATCCAAAGTACCTCCCAGAAGTTCATGAAATCCACTGTAGGCTTTAAAAATATTAAGCTATAAAAAGAAGAATCAGAAATTATTCAAGAGGCCTCTTTAGAAGCAAGCAGAACCAGAGACTATCAAAGCAAGTTGAATTAAAAAAAAAATCTACCTAGAGGAGAAATATTTTACTAAGATAATGGTCCTTTTATCATAGATTGATTCTATATATCTCTGATCTCTTTGGTTTTGAACTTGCTTCTCTCTGTCTTTATCACAACCCCCATCCTCTAGAGATAAGCTCTTGACTGATTTACAACCAAGATGGTTGTTACAGAANAAAAAAAAAAAAAAAAAAAAAAAAAAGGAAACATAACCCTGTAGGGTTATGCATATTATGCAGAACACTGCATATTCCTTATTCTGAAAACAAAGTGTTGGGGTCAGAGGTAAGAATCAAACCCAACCACATCCCGTATGGCAAAACAGTACAAGTGAATTGAGCATCAAGTCTGATCTTGCAAATCCTAACATAGTGTTATTAAGGACAGGGCAGTTTGGTAGAGGAGAAATAGAGACTAAAATAAAAGAAAATCCAACATCACAATCCTGCCCACACAGCCCCCTTTTTTAAAAAAAAAGAGCTGCAACAGTGATTAAATGTTCCCAGTTAATATTTAACTGAGTGATTTATGATACTCATGTTCCTTTACTTGCCTGTAGTACAGTGACTGAGAATGAAAGGTAAAATACAAGAGGAGAGATGATCCAGACAGGTACACTAGTAACCAAGCACACTGCAACTTGGAGCACCGTTCCTGCAAGATATTCATTAAGACATATTACAGTTTTTATCTCAGTATCAATGTCTTTAAGATACCCCTAAGCACCAATGGGTACATAGAAGTCTTGGTTAACTTAAAGAAATTTGTTGCAAAGAGTGATACTTACTCTTAGAAAAACCTGATTTACTATGCTTTTGTTTGCATACATAAAAGTTGTTAGCAGCCCAATTCCAAGAGAAATGCCTATTAGGAAGAAAGAGTCAGTTATATACATGAAAACAAGTTATATTTAACTGGTTTAAAAAAAAGAAAATTAATATATTTTTGCAGTAGCTGTAACAAAATGTTAACAGCTCAGRCTATCAAGCCAAAGCATGTTGTGTATATCCCAGTAAAAGAAACCAAAAGAAATKTATTTTTGCTGATAAACAAAGCAAGCAAAAATAAAGCTACAAATATACGAAATTTTACGTCAGGCATCACTATTAACATATATTTATGCTGGTGTGGAGGGTGAGTTCCCTCAGACCATATTCTTTTAGACTCTACCAATTATGTGCTGCATGATCAATTTGCCACACAGAATCAAGATGTACGGCAGGCTTTTGTGGAGCCACTGGAGGAGGTATCTGAGCTCTGAGAGGGAGCTGCCACYGTGTTCCTCCGAGTCCGCAGTGGGATCGCTGAGCGCTCCTGCYTCGCTGTGGCCGTGGCCGTGTGAGTGACTCTGGGAGCCCAGCCTCGACGGCCGGGAACTTGCATTTTCTCTAGCTTCTCCCGCAGCAGAGTTTAACTGGATGCGAATGTCCCCGCTGAGATGGGATGAGGTTTCTCCTGTCAGTCTCACTGCGTTCTGAGAGGATGAAGAATCGTCACCGCTGCCTTGGATATTGTGAAGATGAGTGCAATTTGGTTGCATGGTGGGAATTTTTTTCTGATCCGGATTCTTACTACTTTGTCTCCTAGAATGGGAGATAAAAAGTCACAATGTAAGGAAGAGTATAACAAATTCAGYGGAAAAAGAAAAATACAGTAGACTGTAATGTGACTGCCAGCATGAAGCCAAGTATGGGTTCTCCTCCTGACAGACAGTGTGGCCCTCTTAGTTCTCAAGGTTGTGCTTGTTTGTGCCCTGTCTTCACAGGACAACTTTCCGTTTGTTTCCTTCACATGCAGTGTCTCCAAGCTGCAGGGAACCTGGCAGCCTTAGCATAATCTGCGGCTGCTTAAATCAGAAGAGCAAAGCCACTAGCATGTACACTGTCTAATTTCATAAATACAGGGAGTAGCAGGAGCAAGCTAAGGAGCAAACAACTATGTGAAGGAGGCAAAGAATACTTCTACATGTGTCTGTAAAAAGGCAAGTATTTGTTCAGACAAGTCTCATCAAAAGCCAGTGCATATTCAAAACTGAGGGCCATTATGAGATTATCAAGGGATTATCCTGTCTAAGCAGAAMCAGGTTAGTCCATTTCGTCGGAAGCGCCTTGACCGTATGGTCAACTTAGAAAAGAAAGGCAGACAACAAAGAGCAGCCCAACAGCAAAGCCACATGAGTCAGGGCTTATTTCCTTCTTCTAACATCTTCCTGGTGGCTTCCCGGGTAATTTTCCACTTCTGTGTATGTCTCCCCATCAAACAGCATTAACCTACTCCTGACTCATGTAGTATCATAGCAGTGATTTTTGGAGGCTGGATTTGCAAAGCGTTAGCACAGTACTTGTCACTGCCAAATAATATTATTGAACTATGGGGATTTTTGGTATAAACCAATTTTGGTAAGTCACAGTTCCCCCGGGTTCATCACTGAAATGAAGTTTTCCAACCCGAGTGCAGGCACATGGCTAGATTGAACAGGCATACAAGAAGATGAAGTCCTTGTGCACRTATGGAATTTGAAAAAGTTCTACGCTTAAAAATATGTGTTTGCACAAAYGTCAACATCTTTAAAACAAGATTGTACCAGAAGACTGAATGACGTGAATTTAAGGAACAGAGGGCAAGGAGAGCTCCTTGCTGCCGTTCAGAGCACGTTGCTGTATTTGGGGAGCGCAGAGATTACATCATACTTGGATCCAGCCCGGATTCCCGCTCCGGAACCTCGTATTATGGGCAGACACGACGCGCTGGGCAGGGCGGTGATTCGCGCGGATGGTGACCGGGCCCCTGGTGCCGCTTAGCAAAACGAAACCCCTCCGTAAAAAACAGGGCCCGCGCGGTGTTCTAAAGCTCCCGCAACGATGCTGCGACTCGGGGGCTCTTTCCTTCCGTCCCGTTCCCGGCCCGGGCGCCTGGCACCCTCCGCCCCTTCCCGCCGCGACCCCACTTGAGGCGCCACCTCCTTCCCCCGCTCGCTGAGGGGGTTCTGGCCGCTCTTCCCCTCCGCGGGTGGGCGGGGGAGCGCCGCGCAGGTACCTCAGGGGGCGGCCGTCCCGGCGCCGCCGCCCAGGCCGCCTCCATTGCCGGGCCCGAAGAGGGGGAGAATGGCGGCGGCGGGAGGAAGAGGAGGAGCCGCGAGAGGAGGAGGAAGAGGAGGAGGGAGGCCCGCGGAGGCCCGCGTTGCCCGGTAACGGGCGGCCCGCGCCGCGCGGCCTCCGTCCCGTGAGGGAAGGGCGGGTGAGGCGACGCCAGGCGCGGCGGCGGGGAGGGCGGTTTGCTGTTATCTTTTTATTTAATGTGAAGCTGGAGAGCTAGTTTGAAAGGGAAATAGAAGAGAGCAATATATGTGTGTCATATGTATATTTCTATRTATAAAAATATATGTTTGTGTAATGTGGTGTCGTGCCCTCGGTTGGGATCCCAACAGGCTGGTCTGAAATCGGCTGGGAAACCTGGAAAAAAAAAGTAACTGCCCTACTTATGGCTGCAATTTAGGCAAAGGAATGATTTAAATACTACCGGGTTTTCTTTTTGAAATGCGCTCTCTATGAATAAGCTCGGGTCCTTAAATATAAAAAGCAAACTAAAAACCCTCCTGTCTTCCATGGGCATTTCAGAACTAGGGTAGCTGGATGGTTTGTGTAGCCCGTCTGCTAATATAGGGGAGTCCAGCCCATTAGCACTTGTGCCTAATTACCCCAGCACCAGTGAGGAGCAGCAGTGCAGCAGAAGTMGGATCCTCTGCTGCAAGCACCAGAGGAAATGCTTTTCTGCACCTTACTTAGAAATCTAAAAGCCTGATTGGGCTGTTTGTTTGTTCGGTTTTTTGTTTGTTTATTTGTTTTTTGGAAAATAACTGTATTAAAATGCAAATGCGGTTTGAAGYCAGAGTTGTTCTCGGGCTGTTTGTCGTCGTTGAAATGCCTTGGAACTTGCAACTTAATTCATGGCAGMATATTAATCGATAATGTTTGCTCCTGCAGGCCGCTTGCTGATTTGTCTCCAATTTGCAGCTCGTTAGAAGGTGTATAACGCGGCGGTGATGTTATTTAACAGGTATGTTCTTGTGGTTCATGCCCTATAGACTGAGTAATTCCCGAAACAAGAAAGATTTCAGAGGCTGCTAACATAGAAGTTTATTGTGTSGAAGTCTAGACAGAAGGCCGTTCCCATGGGTATTGCACACACTGGGTCATGTAATACCCAATAATAAATTTGCCAATCTCTAGTTTGGACTAGTCTCCTAGGAGGCCTGTAAATCTCSCATGGGGAGACAAATCGCTGTCCAGACATCAAAAGTGGAACGAGGAGGACTGCGGAGGAGTCTGAATTTCACTGCTGAAGCTTGATTATGTAGGCTTTGTCGAGCAGACTCACCAAGTTGAGCCAGGTATTTTTATAATGCAGTTACATCATCTTCCTCTCTGAGATTTCCAGGGTTCTTGCTAGTACTCCGTGTACAGCAATGTGCAGCTTTCTATTAAACCATTTTAAGCTGAGAGTAGTTCTAGTGAAATGGTGTAAAGAGCAGTTTTTGAAACTGGTGAATCAGCTCCTGAGTCTCTGCTTCTCTCTGTAGGTAGAAGCTTGAAAGTAAAATTAGGSAGTGGAGCCACAAAGGGCGGTTGTAATTTTTGCTCGCTGCACAGGAGGGTGCTCAGCCTCTCTTTATCTGTAAGAACAAGCAATTCCCATGGTCATTAGGATGAAGCTCAAAAGCTGCCGTCTGAACGGGTCTTTTCTTGTGGTGACATTGAGGAATGCGTTAAATATAGTTTTAGATGGTGTATGTTAATTGGTATTGGAAGAGCTGGTTGCAAAGGTATTTAGGCACTGTGATGATCATCCCCAGAGTAAGACAGGAGTATTTGCTGTTGGGTGTCTTTAAAGGAATCAGAATTTCCAGTAGAAGAATCTTCAAAGTTTTATTTTGTTTTGTTTTTAGTCTGCCTAGTGTCAGTCTGAACACATAAATCTTTGTGTGATTTATCCTTTTTTAAATAATGTCTCCTCATGTAGGTAGAAATCTACTCGGAGGCAGTTTATAGGAACAGGTAGCTAGGTTTCTTTATACTGGATCCACAGTGCCTGCTTGCAATATTTTCCTTAGTATTTATTTTCATGAGTAAATATTAGCATATTAAGTTCARGAAACAAATGAATGTTCTTTTTAACATAACTCACAAACAAAATAAAACTGTTAAAAAGTTATATAGCCTTATTAATGTAGGCCTTTTTTTTTATAGTGGGAAAAGAGTTTGTTTTGGCTTCTGTGACACATTGCTAATTGGAGTTAACACGGTTTTGCTGAAGCTGGTCCTATTAGTACCAGTATTAGTTGAGGTATTACTCTCTCTAAGCAGTTTTTCAACCACTTTGTGCACATTCTGGTAGGGTGGCAATTTTTAACTCAAGAAAAAATATTATTTATTTTTAATTATAATTATTATTTTGATGACAAAAGTTTGGTTTGATTGTGACCTAAGCAAATGAGACAACATTCTGGCATTATTTACCACTGTGCATGTAAGAGAAAAAAAATTGTTTAATTGATCTCTAAAAAGGTAGATTGAAACTAACTTACATCATATTTTTCAACCATTCATAAAGAGAATTAATACGTTCTGTGTGTCTGAAGACAATTTGTCAAARAGTCTGTCTTTACAAGGTAAAAGTAGTATGGCCTTTTGCATATATCTCTAGTTTCTAAGAAAAAACATTTTTTAAAAAGAAGTAATGCTTTTAAATATCATTTCCAGATACTTCCATTCATAACTCTGAGAATAAATATAAACAGAAGTATAGTAGGCAAAATCTTGTCTGTCATGTTTGAATGGGATTTGTCCCATTAACATCAGTATACAAATATTTGCTTCACTTCAGTCAATATTTACTTCACTGGTCAATAACACTGTTTTGTATATCACAAAGTTAATGTTTCCTTTTTGCTTTTAGTTTGGTCATCATCTTAGAAATAAAGAAGAAATGATATAGAGTATGGATGGTTTTTAATTCCATTTTTAACCAAAAAGAAAAAGGGGGGGGGGGGGCTGTGTTAACAGAAGTGTATTTATTTGGAAATCTTAACACATATAGAACCATTTTCATTATGTAACAAGATTACCAAAGTCATTTACCAAAATCACATTTTACCAGCAGAGTAAATGACTGTAGTGGTGATTTTTTTTTTTTTTTTTTAATATAACTGGAGACTAGGATGAATTATTCAATTAATTTTTATCATATGATCTGAGTCTTCTGTTGAACTAAAGTCCCTGAACTAAATCATAGCRCTCCTGGATCCTTCAAATTGTCAAAGAAAACAACATCTGTTTATGATAATGGCAGAGAATAGAGCTACTTTTTTTTTTTAAAAAAAAAAAAGCTATTTCTGAGAGGAGTATTTGAATCCATCTTAATCTCTTATGTAACTTTTTTTTTTTTTCAATGAATTACAAAATTCAGGCATGTTAGTTTACATGGTTCTCCCCTCTTCCAATAGAAAATGGCTGTCTTGTCCATCAGTTTCAGCTAGGTCTCTGTTCATATTTTGAAAGTATAAACAAAAAGTTTCAGAAAGTTTGCTTAAAGCCAGCCAGGCTCTGGCCAATCAACAGACTCATTTTTATTAATGTGTTAACTGAAGTGCCAAGAGCTAAGTGAAAGTTGCAGGATTTGATTGCTTGAGGTTAGGCAAGAAATTCACAAATAAGTACCTAAAGGAGAGAAAGAGGAGGGAGTGAGGGGAAGCTTTTTCTGATCGATGCTGCAAGGCCTCTTAGCTGGTCTTGTCTGGTGAAAATCAGGCTTCCTAACATGTAAATAAGGATCTAGATTTGTAACTTTAGGCATTCAAATTTGAAAAGTTTGGTCTACCACTCTGCGCTTTCTGATTCTAATGCAGAGTTCATCACACCACACTGCTTGGGTGTTCTTGTTTGTTTGTTTTTAAATAATTATGGTCACRATTTTAACAAAAGCTCAGTGGAAAAGACCAAATGGAGATGTCAACAGCGGGAGCAAAAGCTGTGGACGAGGAACATATGGTTGGGTATGTGGAGATCAACAAAAGATCCTTTTTAGCCTAGGGAAAGTAGAAAGAGAGCAAGAGAGAACAATGGCAGGAGGAGAAGAGCAGATATCCGTAGCCAAGCTATAAATGAAATATATCATGGTTCTTTTGGAGTTCCACCTGTAATACAAAAGATGCACCACAAGTGTGTGTGTGTGTGTGTGTACATATGCATACTCCTCCAAATTTTCAAAACATGCAGCCTCTCTTACAGAACTTGTCTGCATAGAAGGCATTTCATTTATGCCTCATGTCAGAAAGGGTCTGCGAAATGTCTTCTACACAGTTTGCAGTGAGGCTAGCAGTGTTCAGTGGTTATGGAAAACAACTAACTCGCTGCTTGCAGATCACTTGGCATATTTGTTTAGATTTCTTTAATGTACTAGAGTGATAACAGCACCTGAGCAGCATTTACCATGTGTAAATTTGAGTTCAATGGTGATTTTTTTTAACATACAAGAAAATTTGAAAACATTGCAATAAAATAATATTTACAAATTCTACTCAGGGTCACTCAAATATCTAGCATTTTATGATACATTCAGAGAAAGACATAAGAACAGACATAAAACATTATCCAGAGAAATTATGATATAGAGAGATTTTTATTTTTCTTCAGATTCTGATAAAGCCCTTGTTCTCAATCATTGCCTAATTTCCACAGTCCTAAAGTAGAATTGTAAAACTCATTGCTGTTTTGTCTGAATTTTGGAACTTATGTTGAATAATTGTCTACATATAGAGGGTTTTGTCTGTGAGTGGTTATCAGGTACACATAATTCATGTCTATTCTAAGTAAGCTTCTTTTGAACTGTACCACGTTAATTGTTTTTCAGCCTTCAATGCTGCAGTGACAATGCACTTCCTTAAATCTGGTTTGCTTGCAGACAGAGGCTGACACGGTAGATTTAGTATGGCTGCAGAATTAATGTGCAAAAGTCCCCTGCTGCACAGTGTTCTCCACATACACATGCTACGTAAAAATGCCGTACAATTTCTCACTCCAAGGCTCCCCTATTAGGGCATTAGCTGACTTTACACCCTCTGTTGGGTTAGTGTTTTAATTTGTATACAGTACAGCTTTACATACTCCCCCAAATTACTATTTATTGCAAAATAAGTATGGTAAAATTATAGTTTATACATGGTGTTAATGTAACATCAAMGTCTGCGAAAATAAATCTAGAAGAACATGGGCCAAATGAAAAACATAAAATGACAAAGGAAATTTGTTGCAATAGTATAACTTGTATTCMTACATATTTTTAACTAGTTATAAGGAAAAATAAAGGAGAGTTTCTGGAATTAAAAAGTTTGCAGTATAAATTTATATATATACACTGTGTAATTATGGTCTATTACAATGTTTGGYTGGCTCAGTTTCTTCTGGGGAGATTTTCCAAGTTTTCAGTATTTCTTGAGTAGCTTGTAATGGCTTCAGAATGTGCTAATGAGTCTTTGGACAGGGGTTTATGAGTTATGTATCAAAAGGTGATGGAAGGAAAAGTGGATTTCTTTGAAGGTCTTAGCTACAGAACCCTAATGTTTTAGATGGCACTGAGTCTTGGGTCAAGAACAAAATGAACCAAAACAGATTTCAGTTTTCTTTGATCATTCCTTCTTTTCTGACAGGGAGAAGACTGCATCCTTTTACAGTTTGATAGTAATTCTGCTGCTAAATGATTTCATCTCTAAGCTGATGAATATTTTCAGTGCATTTACTGTTTGCTAAATTTGAGACTATGCCAAAAAAAGGTATTTGAATTTATGTTTCAAGTTATGTTTCAAGGTGTATGTTCTAGAGATTGGATTTCATTCCAAAATTTTTTTCAGAAGTAAATCACTTGATTTATATGGTAGGTGGGTTCCAGAGTTCCATGATGGGAAAACAGCAGGAAGAATATTGTCCCCCACAGCTTTTCATATCAGAAAGGATAAGGAGCAGAGCAAATTTCTCCCTGGTTCTGCTGCCACAATCMCCGAAGGAAAAGCAGTGTCCTGCAGCCAGCAGAGCCCAGGAGGAAATGGCATAAACATTTTTTATAAAGCAGATAAAATAGGTGCAGGCAATATTTTAAATTGAAATATAATGAAATTATTATTTATAGCCCAGTTTCCAGCTTACATCCAGAATCTGTCATTTAGGTGATTGGGCCAGCAGGTGGCAAATATAATTGAATTCAAGAAAATAAATAAGGAAGTAGACTGGGGATTGTTGACTAAAAAGGAGTCATCTAGTCTACTAATTAGGAGGATTTATAGGATGCTGTACTTAAAAATAGATGATTATTGATAGCTCATCTTTATCATGCAGGTTATCTTACAGTTTCGGGTTCCTATAAGCAGGGTTGCTGCTGCAGTGAGACATGTGGCTACAGTGCATGTTGTGATCAGCCAGCCCCCTGCAAGGGTTTCGGGTCTTGGAAACCTCAGGGATAGTGGCTGTAACTTCTGCTAGCTTCTGCTAGCCACTAGCTGCACTGCTAGTGGCCTCAAAATATGTAGCCTGAGTACCCTCATACATTCTGTGGCTCTTACTACAATGTAGACAGATGCTGAGAAAAKAAAGAATTGTATCTGATGCCATCTTATCAATAACCAGAATAGRAAGCAAAAGACATATTGCACTGAACACTTATTTTCTTAATCTGGACGCTTTATGTAGGAGTGCACAGAAACTGTGTTATTGCTCTAGAGAGACTACAGCGAAAGATATCTGTTTTTGTGTTAGGTAAAAAGAGAAATGCAGTTGGACTTTTAATTGGGTTAGAATGTGTAAAAAAAAAAAAAAAATATATATAGGATGAAAGAATATTAAGATAGAAAATGCTTTGGAATTGTTAGGCATTTACATACGGTTCTTCTTTAAGTATTCCCCAAAACAGCCTAAATATCTATGTTTTCAGTTCTCCCTATAGAATCCAACTGAAGCGAGAAAAGGTGGGAAAGAGGGATTTTTGCATGCCCAAATCTGCACAGCAAGAGAAAGAGAGTGGAGGAGGAAGGAGAAAAAAAAGGCAATCTTTGCTTCTGAATTTACAAGAACAGGTCACTGTGCTATCCAACTGCTGGTGATTTTTGAGCAACTGTAGTGCACAATGCCCATAGTTCTCTGCTTTTACAATTTTTAAGTTTTGTCGTTCCGTTCTRTGTATGAACTCACTGTCATCATCCTYACTGGGGTTAGTAAATTCAAAGATTTTCTGTGGCATCTTCTGCAGTTACCATTAAATTGGATCCTGCAAATTAAAGCCTTGTGACTAGAAATAGCTCRTTCTCTTCACTGTGGTTGTGTTTTGTGCATCCACAGAGGGTCCTTCTGGACTTAATTCTGAAGGAATAATTATGCTATTTAAATATTAAACATCAAAGTTCTTTTATTGTTAAACTAATATTAAAGTAGGACAAAACTGCTTTACAGTTTATGCACTGCATTCCAGAATTGCTGGCATTGCAGCTGATGTCCTGTTTCAGCAATATTGGCACTGCTAGGAGGCTCACAAATGTAGATTTTAATCAAAAACTATTTTGAGATGTACTTTAGTTAAATGATAAATTAATCTTTCCTTATGAACACCCAAGCTGTTAAAAAGGGCAAACATTTGCAACACCCTTCAAAACAATTCAAAAGCCTGTTTTTTATCAGTATATGATTTCAGTAAAATGGAATTGAAAGTTGTGTGTCTTTTTCTCACGGGTTGTTATTTAATCACTATATATTAGTTTTCATTGCCCTTTTGATATATTTGGGCTCATAAACTTTTCATTGAATAGATTGAATTTACCATTATGTTGTTACTTTTTTATGAATAGAATAAATCAGTATYGGTTGTGTTGGTTTGCACTGAATTGTTTATTTTAAGGGATATTTAGATTTTACTGAAGCAGGGGGAATATCTTCAGGAAGTGAAGGTCTGGTGCTCAGTGTTTTATTTTAAAACCTGTTATTTGGTAACACTTTCAACTACACCCTCCTCAGCCAGCACATGCTAATACCTGTTATCAAGAACACAAGGTAATAAGTTTTTCCTGAAATTCTTTGAAATGTTACATACTATGCAGTCTAATACATAATATTTTAATACTTGTAGGCTGCTTTATTATTTTACTAGAAATCTTTCATTTCATTATTAGGGAAGTATTCCAGAATAAGCATTTTTTTTTTCACTTTGTCTAGCATATCCTCTTATAAAACACTATATTATAAAATCTTATCTTATAAAATCTTGCATAAAGCTCAATCCTTTTCATTCAGAAACTGAATGCTAACAAATTATTGAGAATTTCCTTCTAAAATATATTGGCAGGGTCTTAATATTTATGGTATACATGAAACTTGAAAGCATCTGTTCTGCAGAGAAGTAGCTATTAAAATACACTTAACCAGTAAGAACTGCCTCTTAATTCAGAGTGAGAGCTCTGCTCAGGAGCCTTGCAGACATTAAATGAGCAGAGATGATTGCAARAAAGTGGCAAGGYTTKTTTTTTTTTTTTTTTTTTTCCTTTGATTATAAGGAAATAGTAATTTGTTTCATTAAAAAGGTCTACAAATAATCAGAAATAATCAGTAAAAACAGCCAGATTTACTTCATCTATGTACTTGAAGCACAGGGTTAAGAAAAGTTATTGGGTTAATTTTAGCATGTTGTTTCTTGGGGTGTAGTGTTTAATTTATTGTTACTAACTATGCAAAGTTCTGCACAGACAATTTCAAAATTTTATATAATGAATGTGAAAACTTGGGAACTTAGACCGGTATAATCATGTAATAAAACTTCATGTGATTTCTGAGACTTTGTGTATGATCRAGGTATTTTGTTTGGATTCACCCTTGCTCCTGCAATCTTTTCTTCAACAATAATGTATGCATCTTTATTATTGTATTAAGTAGCGAAGTCAGGTTAACCTTTCTTGATGATTAGAAGTAGGCATCTCATCTTCTGAAAAAGCTAATCATTTTGGGTGGAACATCTTGTTCTTGTTTGAATAATTATCTTTGTTTACATTCACACAGCATTAATCACTTGAAGCAGACATCTTTTAGGGAAGAAGGGAGAGAGTCCCTAGCAGGTTTTCAGATGCCATATATGTGAGTTAAAAGGATGCATTTGCCTCCATTCCTCTCTATCAGCAAAATAGGAAGACATTTTGAATTCATAAACTGGAATAAAAGCTATATCTTCTAAGTACTACTGAACAAAGAGCTGTGATTTGTTTCCAGATAACTTTTAATAGCAAATCCGCATGGATATTTTGTTGAGCTGAAGTCTTGTTCCTTTGYTGAAAATGCATCAGCAGCTGCAATGCATTTTTTTCATTTTTTAATTGTTGCTTTATTAGTTTATATAATTCTATGTTCTTGTAACTACACCTGTTGTGGCTTCTGAAATCAAGATTGAGACTGAAAGGAGAAACAGCCTAGCAGCTGCTTTGAATTTTCTGCAGAGAAAGGCAACAAATACAATTTAAGCTGTGAAAGCTATGGAGGTTGCAACTATGTTCACATGTGTATGCATCATAGTATTCCTCTTTCACACACTCACACACCAAAAAAAAAAAAGGGAAGTCAATTAAAGCTGTAATTTCTGTGCAATTCCTTTTCTGATTAAAATTGCCTTCTCTGACTGATTTCATTATGTATACAGGTATGTATATATATTTAGGTTGTCAGTCTTTATAGTTAAAATAAATCTTTTCTCATAGGAGAGAATGGTATACGTCAAATTTAGATTCGTGATACTCTTTCTATTTCTTTCCCACTCCTTTGTTTTCTAATGTAGATTACATTTTTATTTTTCATCTGTCTTTCCTATCTTGAACTTTCCTTCAAGCCCTCCAATTTTTCTATTTTTAGCTATATAAGATTATGCACATTTTTCCGTCCATTTTTACCATTTTTTTTTCTTTCTCAAGATTTGTTGGTGTCTTTCTTTCACAGTCACCTCACTCCGTGTATTGAATTTCAGCTCGGATGGAGAGATTGAACAGGATTTGGAGCTTTGACCCTTTTCTTAATAGCGGRGAACAAGGTAAAAACTAGCTTAACATCATTGCAGGGGCTGAGTGATTCTTAACTGACATGTAACACAGGGAAAACTGAGAGAAGATAAATCTGTGTTCAGCAAACTTTAAATTCCCCTAAAATTTCAAGCTCCATTCTTCCGTCTGGAAACAAGATAGTATAATGGATTGTTACAAGCTGTTAAAATCTGAGGCAGAGGAGAGGGAATAGGATGAAATTTTTCTATGAATTGTTCAGTTCTTTGTGGGAGGCTGTTAAAGCAACAATACAAAAGATGAACTATATACAATTTTAATGTAAGGCTGTTTGATGTCATTATGATATTTCTTCGTTGATTGTCTRACAGTTGTGTACTTTTGAAAAAGTTTTACATTTTTGGTTCTTTCTGAACATTATGAAAATTGTACTGAGAGGAGTAAATTCATTTGCATAAAATTGACTGCAAAGAGCAATTAGTCCTTYATTAATATGCAAATTTGGTCCAGTGCAAATTCATCTATATATGAGGCTTAAATATGCAAGTCAGTCTTGCTGTGCTAGAAACCCAGATGCTTTTATTTACTTTGAAATTGAGGGATTTGGTTAATGATGTTGTTGACAGGAAAACTTGAATAAATTTGATGATCACCATCTTTCATATTAGACGAGGCCCATGGAAAAAAAATTACCAAGTAAAATACCAATTTTATTTGGTAATTTCCTATTACCAATCTAGTAATAAAATGTAAGCTACAAAGTAATAGAGTTAGATTACCTAATGTAGTTATCCTGAGACTTAAACTGTTCCCCAAAGATAGAACCATTTTTCTTTTAACTTCGTTTTTCCAGAGGGTAAAGACATCTACATAAGCTATATGAATAACACACTGCCTAGAGATTTAATATTGGGAAGTTAGCTCTGTTGGTTGTTTCACTTGGAGAGAGTATATAACCCTGGGAATTAAAAAGTAGGAGTTTGGAAATGGCTGTCATCAGCATCTTCCTTTAAATATCCGTTTAGTCTTTTCCAGACATTGTGTTAAGGCCTTTGCTCTGAATCTATGGGATCAGCATGGAAGCTGTTTGAACCTATAGCCTGTTATGTTTGGATCACCTAAGCTAATTAATAAACATTCTTTTATATATTTTAAAATGTTTGTAACCTTAGCAACACCAGTTTCTTTCTTCATGTTGTTCAACATGCAACAGCTCACAGAGGTGGGATTTTCTCTTTCACGCAGACCTAGGATGTGATGTGTCTTGCCCCTCTCCTCTTYCCCTTGCTCCTGTCCCCATGTGCTGTGGCTTTTTGACACATACAGTATTCAGGGAAATGCTGCATTTTTTTCCTTCCTCCAAGTAAAATAGCAAAGTTTATCCTTTTTCAAGTGAAGAACCAATACCACTGGCTAGGCAACGGCCTTTATGAAGTGTGATTGTGCTGTTAGTTTTAGTTACTACTGTACTAGAACTGTTACTGAACTAGAAGTTCAGTGTTTTCTCATTTGTGGCGGGGAGAGGTTCTCACAGGAATAAAATCCTACTTACAGGATTATTTTAAGCCAATCCTTACTGGTGTTGTGAAAAAAAAGGGAGGAGACCAGTTTATATGCAGAAGAATAGTAATTTATACAGGTGGCATAGATTTAAAAAAWAAAAAATAGAAGATGCAATCTGATTGCCTTTGCTCTGGAGAGTGATTTGCTTAAAAATTTTAGTTGTCTTCCCAACTTCTAATACCCTGGTTGATTATATATTCACAATATCGCTTTTACTCTTTCACCCCCACTTATTACAAAACTTGGTATTCTTACTCCCAGCTAATGTTCCTCTACAATGAACATGATTACACAAGAGGCAAAACAGCAGTGAACCAGGACCTGTTTGCACATACTTCTACGTATTCTTTAAGTATCCCTTTCATCCTTCCAGTTCAAGTACATCCGTTTGGTAATAATGCAAGCATGTGATTAATGTTGACATAGGCTCCTGCTTTGCCTCAAAGAGCTGGAGTTTTATTCTCTGTTATCCTTCCAGATGCTGTAATCCAGGAGTCAGTGTTTCCAGGACCCATATGTCAGTGAAATATCCTGCTCTGTGGCTGCCATGTTCTCTTGGCATTCGTGCAGCCTTTTGCTTGTCTTCATTGCAACCAGTGACGGCGGCTATGCAGTCATCTATATTGAGAGGTAACGCAATGACAGTTTCCATCAGTTTCTCTCGTGAATCTATTAGGTCTTTCCATCAGCAAAAGTGTTTTGCCCTTCCCCTAGGAAGACTGCAACAATAAGATTTGCAACCTTATTGGAATTGCATTGCAAAGTTACCCATTTGTGAAATATGCTAATATTCAGAATGTGCCTAGGACACTACAAACCTCAATCAATCTTCCAGAAAATTATTTATTTAATGTAAGACCTTTTCTGACTAAACAGGCTGGAGCTTTTGCTATCCAAAGAAGTAGAACCTCATTTTATATTGGTCAGATAATAGAATTGTTATTTTTCTCTAATAAGACAGTAAGTGGGGCCGATTCACATGATACATAGGGAATTAAATCAACTTCCAGCTAGAAACCCATTTCCACTTCTGAAGTGTCATTGCAAGTTAATGTTTTGCCTGCATTTTGCAAGCATTGTGAGGCCACACTTTCAAGCCTTACATATTTGTACTGCTTTCTACTTTGGTGTAGAATCCTGCAAGTCTTAGGTAAAGAGAAAGGCCTGTTGTTTTTTTTTTCAAAGCAGATAGTATTTCTAGTTCTTAATGCCTTCTAAAACTGCTTGGGTTTCAGTATCTAAGGAATAAAAGTGACTCAAAGGTTTTAGGTTCCTGAGCATATGAAAGTTAAGGGCTTCAGAGGAAACAGAGACATCTTATTGTTGCGGTTGTTACAGCACTTTCCATCCTGACACAATGATGGGTAATCAGCCTCTTCTGAGACAAATCTGAATTAATTAGACTGCAAAGACAATAAGCATAGCCATAGTTACTGCTTTCCTGCATGTTATTGTAAAGTTTCAGACTTTCACGCTCTGTAATATGGGTGACTTAGAAGATGCTACAAACAAATCACAAAGATGGTCTCTTTCTGCACTTCCAATACATTTTCATAAGAAATTATTTGCCTTAACCCATATTTTTAATACACAAGCAATCTCAGTGATTTAAGTCAGACTGTTTACATGAATTAGTATCAGTTTCAAAAAATAAAGATTACAGAGCTAGCTTTTATGGTTTGGGGKTTTTTTTTGTGAACAGAAAAATACTTGTAAAATAGGAAACCAAGCATAATTATTGTAGAAAACAATGTATATATTACAAAATTTCAGATTACTTTGTCAGCCTAATGTCAGGGAATTTACCTTTTGAGATTGAACAGTCCTATGCTTGGTTCTCATTGTCTTTAGTAAATTGGTGTCTGATACCATTTGGCCAGATGGAACTAAGCATTCTTTCCATTGTATTAAATGCAAACATCTGTATAGAGTCATTATATTTATGAGATATTGCTTGAACATACTTTTTTATTGCTCAGGATTTATTACTGGTTTGTCAAACCTGCTGATTTCAAAACTTTAGGCAATCTTATGTTTCTTGTGGCTACTAGTGCAAAATGGTAGCTATTGTGCCCACCGAACTGTGGAAGGGGTAGAGTCCTGCCTATGCTATTGCATTAAAGTATTTGTCATTGATGTCTAATTTGCAAAGTTTCAAAATAAGCAACTTTCCTATATATTTCCTAATGGAAATAAACTCATTATAGAGCCACTCCCAAAGAAAAAGATGTATATTGTCAAATAATTCTCTGAGATAATATATACAGGAGAGTAGTATATGGTCTGGAAGCATTTTCTAATTTACAGTGTAAAGGCATGAGGACTGAAGATGAACTCTGGGTGTTCAGGGAATGAACGCTATTTTTTGTTTTTCTTTAAATAATCACTTTATTGTTCTCCTTTTTCTTCTCTGTATTTTGCAGGGGAAAAAAAATGAGTCTCTAAATTTGCCACTTAGRAAGGGGGCTGAAGGTCAAAGGAATAAGACACTGCACCCTTGCTCACTTACAGCAATTGCTCTAGACACAGCCTCTGCTTGGAAAGCAAGTTTTATGAGTTACCTGTAAGTTCTGATTCACCTAATAGATAAGGAGCCAGGGATACTTCTGAGCTCACAAATAATTTTATTTTTCTGCAGCATAGTGGTTGGTGTCATTACGAGCTGCTCTTTTAAATGTAAAGCAAAGAATGAAATTCTCATGTATTCTATGTATAACATATATTCTGTGTATAAAAGCTGACATGTTTTATGCATTCCTCTATTTGGCTAAAATATCATGGATAATCAACTTAGCTTGATGTGCAAAATGTAATGCATGGATGAATTATGTTGCATAGCTCTTGCCGTGATTCTTATGTTGAGAAGGAAAGACTGAAGAAACAGAAAAGAAAGTCATGAATTTCTTCCTGATAGTTCTGCCATCAGTTTTTCTCTAATAATCTATTTGTAGGTGGAATCTACAGATATTTTTCCCCCCAAATGGCTGATGTTATTTGAGTTTCATTTCTCACTGTCCTTGCTGTGTTAGTAGTCAAACCTATCCTATTGTTTCAGATGTAACCTGAAACATCCACTTTTTTAAACCTTTTTTTATTATTTAATTGTATGCTTAAAATAATAAAAATTTCCTACATGTGTTACAAATAACTCCCATGTTATTACTGTTTTGATACAGAACAGGCAGGAGCCAGCAGCACAAGGAGACAGATGTGATTGTAACAGAGGTTAATGTTTTATAAGTAATAGCTTGGGTGTAGTGAGACTTATGGTCTTAATTAACTCTTTGAATGTTTCCAGCACRACCAAAGGAAATAATTTTAAAATCTAATTTACTTATCCTCACCCTATCAGTATACTTTTTGTCATGATGCTTTTGAATGACTAGAACTAGTCAGTTTTGCTTAGATTTTAGAGCATTTCACACAGAATAGAGTATCTGTTCTTCTAGAAAAAGAAATCATATGAGTGAACAGGGTGAATGAGAATCTGGACCAGGTTAAATAAATCAGCCATTGAGGTTTGGTTTAGTTCTATATCTGTGTTCTTTTTTGGGAAATCCTTACATGGGCCAAAATAGGCATCAACACTAGGTAGACTGGCAAAATTTGTGCATTGAGTTAAGGATAGTTGGTGTCCCTTTGCTGGAAAGAAACAGCTGGATATTTTCTGTCATAATGTGACCAATCCACCTCTGTTGTTGTCATTTTAATTGCTGTGGCTGTTTTTTTAAGTCCTCTRCAGAAGGTCTTTGTAGTGACAAGCGAACAGTTTACGCTTCATAAGCAAACATAAAGAAAGCTGCTGCTAATTGGAGAGGGAGTAATGCAGTTATGATTCCATCAACATTTAAGTTACATTGTTAAAGGACACATTTTGGTTGTGTTTATGGTGCCATATAAAATTTTACACAGGATGAATTTGGTGGGAAAGATTTTATAATAGAAAAGACTAATTCCAGGATTATGGGGAACAGAGGGAGTGAAGGGTGAAGGAAAGGGAAAGAAAATTTTCTAACTCATGTATATTATAGTAAAGATCAGCATCTCAGTGCTCTTCTTGTTTCTTATGATAACTGTTACTTAACTGCTGACTTGTAGTATAGCTTGTCTTGTGAAAATGGAAGGACCTTGTCACAGTCCCAAAAAGCTTTACCCTGCTCTGAAGAATTGTGGCTCAGTGATTCAGTGATTCATGTTGAAGAGGACTCTTGAAAGTCATTAGTAGTGTCCTTTAATTTCCTGAAAGCCTGAAAGAAGGATGTCATTATCCAGTAATTGACTCTCTTGATTTTTTTCCTTTTTTTTTTTTTTTTTTTTTTTTTTTTTTTTACTATGTGTTCTTTCTGTGTCTCTTACCTCCCAACTTCTGAAAATCTAAAGGACTTTGTTTTAAAGTTTCCTCTTTTCTATAAATTACATTTCCGTATAATATTTGATGTGGATTAATAGTTTTACAGCTACATGCCCAAACTTGTTTCCTATATGCCTTTTTGTGTATGTCTTTTCTCAGGTGATAACATTTTTGGATTCTCATTCTGAATAGTCTTGTGAGGGCCAAAGACTCTTCCTTTCCCAGTTCACTGTCTACTTTGTCAGTGATACAGTTTGTTAATATTTGAAGAAGGAAATCTTCACTATTTATATGGAAAGAATTCTAGAGATGGCAGGAGTCCCCCCCCAAAGCACTTGCTGTGTAATTGCTGAAGACATTCCAAGCCACTCTAACCAAGTGCACTGTCTGCCAGTCATTATGCTCTTCTTGGAAGACCATCTGTTGCACTTCAAATATGTAAAGTTCTGCCATCATTTATTGCACCAAACAAATCGGCTCCTTTGTCTGAGGAGTTGTAACTCATGGATGGGGGACGAAAGCTAGTTTCAGTGGCCAAGTAGAGAATATTCTCTTTTGTTGCACTATAAATGGAAGGTACTTGTTACTCACCTCAAATTTCGAAAGACAAGCATGCTGATTAATTGTCAGTGCTTTTAAGTAATATCCATTCATTTGGCAACGTATTATCAGTAACAGAAAAATCTAGAGTGTATTTTCTCTTAAGTCAGACGTAAGTATAATGTAAAATTGTTTTGCTTCTGGTAAATAAACCTTTCCTTTGTGCTGATATCTCAGATTTGATAGATACTGATACTTAAATCACAATTATTTTATTTTAAGGAAATTATCTTAAGTGAAAAATTAGATACAGTGTTTTTCAGGGCGGAAAAGTTCTATTCAGAGATTTCCAAGCAGAGAAATGCACAAATTTCCTATCAGATTAAGGAGTGGTCTTTTTTTTTTTTTTTTCTCCTCTCCTTACTGCATAGCAGCTAATGTTCTGGCCAGAAATAATAATATGTTAGATCTTGAATGTCAGTAGCCCCAGAGATCCTGACAAGACTATTCATGTGCATTCATACGTCTTAACCAAAGCTGACACTAAAGAGAGCAGGAATTCTCATATTCCTCTTTTTATTGCCATGTATTAAACTCACATCATCTATTTAGAGGCCTCTGCTAAAAATGACATATTCACCATTTGGGAGAGGGGAGAAAAAAAAAAAAAAAAAGGGATTCCTGCAATATTGAAGCAAAGCAGCTGAACATCAGGATGGCGCAGAACAGATTCTTCCATTTAAAAAAGAAAAAAAAAGTGCAAATCTGAATTATTTAGGCAATCCTAATTATCACCACCATTAAGGTCACCTTAAAAATTGTTAAGATAAATACTAAAGCGTGGGGAAAAAAACAACCCACAGTCACTCTAATCTTCTCTCCTATGGGAGTTTCATTATCATTATTTTTAATTATAAATTAAATGCTCTCCTAATTTTTTGAGACTATATGACTTGTCCTTGTAGGAATATTTAGAGCCCAGTAACTTGAGCTGCTTGTTTACAGAAAATCACACATTAAGTAAATATTCTGCTAGACATTTTTTGCTTGACATATTTATACACACACATGTAGTGTTATGCATAGTACAAATTTTGATAACTTTGTAGTGACTTTATTATATTGGTAAAGTTTAATAGACATTCTTTACAGTGATGATATTTTTAATCTTTTTTAGAATGGCTTGGTAGTAGTGACTAACGCTGACTAGGTGGCTCTGGGCATCTGGCCATTTTTAGGTAGTTTAATTTGTTAAAAATTATCTTTCTTCCTACCCAAAGTCCCTTGAAACCATTTGGAGAAGAAAACTATCAAACAGTTGCCAATAATAAGCCCTGCTGGGACCTCTATATCCTCCTGATAGAGCAGCATTTGCCAACTGGAGACTGACTGGCATGAATTTGAACTCTGTACTACATGATATATTTGCTTCACATGAACCAATTACAATAATTACCACGTTTGTAGCTGAAGTTTAAGCACTCATCTGCAGTTCATACACAGGTCTCTGGCAATATGTTCAATCCTATAATCTCAATTTTTGTCAAAACAGTAAAGTATAAAATACATGCTTTGAAAAATTAGGAGAGAGTCTGAATGGAAATCAAAAGCTAAGCAAAGTCATTATTCTTCATGTACTATTGTCCTTAAGTTGAATTTCTTCCTTTGTAGCCTTTAATTCTGAAATGTGTCATTTTCTTTTGAGGTTGTCCGTAGAGAGATTCACTAGGAGATGCTGTAGACTATTGATTTTTCATATTCAACAGGGATTTATCTTCTAACGTGAATGAARAAGCAATATAAACAAGAATAATTTAGAAGTGCAAACTGTATGTAAAGTCTTGCCTTTTGTGTTGGTGTTTTTTCAGAATATTGTAATTACTGTCAAAAGTTATACTTTTGCGTTAGAGGGAAAATTATCCCTAACTATTCTTGGCTACATATTTAAATGACTCTGAGTAAAAGTGCAAGGATGTAACACCAGGAGAGGCGACTACAGTGTTAACTGCCCAGTTCCTTCCAATTCCCTTAAATCTGATGCAATGATGATCATCTCTCCCCTGCCCCCGCTATTATCTTATTTCCAAAGGCTAGTTAATTTTTAAACTGTATCAGTAGCATTTTCTTAACTGGTAAAGTTTATATTATACTGAAATGAACCTAAGAACAAGCACAAACTTATTTGACTGTTCCTTTCCTAATATGAATGCACTGCATAGTGAATATACTAACAATTACGTTAAAATTTCCTCATGCAGTTTCCCTCTGGGGAGAGGAAGAGAGGAGGAGAAGKCTGCATGTGACAGATGCCAATTATGCAGCTTAATGCACTTCTGGAAGTTGCAGTGATGAGAACTATATAAGAACGTATGTAGAAAATGGCATATTTTCGATGCCATTTTTTTCACAATATTTTTTTATTTCMCAGAATATTTCCCAGATAGCACCTACAGTAGTAACCAAATGCAAACTATGTCACAAGATCCAAAATTCATCCTACAGAGATACGATGATACAGATATGACTACTATTCGGGGTGTCTTAGTGTTATTTAATACAGCTCATGCAGTGAGGAAAGTTGGCGACTTGCAGGTTTTGTACCTCAGCTGCAACATGGAAGGGAATGACTTAAATTTTCTAGTTGATGTATTAGTTTTGCTTCTTCTTTTGTCAATATGACCTTGATTCTTTCTCCTGTAATTATACTTAGGAAAAAAAAAAAAAAAGATGTTCTATTCTTGACTGTGCTTTGGTCCTCTGTAGATGTAATATGTAAGCACTAATGAAGTAGGCCTCAGAATGCATTTTACAAATAAGTAAACTGAGTTACAGAGACTGAGTTCCTCAAAACTGTGCAGTGAATCAGTGCTAAAACCAATGTTTGATGCTTGATTAACCCTCTGATCCAGACATTGAACTGTGCTATTTCAGGCAAAAGAAATMGGCTCTCAGCTAGTGAAAATTTGGTGTCATCCTGAAATCAATGGCAAAATGTAAGTTTAYGTTTGTTACATCTTTAGCCCGCAATGAGTCATCTTGCTGGCTTTCTGTTCCCTCTACCAAATCCCGTTTTTTCCAAAGGATACTTCCTCACTCGGAGGAAAACCATACCCATTCTGATGTACTAATACCGAGTGCTGCTTGCTTTATTCCCCTCAAAGTGTTGGGTTTCTCCTTAGGGAGGTGTAACCTCACAACCCTACCAGCAATGCGCTCCACGCACGTGGAAACGGTCTCGCTAGCACCCAAAGTGGAGCGCGGAGGCTTCGCAGGTCTCCTGTGTGCGTCTCGGCGCCCACGGCAGCGTGGAGAAGAGGTTCGGAGGTTGCTGCAGCGCAAATCCTCCTGGCCTGGTCCTCATCTCCAGTCACCATGGAGAAAACCATCTGTTCCACTCAGGAAGGGGCTGGGGTTGCGCGCTGCCCTCCCCCCCGCATCCCACTCCGGGCCCAGCTGCTGCATTTAGATGAGCAGTGAGGGAATGAATCTCCTGTGTTAAAAATACTCTGCTTCTATTTAGATAAAAAGAAAAATCTTGCTTGCCTACACTGGTATACAAAAATAGTCTTGGTGCGAGTAAATCTTCAAAGTTTGTCTTGGTGAAAATATCTACCCTCCTTTATTGTTTCTGCTCATCATATAGATCTATTTATAGTGCGTCCTTCTTTCCTCCTACTCTATCAAGGCATTTGCGGGAGGTTGCCACTCATCTGGTGTGTGAGTCCTGGAATGATTTGCAGGGCCTTTGAAACATCATCGTGTTGCATAGCTGTGATGCAATGTGCTGCTCTTGCATGAGCATACCATGTTTTAACGCRAATGTCATGTTGGCTGAGATGTATAAGTGCCTTTTACTTTAGGCACTCTAGTACTTCATATTTCTTTTGGGTTAGGTTCTTTACCTAGGTTTGTATTACCACCATTTTCCATAATGTTAAATTTTAAATTCTATAGGGAAGATACTGCCTTTAGCACAAGATAAAAACAGTAGGTAATAGGAGAGAGTTTACAAGTGTACTTTCAAAATATTTCTTAAAAATAGCAGTTTTCKTGTCCCACTAGCATCTTAATTCTGAAGTATCTTGAAACCCTTCTGTGAAGCTGTAGAGGCAGTAGCAATGGTTACTCTATATATGCTGTATATATGTAATGAAAACTTGCAGGGGGGAGGATGGTTTTGTTCCCTACAGGGGTTATGATGCATGGGGGCCTCCTGTGCGCACAGGGTCCCGTTGCAGCTCCCCGTGCCAAGGCAACAGTGAGCGGTAAGATAAGAGTTTCYGCGCTCATAGGCGGGCGAAGCAGCCGCTGCTCGGACTTTGTCCCCGGGCAGCGCGGACACCCCTGGCCCGGCGCGGCGGGGGGAGCGCGGGGCCCGGCGGCGAAGGCGGGTCTCGAACCCGTGGTACACGAGGCGGCCACCCCCGCGGCGCGGCCGCTAGATGGCGGCCTCCCAACGAGCAACGCGCCGCGCTCTCTAGCGCCGCCGCCGGCCGGGAGGCGGCGCCGCTGCAGCCGCCGGAGGCGACGGCGGCCATGGCGGGGCGGGCCCCACGTGACGGCGCGGCGGCCAATGGGACCGCGGCAGGGGGGCCCCGGCTCTCGTCCCTGTGGCCGCCATTAAAGAAAAAGGGGCTCGGAATTAAACGGGAGAAGAAGCGCCCCCCCCTCCCCCGCCTTCCCGCCTCCCCCCGCCCGCAGCGGCCGCGACGCGACATGGGGGAGCCGCGCTGAGGGGCCGAGCACGATGCCGCGGCCGGGCAGCCGCCGACAGAGGCACCGCTGAGGCAGAGCGAGGAGGAGGAGAGCCGCCAGCGGGGGCTCCGGGGCACCGACTCCGCCACAGCAGCGGCGGCCGCCGCGCTCTGCCCCCGCCCGCCCGCTCCGTCTCGGCGGCGGGGCCGGGATCCGTGGGTGCTCCGGCCCACGCACCCCCCCCACCCCTCCCGCGGCCCTTCCGGCCCGGGGCTCGGCCGCCGCCCGCCCTCCCGAGGGGGGCCCCTCCGCCCAGCGCCCCCGCGGCGCCGCCGCAGCGGGGCCTCGCCGCGGCCCTCGCGCAGAACCCGCACCGGGGCAGCGGCGGGGGCCGGGCCCGCCGCCCTCCCCCCGCCGCCGAAGACACCTCCGCGCCGAAGACTTGATTTTTTWAAAAAATATTTTCATCCATTTTTAAAAAAAATGCTGATTTTTAACTATTTTTAAAGCCTCGCAGCTGGGCTGGTCCCCCCCCCACCAACCTTGAGGCTCTCCAGGGGGGCTGGCGCGGCCCTCCCCGCCTTGCACCCGGTCGCCTCCTCCTGCCGCCGCTCCGGGCCCGGGCGCCCCCGAAGAGACCCGCCCCGCCGAGGACAGCGCCGAGCGGGGCCTGCGAGACGAGCCCCGGCCCCCGAAGACGGAGCCGAGCGAAGGATTTTGCCCCCGGCACGGAAAACGCGGGGCTCGGCCAGGCGCCTCCATCCTTCCCCGGAGAGACTTCGAGGGTCACCCACAATTTCCTCCCTCTTCCCCCCTCTTCTCCTTCCCCTCCCTCCTTTCCCCCACGGAAGGATTTTTCTCTTTCTTTCTTTCTTTCTCTATTTTTTTTAACCCAGCGGAGGATATTTTTGGTCTCGCCCTCKCGGCGAGGAGTGTTTCTTTCTGGAGAGGGGGGGGGTTGTTTCCGCAGGGGGATTTAATCCCCCGGCCCGGCTGCCCCGGGAGACTTTTTCTTGCGGCCTTTTCTCTCTCTAGGAAAAYCTTTCCCCCCTCCCCTGCCCCCGCAGATGTTTATTTATCGGTGGGGGGAAAAYTGCACCCCGGGAAACCTCCTGCCCTGACGAATTCCTCGGACTTGCTTCTAGCCCTAAAGTTTTTTTGTTTTTTGTTTTTCCTTTCCCCCACGATTTTAAAATCTAATTTATTTGAAATATATTCAGCGCAGAGGAGAAGAATCTGATTTTTTTTAATTATTATWATAATAATTTTATTTTCGTTTTTTCCCCCTCGGCCCCCGGCGAAACGAGCCCGGGTCGCGCTCAACCCGCCCCCCCGCCCCGCCTCCCTGCGCTCTTCGGCCCTGTCTCCCCGATGACTAAAGGCACGGGAGGAAGAGGAGGGAGGCTGCTGGATTAACTGCCCCCCCTCCTTCCTCCTCCACCACCCTCCTCGGATTATTTATTTCCCTACTTCTCCTGCTCGGCATCTGAGAGGAAGGCGGGATGTCAACTGGTTTTTCCCCCCCGGCCCTTTGGGCTTGATTTTTTTCTTTTTATTTTTTCCTTCCCCGGGTGTTTTCTCGGCCTCCCYTTGGAGCAGCTGCCCCCTCGCCTCACCCCGCTCCTTGCGCGGCCGAGAAGACAAGAGGAACGGGGAGGATTTTGATCCTAATCTCCTGCCGCTGGATTACTTCCCGCCTCCCCCTTTCCACGGCGGCTTTAACCCCCCC